>CM073765.1:32573124-33173124 GCA_037127475.1 Arma custos
GGATTTTAGGTTTGGAAAAGAAGATTCGGATGGAGGAGAAAGATAAACAAGGAGAGGGAGTAGTTAGAGATAAGAGGGGGAGAGGCAGTTCATCATAGTTAGGAAAAGTTATGGCGATTAAACTAGTGATATAGTTAGGAGAGACATTAGAGCGGCGAAGGAAGTGGTGAGGAAAGCAGATGATATGATGATAACTAGAAGAATGGGACTGTAGAAGAGCGATCTAGAGGAGAAGGCGACGAAGTCTGATGGTGGCTGGAAGAAGAGTTACTCGACAGGCGAAGTGGTGCGTAGAGGGTGGAACTACGGAGAGCAAGGAAGATTTTGATTCTGTATTCGTGCACTGCGACGTAAAGGTTGGGAGGAGAAGTTCTGTCTGAGGCCCCGTTTATTGTTCTTCATGTTAATGCATGTATGAGATGAAAATAGTTGACTGGATGATCTTATGTAAAGGAAATAGTTGGAGGGGTGCAGTCAATAAGAACACCGAATAAGTGAAGTACTTATATTATGTGCCGACGTTTCGACCTACAGTGTCAGGTCATCTTCAGGGCTAACAGAGAAACAAACAGAACAAAAAATTGTAAAAACATAGAAGTTGTACAGGTAACAATAATAGTGACAAATAATGTAGAAAAATACAAAGTGGCAGATATGAAAATAGAAGATAAAGAATATTAAAAAGGAGCCAGATTATAATAAAATAAAGACTATAGACAGATTCTAAAAATTAATGATAATGAAAAAGGCATTAAACAAGTGGCAGATATAATAAAATTAAGATAAAGACAAATAATTGAACACCAACAAAATAATTGAAATAGTGACAGATATAATTATAGAAAATGTGATAGAATATAATAAAATTAAGATAAAGACAGATATAACAAAGATATTGATAATGAAAAGAAAATGAACATAATGGCAGATATAATAAAGTAAAACAGATTTAATAAAAATTAAAGAAAATGAGCAGAAATGATAAATAATAAATAACGCATATAAAATAAAAAATAGAAAATAAATGTACAGAATGGATAGTACAGTACAAATTAATATATAAAGGAAAAATCAAAAGGAGGAGTTAAACAAAAGAAACAAAAATTAGGATATTTACATATAAAGAAAGGTTGGAATATGAAGAATACAGAAAAACTAGTAAAATAAAGGTATAAAATGTATGATAACGGACTTGATGATGTTACCAAGTTACAGAAAAGTATGGGAACTATATGTACAATAACACATGTGAATAATAGAAAAACTATTGTACAATAACACCAGTGTACAAAGACTGTATTGAAAATATAGTTAATAGGAATAGAATATGAAAAGTTAGAATTAGGTGAAAACGCTAGTACCAGTAACAATAGTTTACAATGTATGTATGAAAAAAATTAGATGGGATTAATGAATTAGAAAAATAAAAGAGGTGTTTAAAAATATGAACACATGATTACCAACATATGATGGATGCCAAAATGATAAGGGGGAAAAAAATAGGAAATAGGAAAATTAAAATTGGAGAAAGGATAAAGAGAAAAGTTAAAAATAAATATAAGGAAGACATAAAGAAGAGGAGACATACCGAATGTTGGGAAGCGAGTGGCCGTTACATATAGCGCTGGAGCCGTACTAAGCTATGGCCGTTAAGAAGGGGGGGAGAGATAGGAGCGGTATCTAGTGGCCGGAAAGTTAACTATAGAAGGTAACTATACTGGAGTATAGGAACAAAGGATACAATTAATATAAATAAAATTAAATAAAATTAAACCAATGAAAGAAATGTCGATAGAGTGATAAAAAAGAAAACATCAATTGTCAGAGTAACGGGAATTTAAACGGATTCCAGCACAAGAACGTTAAGACCGGGGGAAGAGGATAGGGGAGCGAAATCTAGTGGCCAAAAGTTAACTATAGAACGGTAACCATGCTGGAGCATAGGAAAAGATGGGAAAAGTGAGTAGATGGATGAAATTAATATAAACTGAAATATAAATAAAAAATGAAACAAAGAAAAGAGATGTAAATCGAGTGATAACAAAGAGAAACATAAATGACGTAAGTAACGGAATTTAAGGTCTTTTGAGTAAATTAAAAGATTTGGGAGTAGGTAGAGGAAAGGTGATGAGAGTCAGACTTAACGATTGATAGCGGAGGAATCTAAATTTATGTGGATAGTTTCAGAGAGGGATGCGTTTGTCATGGTTATGAGCTATAGCTAGGATAGACGTTTTTTCAAAATCAACAGGGTGTAGTTTAAAGAAATGGCACTGCTCGGAAAGTTTAGAGAGAGGTAAGTGGTTATGGGAGGAAATGGGCACTATTTGTGTTGAGTAATACGGTCTTTAAGGAAGTTTTTGGTTTCACCTATATAGGAAGCGTTGCAATTAGTAGAAGAACAAGGAATCCGATAAACGACAGACATGGGAACGAAGCTTGAAGGGAATAGGATCTTTGATACGGGTATAGATATGGGAAAGTTTGTTATGGGATTTGAAGGCAATACGTAAATTGGGGATAACGGAACGTAAGTATTTTTGAATGCTATTAGAGAGGGTGGGTATATATGGTAAGGATCTGTATATAGGGATAGATGGTGGATGTGGTGATCGGGTGAGGGTGGGGGGGTTATAGTAGTCATGGATGAGTTTATTAACAATATAGGGAGGGAAATTGTTTTTAAAAAGGATTTCTTTGATACGGAGGGTGTTGGTTGTATGGAAGCAGGCGTCAGAGAGGGATAGGCCACGGTGAATGATATTTTTAGCGACGTTAATTTTAAGGTGGTGTGGATGTTGGGAGTAATAATTAAGAAGTCGGCCAGAGTAAGTGGGTTTAGAATACCAATCAGTGGATAAGGTGTGGTCAGGATTTTTAATGATAAGGAGGTCAAGGAAAGGTAGTGACTTATTGGATTCGACTTCAACGGTGAAATGGAGGCGGGGATGGTATGAATTGAAGGAAGATAATAAATCAGTAATGATGTTGGGATTGATGATAAGGAGGAGGTCGTCTACATATTTTTTGATGAAACAAATATCGTCACGGAACTGTGGAAGAATGGAGTCTAGAAGGTCATTTAGAACTATATTAGAGAGGTCAGGAGCAAGGGGATTTCCCATGGCAAGTCCAGAAATTTGGGAATAGAACTGTCCATGGAAGGTAAGGTAGCCGGATTCACAGCAAAGTTTTAATGATTGAAGGAATGAGGACCGGTTAAGAGATGTATGGGATTCTATTCGTGGCCAGTGGTTATCTATTATGTCAAGAGCTTTGTCCAAGGGAATGTTGGTGAAAAGACTTTCGACATCGAAGGAAGTGAGGATGTAATGATCAGGGATGGTGAGGGATGTTAAAAGATCACGTAGGTGAAAGGAGTTATGGATATCGTATGGGTTGTTACGGCTGAGGACTTGTAAGGATGAAAGTAAGAATTTGCTAAGTTTTGTAGATGGTGAATTGACGTTGGCTGTAATCGGACGGAGGGGGTTGTTGGGTTTGTGGATTTTGGGAAGACCATAAAAACGTGGGGCTAAGGAGTTATAGGAAATGAGGTTTCTGTAAACGGGATAAGTAATTAATTTGGAATTGACAAGGCTTTTTAAGTGGAGGTTGAATTGTTTTTGGAGAGATGTAGTAGGATCACGAGGTATGGGTTTATAGGTGGAAGTATCAGAAAGAAGGGAATTAATTTTGAGGTTATAATCAGAAAGGTCCATAATTACAGTAGAGTTACCTTTGTCAGCTTTGGTTATAATTAAGTCAGCATGAGATTGAAGAAAAGAACGTGTGGAAGCAAGGTCTTTGAAAAATTGCGGGGAGAAATTAGAAGGGGTGGAATGGGGGTGTTGAAGGAAGTTGGAAATAATATTAGCTACCGAGACGCGTGAAAGATCTGGTTGAACAAGTGAATGGTTGAGGAGGGGGTCATTATGGATGTATTCTAAGTCAGTCAATAAGTCGGGTATAATTTTTTTGAAGGAGGAGGAGGGTGCAGAAAAATTTGGACCTAAGGATAGAATATTGATAACATTATTAGGGATGGGGGTGGAAGAAATATTGTGAACCCAAAGGTCATCTCCTTTAGGATGGATTTTGGAGATGAGGGAATATTGGTAAAGGGATTTAAATTTGGCGATAAGTTGGTGTTTTTTGCGTGACCTAGTTATGGAGAAAGTGGATGCAATAAGAATTGAAAGGTTGTTCATGTGATCAGGGGAAAGGTGACTGGATAAAAATTGGGTGAGGGAAGAAATACGGTGGTTCAATGAGTGGATGTGTAGAATATTCTCACGTATTTTAAGGTTGAGAAGAGATTTTTTAAATTTTAAAGAGAAAAAACATAAAGATGAATTTAGGGACTTGGAAGTGGTAATGTGATTGAGAGCATTAGTTATAAAATTAGGAAAGATGGAGTTAGATCGGCATTTTAGGAGGAAAATACGATGTTCCAAATGATGAGCCAAATGTTTTTGAAGAGAGCATAAAAGGTTGATGTGGGATTTTAGGTTTGGAAAAGAAGATTTGATGGAGGAGAAAGATAAACAAGGAGAGGGAGTAGTAGAGATAAGAGGGGGAGAGGCAGTTCCATCATAGTTAGGAAAGTTATGGCGATTAAAAGTGATATAGTTAGGAGAGACATTAGAGCGGCGAAGGAGTGGTGAGGAAGCAGATGTATGATGATAACTAGAAGAATGGAACGTAGAAGAGCGATCTAGAGGAGAAGGCGACGAAGTCTGATGGTGGCTGGAAGAAGAGTTACTCGACAGGCGAAGTGGTGGCGTAGAGGTGGAACTACGGAGAGCAGGAAGATTTTGATTCTGTATTCGTGCACTGCGACGTAAAGGTTGGGAGGAGAAGTTCTGTCTGAGGCCCCGTTTATTGTTCTTCATGTTAATGCATGTATGAGATGAAAATAGTTGACTGGATGATCTTATGTAAAGGAAATAGTTGGGGGGTGCAGTCAATAAGAACACCGAATAAGTGAAGTACTTATATTATGTGCCGACGTTTCGACCTACAGTGTAGGTCATCTTCAGGGCTAACAGAGAAACAAACAGAACAAAAATTGTAAAAACATAGAAGTTGTACAGTAACAATAATAGTGACAAATAATGTAGAAAAATACAAAGTGGCAGATATGAAAATAGAAGATAAAGAATATTAAAAAGGAGCCAGATTATAATAAAATAAAGATATAGACAGATTTAAAAATTAATGATAATGAAAAGGCATTAAACAAGTGGCAGATATAATAAAATTAAGATAAAGACAAATAATTGAACACCAACAAAATAATTGAAATAGTGACAGATATAATTATAGAAAATGTGATAGAATATAATAAAATTAAGATAAAGACAGATATAACAAAGATATTGATAATGAAAAGAAAATGAACATAATGGCAGATATAATAAAGTAAAACAGATTTAATAAAATTAAAGAAAATGAGCAGAAATGATAAATAATAAATAACGCATATAAAATAAAAAATAGAAAATAAATGTACAGAATGGATAGTACAGTACAAATTAATAATATAAAGGAAAATCAAAAGGAGGAGTTAAACAAAAGAAACAAAAATTAGGATATTTACATATAAAGAAAGGTTGGAATATGAAGAATACAGAAAAACTAGTAAAATAAAGGTATAAAATGTATGATAACGGACTTGATGATGTTACCAAGTTACAGAAAAGTATGGAACTATATGTACAATAACACATGTGAATAATAGAAAAACTATTGTACAATAACACCAGTGTACAAAGACTGTATTGAAAATATAGTTAATAGGAATAGAATATGAAAAGTTAAATTAGGTGAAAACGCTAGTACAGTAACAATAGTTTACAATGTATGTATGAAAAAAATTAGATGGGATTAATGAATTAGAAAAATAAAAGAGGTGTTTAAAAATATGAACACATGATTACCAACATATGATGGATGCCAAAATGATAAGGGGGAAAAAAATAGGAAATAGGAAAATTAAAATTGGAGAAAGGATAAAGAGAAAAGTTTAAAATAAAATATAAGGAAGACATAAAGAAGAGGAGACATACCGAATGTTGGGAAGCGTGGCCGTTACATATAGCGGCTGGAGCGTACTAAGCTATGGCCGTTAAGAAGGGGGGGAGAGATAGGAGCGGTATCTAGTGGCCGGAAAGTTAACTATAGAAGGTAACTATACTGGAGTATAGGAACAAAGGATACAATTAATATAAATAAAATTAAATAAAATTAAAACAATGAAAGAAATGTCGATAGAGTGATAAAAAAGAAAACATCAATGTCAGAGTAACGGGAATTTAAACGGATTCCAGCACAAGAACGTTAAGACCGGGGGAAGAGATAGGAGCGAAATCTAGTGGCCAAAAGTTAACTATAGACGGTAACCATGCTGGAGAATAGGAAAAGATGGGAAAAGTGAGTAGATGGATGAAATTAATATAAATAAAATAAATAAAAAATGAAACAAAGAAAGAGATGTAAATCGAGTGATAACAAAAGAAACATAAATGACGTAGTAACGGAATTTAAGGTCTTTTGAGTAAATTAAAAATTTGGGAGTAGGTAGAGGAAAGGTGATGAGAGTCAGACTTAAGATTGATAGAGGAGGAATCTAAATTTATGTGGATAGTTTCAGAGAGGATGCGTTTGTCATGGTTATGAGCTATAGCTAGGATAGACGTTTTTTCAAAATCAAAGGTGTAGTTTAAAGAAATGGCATGCTCGGAAAGTTTAGAGGAGGTATGGTTATGGGAGGAAATGGCATATTTGTGTTGAGTAATACGGTCTTTAAGGAAGTTTTTGGTTTCACCTATATAGGAAGCGTTGCAATTAGTAGAAGAACAAGGAATCCGATAAACGACATGGGAACGAAGCTTGAAGGGAATAGGATCTTTGATACGGGTATAGATATGGGAAAGTTTGTTATGGGATTTGAAGGCAATACGTAAATTGGGGATAACGGAACGTAAGTATTTTTGAATGCTATTAGAGAGGGTGGGTATATATGGTAAGGATCTGTATATAGGGATAGATGGTGGATGTGGTGATCGGGTGAGGGTGGGGGGGTTATAGTAGTCATGGATGAGTTTATTAACAATATAGGGAGGGAAATTGTTTTTAAAAAGGATTTCTTTGATACGGAGGGTGTTGGTTGTATGGAAGCAGGCGTCAGAGAGGGATAGGCCACGGTGAATGATATTTTTAGCGACGTTAATTTTAAGGTGGTGTGGATGTTGGGAGTAATAATTAAGAAGTCGGCCAGAGTAAGTGGGTTTAGAATACCAATCAGTGGATAAGGTGTGGTCAGGATTTTTAATGATAAGGAGGTCAAGGAAAGGTAGTGACTTATTGGATTCGACTTCAACGGTGAAATGGAGGCGGGGATGGTATGAATTGAAGGAAGATAATAAATCAGTAATGATGTTGGGATTGATGATAAGGAGGAGGTCGTCTACATATTTTTTGATGAAACAAATATCGTCACGGAACTGTGGAAGAATGGAGTCTAGAAGGTCATTTAGAACTATATTAGAGAGGTCAGGAGCAAGGGGATTTCCCATGGCAAGTCCAGAAATTTGGGAATAGAACTGTCCATGGAAGGTAAGGTAGCCGGATTCACAGCAAAGTTTTAATGATTGAAGGAATGAGGACCGGTTAAGAGATGTATGGGATTCTATTCGTGGCCAGTGGTTATCTATTATGTCAAGAGCTTTGTCCAAGGGAATGTTGGTGAAAAGACTTTCGACATCGAAGGAAGTGAGGATGTAATGATCAGGGATGGTGAGGGATGTTAAAAGATCACGTAGGTGAAAGGAGTTATGGATATCGTATGGGTTGTTACGGCTGAGGACTTGTAAGGATGAAAGTAAGAATTTGCTAAGTTTTGTAGATGGTGAATTGACGTTGGCTGTAATCGGACGGAGGGGGTTGTTGGGTTTGTGGATTTTGGGAAGACCATAAAAACGTGGGGCTAAGGAGTTATAGGAAATGAGGTTTCTGTAAACGGGATAAGTAATTAATTTGGAATTGACAAGGCTTTTTAAGTGGAGGTTGAATTGTTTTTGGAGAGATGTAGTAGGATCACGAGGTATGGGTTTATAGGTGGAAGTATCAGAAAGAAGGGAATTAATTTTGAGGTTATAATCAGAAAGGTCCATAATTACAGTAGAGTTACCTTTGTCAGCTTTGGTTATAATTAAGTCAGCATGAGATTGAAGAAAAGAACGTGTGGAAGCAAGGTCTTTGAAAAATTGCGGGGAGAAATTAGAAGGGGTGGAATGGGGGTGTTGAAGGAAGTTGGAAATAATATTAGCTACCGAGACGCGTGAAAGATCTGGTTGAACAAGTGAATGGTTGAGGAGGGGGTCATTATGGATGTATTCTAAGTCAGTCAATAAGTCGGGTATAATTTTTTTGAAGGAGGAGGAGGGTGCAGAAAAATTTGGTCCTAAGGATAGAATATTGATAACATTATTAGGGATGGGGGTGGAAGAAATATTGTGAACCCAAAGGTCATCTCCTTTAGGATGGATTTTGGAGATGAGGGAATATTGGTAAAGGGATTTAAATTTGGCGATAAGTTGGTGTTTTTTGCGTGACCTAGTTATGGAGAAAGTGGATGCAATAAGAATTGAAAGGTTGTTCATGTGATCAGGGGAAAGGTGACTGGATAAAAATTGGGTGAGGGAAGAAATACGGTGGTTCAATGAGTGGATGTGTAGAATATTCTCACGTATTTTAAGGTTGAGAAGAGATTTTTTAAATTTTAAAGAGAAAAAACATAAAGATGAATTTAGGGACTTGGAAGTGGTAATGTGATTGAGAGCATTAGTTATAAAATTAGGAAAGATGGAGTTAGATCGGCATTTTAGGAGGAAAATACGATGTTCCAAATGATGAGCCAAATGTTTTTGAAGAGAGCATAAAAGGTTGATGTGGGATTTTAGGTTTGGAAAAGAAGATTTGATGGAGGAGAAAGATAAACAAGGAGAGGGAGTAGTAGAGATAAGAGGGGGAGAGGCAGTTCCATCATAGTTAGGAAAGTTATGGCGATTAAAAGTGATATAGTTAGGAGAGACATTAGAGCGGCGAAGGAGTGGTGAGGAAGCAGATGTATGATGATAACTAGAAGAATGGGACGTAGAAGAGCGATCTAGAGGAGAAGGCGACGAAGTCTGATGGTGGCTGGAAGAAGAGTTACTCGACAGGCGAAGTGGTGGCGTAGAGGTGGAACTACGGAGAGCAGGAAGATTTTGATTCTGTATTCGTGCACTGCGACGTAAAGGTTGGGAGGAGAAGTTCTGTCTGAGGCCCCGTTTATTGTTCTTCATGTTAATGCATGTTAATGCATTAACATGGCATGTATGAGATGAAAATAGTTGACTGGATGATCTTATGTAAAGGAAATAGTTGGGGGGTGCAGTCAATAAGAACACCGAATAAGTGAAGTACTTATATTATGTGCCGACGTTTCGACCTACAGTGTAGGTCATCTTCAGGGCTAACAGAGAAACAAACAGAACAAAAATTGTAAAAACATAGAAGTTGTACAGTAACAATAATAGTGACAAATAATGTAGAAAAATACAAAGTGGCAGATATGAAAATAGAAGATAAAGAATATTAAAAAGGAGCCAGATTATAATAAAATAAAGATATAGACAGATTTAAAAATTAATGATAATGAAAAGGCATTAAACAAGTGGCAGATATAATAAAATTAAGATAAAGACAAATAATTGAACACCAACAAAATAATTGAAATAGTGACAGATATAATTATAGAAAATGTGATAGAATATAATAAAATTAAGATAAAGACAGATATAACAAAGATATTGATAATGAAAAGAAAATGAAAATAATGGCAGATATAATAAAGTAAAACAGATTTAATAAAATTAAAGAAAATGAGCAGAAATGATAAATAATAAATAACGCATATAAAATAAAAAATAGAAAATAAATGTACAGAATGGATAGTACAGTACAAATTAATAATATAAAGGAAAATCAAAAGGAGGAGTTAAACAAAAGAAACAAAAATTAGGATATTTACATATAAAGAAAGGTTGGAATATGAAGAATACAGAAAAACTAGTAAAATAAAGGTATAAAATATATGATAACGGACTTGATGATGTTACCAAGTTACAGAAAAGTATGGAACTATATGTACAATAACACATGTGAATAATAGAAAAACTATTGTACAATAACACCAGTGTACAAAGACTGTATTGAAAATATAGTTAATAGGAATAGAATATGAAAAGTTAAATTAGGTGAAAACGCTAGTACAGTAACAATAGTTTACAATGTATGTATGAAAAAAATTAGATGGGATTAATGAATTAGAAAAATAAAAGAGGTGTTTAAAAATATGAACACATGATTACCAACATATGATGGATGCCAAAATGATAAGGGGGAAAAATTAGGAAATAGGAAAATTAAAATTGGAGAAAGGATAAAGAGAAAAGTTTAAAATAAAATATAAGGAAGACATAAAGAAGAGGAGACATACCGAATGTTGGGAAGCGTGGCCGTTACATATAGCGGCTGGAGCGTACTGAGCTATGGCCGTTAAGAAGGGGGGGAGAGATAGGAGCGGTATCTAGTGGCCGGAAAGTTAACTATAGAAGGTAACTATACTGGAGTATAGGAACAAAGGATACAATTAATATAAATAAAATTAAATAAAATTAAAACAATGAAAGAAATGTCGATAGAGTGATAAAAAAGAAAACATCAATGTCAGAGTAACGGGAATTTTAACGGATTCCAGCACAAGAACGTTAAGACCGGGGGAAGAGATAGGAGCGAAATCTAGTGGCCAAAAGTTAACTATAGACGGTAACCATGCTGGAGAATAGGAAAAGATGGGAAAAGTGAGTAGATGGATGAAATTAATATAAATAAAATAAATAAAAAATGAAACAAAGAAAGAGATGTAAATCGAGTGATAACAAAAGAAACATAAATGACGTAGTAACGGAATTTAAGGTCTTTTGAGTAAATTAAAAATTTGGGAGTAGGTAGAGGAAAGGTGATGAGAGTCAGACTTAAGATTGATAGAGGAGGAATCTAAATTTATGTGGATAGTTTCAGAGAGGATGCGTTTGTCATGGTTATGAGCTATAGCTAGGATAGACGTTTTTTCAAAATCAAAGGTGTGGTTTAAAGAGATGGCATGCTCGGAAAGTTTAGAGGAGTTATGGTTATGGGAGGAAATGGCATATTTGTGTTGAGTAATACGGTCTTTAAGGAAGTTTTTGGTTTCACCTATATAGGAAGCGTTGCAATTAGTAGAAGAACAAGGAATCCGATAAACGACATGGGAACGAAGCTTGAAGGGAATAGGATCTTTGATACGGGTATAGATATGGGAAAGTTTGTTATGGGATTTGAAGGCAATACGTAAATTGGGGATAACGGAACGTAAGTATTTTTGAATGCTATTAGAGAGGGTGGGTATATATGGTAAGGATCTGTATATAGGGATAGATGGTGGATGTGGTGATCGGGTGAGGGTGGGGGGGTTATAGTAGTCATGGATGAGTTTATTAACAATATAGGGAGGGAAATTGTTTTTAAAAAGGATTTCTTTGATACGGAGGGTGTTGGTTGTATGGAAGCAGGCGTCAGAGAGGGATAGGCCACGGTGAATGATATTTTTAGCGACGTTAATTTTAAGGTGGTGTGGATGTTGGGAGTAATAATTAAGAAGTCGGCCAGAGTAAGTGGGTTTAGAATACCAATCAGTGGATAAGGTGTGGTCAGGATTTTTAATGATAAGGAGGTCAAGGAAAGGTAGTGACTTATTGGATTCGACTTCAACGGTGAAATGGAGGCGGGGATGGTATGAATTGAAGGAAGATAATAAATCAGTAATGATGTTGGGATTGATGATAAGGAGGAGGTCGTCTACATATTTTTTGATGAAACAAATATCGTCACGGAACTGTGGAAGAATGGAGTCTAGAAGGTCATTTAGAACTATATTAGAGAGGTCAGGAGCAAGGGGATTTCCCATGGCAAGTCCAGAAATTTGGGAATAGAACTGTCCATGGAAGGTAAGGTAGCCGGATTCACAGCAAAGTTTTAATGATTGAAGGAATGAGGACCGGTTAAGAGATGTATGGGATTCTATTCGTGGCCAGTGGTTATCTATTATGTCAAGAGCTTTGTCCAAGGGAATGTTGGTGAAAAGACTTTCGACATCGAAGGAAGTGAGGATGTAATGATCAGGGATGGTGAGGGATGTTAAAAGATCACGTAGGTGAAAGGAGTTATGGATATCGTATGGGTTGTTACGGCTGAGGACTTGTAAGGATGAAAGTAAGAATTTGCTAAGTTTTGTAGATGGTGAATTGACGTTGGCTGTAATCGGACGGAGGGGGTTGTTGGGTTTGTGGATTTTGGGAAGACCATAAAAACGTGGGGCTAAGGAGTTATAGGAAATGAGGTTTCTGTAAACGGGATAAGTAATTAATTTGGAATTGACAAGGCTTTTTAAGTGGAGGTTGAATTGTTTTTGGAGAGATGTAGTAGGATCACGAGGTATGGGTTTATAGGTGGAAGTATCAGAAAGAAGGGAATTAATTTTGAGGTTATAATCAGAAAGGTCCATAATTACAGTAGAGTTACCTTTGTCAGCTTTGGTTATAATTAAGTCAGCATGAGATTGAAGAAAAGAACGTGTGGAAGCAAGGTCTTTGAAAAATTGCGGGGAGAAATTAGAAGGGGTGGAATGGGGGTGTTGAAGGAAGTTGGAAATAATATTAGCTACCGAGACGCGTGAAAGATCTGGTTGAACAAGTGAATGGTTGAGGAGGGGGTCATTATGGATGTATTCTAAGTCAGTCAATAAGTCGGGTATAATTTTTTTGAAGGAGGAGGAGGGTGCAGAAAAATTTGGTCCTAAGGATAGAATATTGATAACATTATTAGGGATGGGGGTGGAAGAAATATTGTGAACCCAAAGGTCATCTCCTTTAGGATGGATTTTGGAGATGAGGGAATATTGGTAAAGGGATTTAAATTTGGCGATAAGTTGGTGTTTTTTGCGTGACCTAGTTATGGAGAAAGTGGATGCAATAAGAATTGAAAGGTTGTTCATGTGATCAGGGGAAAGGTGACTGGATAAAAATTGGGTGAGGGAAGAAATACGGTGGTTCAATGAGTGGATGTGTAGAATATTCTCACGTATTTTAAGGTTGAGAAGAGATTTTTTAAATTTTAAAGAGAAAAAACATAAAGATGAATTTAGGGACTTGGAAGTGGTAATGTGATTGAGAGCATTAGTTATAAAATTAGGAAAGATGGAGTTAGATCGGCATTTTAGGAGGAAAATACGATGTTCCAAATGATGAGCCAAATGTTTTTGAAGAGAGCATAAAAGGTTGATGTGGGATTTTAGGTTTGGAAAAGAAGATTTGATGGAGGAGAAAGATAAACAAGGAGAGGGAGTAGTAGAGATAAGAGGGGGAGAGGCAGTTCCATCATAGTTAGGAAAGTTATGGCGATTAAAAGTGATATAGTTAGGAGAGACATTAGAGCGGCGAAGGAGTGGTGAGGAAGCAGATGTATGATGATAACTAGAAGAATGGGACGTAGAAGAGCGATCTAGAGGAGAAGGCGACGAAGTCTGATGGTGGCTGGAAGAAGAGTTACTCGACAGGCGAAGTGGTGGCGTAGAGGTGGAACTACGGAGAGCAGGAAGATTTTGATTCTGTATTCGTGCACTGCGACGTAAAGGTTGGGAGGAGAAGTTCTGTCTGAGGCCCCGTTTATTGTTCTTCATGTTAATGCATGTTAATGCATTAACATGGCATGTATGAGATGAAAATAGTTGACTGGATGATCTTATGTAAAGGAAATAGTTGGGGGGTGCAGTCAATAAGAACACCGAATAAGTGAAGTACTTATATTATGTGCCGACGTTTCGACCTACAGTGTAGGTCATCTTCAGGGCTAACAGAGAAACAAACAGAACAAAAATTGTAAAAACATAGAAGTTGCACAGTAACAATAATAGTGACAAATAATGTAGAAAAATACAAAGTGGCAGATATGAAAATAGAAGATAAAGAATATTAAAAAGGAGCCAGATTATAATAAAATAAAGATATAGACAGATTTAAAAATTAATGATAATGAAAAGGCATTAAACAAGTGGCAGATATAATAAAATTAAGATAAAGACAAATAATTGAACACCAACAAAATAATTGAAATAGTGACAGATATAATTATAGAAAATGTGATAGAATATAATAAAATTAAGATAAAGACAGATATAACAAAGATATTGATAATGAAAAGAAAATGAAAATAATGGCAGATATAATAAAGTAAAACAGATTTAATAAAATTAAAGAAAATGAGCAGAAATGATAAATAATAAATAACGCATATAAAATAAAAAATAGAAAATAAATGTACAGAATGGATAGTACAGTACAAATTAATAATATAAAGGAAAATCAAAAGGAGGAGTTAAACAAAAGAAACAAAAATTAGGATATTTACATATAAAGAAAGGTTGGAATATGAAGAATACAGAAAAACTAGTAAAATAAAGGTATAAAATATATGATAACGGACTTGATGATGTTACCAAGTTACAGAAAAGTATGGAACTATATGTACAATAACACATGTGAATAATAGAAAAACTATTGTACAATAACACCAGTGTACAAAGACTGTATTGAAAATATAGTTAATAGGAATAGAATATGAAAAGTTAAATTAGGTGAAAACGCTAGTACAGTAACAATAGTTTACAATGTATGTATGAAAAAAATTAGATGGGATTAATGAATTAGAAAAATAAAAGAGGTGTTTAAAAATATGAACACATGATTACCAACATATGATGGATGCCAAAATGATAAGGGGGAAAAAATAGGAAATAGGAAAATTAAAATTGGAGAAAGGATAAAGAGAAAAGTTTAAAATAAAATATAAGGAAGACATAAAGAAGAGGAGACATACCGAATGTTGGGAAGCGTGGCCGTTACATATAGCGGCTGGAGCGTACTGAGCTATGGCCGTTAAGAAGGGGGGGAGAGATAGGAGCGGTATCTAGTGGCCGGAAAGTTAACTATAGAAGGTAACTATACTGGAGTATAGGAACAAAGGATACAATTAATATAAATAAAATTAAATAAAATTAAAACAATGAAAGAAATGTCGATAGAGTGATAAAAAAGAAAACATCAATGTCAGAGTAACGGGAATTTTAACAGATTCCAGCACAAGAACGTTAAGACCGGGGGAAGAGATAGGAGCGAAATCTAGTGGCCAAAAGTTAACTATAGACGGTAACCATGCTGGAGAATAGGAAAAGATGGGAAAAGTGAGTAGATGGATGAAATTAATATAAATAAAATAAATAAAAAATGAAACAAAGAAAGAGATGTAAATCGAGTGATAACAAAAGAAACATAAATGACGTAGTAACGGAATTTAAGGTCTTTTGAGTAAATTAAAAATTTGGGAGTAGGTAGAGGAAAGGTGATGAGAGTCAGACTTAAGATTGATAGAGGAGGAATCTAAATTTATGTGGATAGTTTCAGAGAGGATGCGTTTGTCATGGTTATGAGCTATAGCTAGGATAGACGTTTTTTCAAAATCAAAGGTGTGGTTTAAAGAGATGGCATGCTCGGAAAGTTTAGAGGAGTTATGGTTATGGGAGGAAATGGCATATTTGTGTTGAGTAATACGGTCTTTAAGGAAGTTTTTGGTTTCACCTATATAGGAAGCGTTGCAATTAGTAGAAGAACAAGGAATCCGATAAACGACATGGGAACGAAGCTTGAAGGGAATAGGATCTTTGATACGGGTATAGATATGGGAAAGTTTGTTATGGGATTTGAAGGCAATACGTAAATTGGGGATAACGGAACGTAAGTATTTTTGAATGCTATTAGAGAGGGTGGGTATATATGGTAAGGATCTGTATATAGGGATAGATGGTGGATGTGGTGATCGGGTGAGGGTGGGGGGGTTATAGTAGTCATGGATGAGTTTATTAACAATATAGGGAGGGAAATTGTTTTTAAAAAGGATTTCTTTGATACGGAGGGTGTTGGTTGTATGGAAGCAGGCGTCAGAGAGGGATAGGCCACGGTGAATGATATTTTTAGCGACGTTAATTTTAAGGTGGTGTGGATGTTGGGAGTAATAATTAAGAAGTCGGCCAGAGTAAGTGGGTTTAGAATACCAATCAGTGGATAAGGTGTGGTCAGGATTTTTAATGATAAGGAGGTCAAGGAAAGGTAGTGACTTATTGGATTCGACTTCAACGGTGAAATGGAGGCGGGGATGGTATGAATTGAAGGAAGATAATAAATCAGTAATGATGTTGGGATTGATGATAAGGAGGAGGTCGTCTACATATTTTTTGATGAAACAAATATCGTCACGGAACTGTGGAAGAATGGAGTCTAGAAGGTCATTTAGAACTATATTAGAGAGGTCAGGAGCAAGGGGATTTCCCATGGCAAGTCCAGAAATTTGGGAATAGAACTGTCCATGGAAGGTAAGGTAGCCGGATTCACAGCAAAGTTTTAATGATTGAAGGAATGAGGACCGGTTAAGAGATGTATGGGATTCTATTCGTGGCCAGTGGTTATCTATTATGTCAAGAGCTTTGTCCAAGGGAATGTTGGTGAAAAGACTTTCGACATCGAAGGAAGTGAGGATGTAATGATCAGGGATGGTGAGGGATGTTAAAAGATCACGTAGGTGAAAGGAGTTATGGATATCGTATGGGTTGTTACGGCTGAGGACTTGTAAGGATGAAAGTAAGAATTTGCTAAGTTTTGTAGATGGTGAATTGACGTTGGCTGTAATCGGACGGAGGGGGTTGTTGGGTTTGTGGATTTTGGGAAGACCATAAAAACGTGGGGCTAAGGAGTTATAGGAAATGAGGTTTCTGTAAACGGGATAAGTAATTAATTTGGAATTGACAAGGCTTTTTAAGTGGAGGTTGAATTGTTTTTGGAGAGATGTAGTAGGATCACGAGGTATGGGTTTATAGGTGGAAGTATCAGAAAGAAGGGAATTAATTTTGAGGTTATAATCAGAAAGGTCCATAATTACAGTAGAGTTACCTTTGTCAGCTTTGGTTATAATTAAGTCAGCATGAGATTGAAGAAAAGCATGAGATTGAAGTGTGGAAGCAAGGTCTTTGAAAAATTGCGGGGAGAAATTAGAAGGGGTGGAATGGGGGTGTTGAAGGAAGTTGGAAATAATATTAGCTACCGAGACGCGTGAAAGATCTGGTTGAACAAGTGAATGGTTGAGGAGGGGGTCATTATGGATGTATTCTAAGTCAGTCAATAAGTCGGGTATAATTTTTTTGAAGGAGGAGGAGGGTGCAGAAAAATTTGGTCCTAAGGATAGAATATTGATAACATTATTAGGGATGGGGGTGGAAGAAATATTGTGAACCCAAAGGTCATCTCCTTTAGGATGGATTTTGGAGATGAGGGAATATTGGTAAAGGGATTTAAATTTGGCGATAAGTTGGTGTTTTTTGCGTGACCTAGTTATGGAGAAAGTGGATGCAATAAGAATTGAAAGGTTGTTCATGTGATCAGGGGAAAGGTGACTGGATAAAAATTGGGTGAGGGAAGAAATACGGTGGTTCAATGAGTGGATGTGTAGAATATTCTCACGTATTTTAAGGTTGAGAAGAGATTTTTTAAATTTTAAAGAGAAAAAACATAAAGATGAATTTAGGGACTTGGAAGTGGTAATGTGATTGAGAGCATTAGTTATAAAATTAGGAAAGATGGAGTTAGATCGGCATTTTAGGAGGAAAATACGATGTTCCAAATGATGAGCCAAATGTTTTTGAAGAGAGCATAAAAGGTTGATGTGGGATTTTAGGTTTGGAAAAGAAGATTTGATGGAGGAGAAAGATAAACAAGGAGAGGGAGTAGTAGAGATAAGAGGGGGAGAGGCAGTTCCATCATAGTTAGGAAAGTTATGGCGATTAAAAGTGATATAGTTAGGAGAGACATTAGAGCGGCGAAGGAGTGGTGAGGAAGCAGATGTATGATGATAACTAGAAGAATGGGACGTAGAAGAGCGATCTAGAGGAGAAGGCGACGAAGTCTGATGGTGGCTGGAAGAAGAGTTACTCGACAGGCGAAGTGGTGGCGTAGAGGTGGAACTACGGAGAGCAGGAAGATTTTGATTCTGTATTCGTGCACTGCGACGTAAAGGTTGGGAGGAGAAGTTCTGTCTGAGGCCCCGTTTATTGTTCTTCATGTTAATGCATGTATGAGATGAAAATAGTTGACTGGATGATCTTATGTAAAGGAAATAGTTGGGGGGTGCAGTCAATAAGAACACCGAATAAGTGAAGTACTTATATTATGTGCCGACGTTTCGACCTACAGTGTAGGTCATCTTCAGGGCTAACAGAGAAACAAACAGAACAAAAATTGTAAAAACATAGAAGTTGTACAGTAACAATAATAGTGACAAAACATGTTTGGCTCATCTGATGAGAAAAATATCGTCGAAATTGTTAAATGTAATTAATAATAACAGTGTACCGTTACTCAGTAGATGACAGATACCGTACTATTTCCAAGCCAACGTTTCTGAAAAGAGGTGATTTAACCGAGATTAAACGCCTGATTCCCAGTTAAGGGTGTTGGCTCTTTAGTCGTTATATTTTAAAAACTGATGCATTTTAGACACATTAAATATTAATATTATTGAGCTGCTGAAAAGGAACTACTCAACTGAAAGAAAGGATCTCATTAATATCTTTGAAAGTGTAATGATTGTTTATTAGTGGAAACGGCGCTCGAAGCAACAAGTGTACACCGTTTACAAAGATCCTGACACCGTAAGAATAATGAAGTTGGAACGCTTAAGGTATGCAGGGGATATTGCCAGGATGGAAGATGGAGAAATGCCATGAGTCTCCTGACTATCCGGATTCATGGAAAAAGAAGATGAGGGAGATCTAAGCTGAGGTGGTCAGATGGTATGGCAAAAGATCCTCGAAACATTGGAGTTAGGAACTGGATGTCGTGGGCACTAGGCCGTGACGAGGAAGCGGTTGGAGGAAGGCAAAGCCGGGTTGTGGCGCCGTTATAATAAATAATAATAATAAGCATTACATTAAAAGAAAACATATGTAGTCTAATATAATATATAACATACCTTCAGTTCTTTTGTAGGTGTTCCAACAATCCGGATAGATTCTGGTCTCTGGTATTATACATAACTTTCTTTCACTGCATACCTCTCCGAATACCCACAGCACGGTTGTGCCCACAGACATTTTCCAAAAAATGCCCAGCATGTCAAAGATGTAGGGTGAACCTCACCAGGGTTTCAAGATCCCACAAAAAAAAAAAAGTTTCAAACAACATTCGAGCTTGAATTTATAAGGTCAAACAATAATTATTTAGATTAATTTATGATATTTGTTAAACTGATCGTGCACTGTCAGAAATATTTTTAAAAATTTATTTTCCATTTATTAGGACTGTCCAAGAGAGGTTTATACTGGAAATTCTAGCTCTCATACAATGTTATGAAATCATTTGCTTCATGTAACTAGAAAATTACATATATTTATTACTATTTTTTTGTAAGTTTTAAATTGATCGTATTATTGAGTTCCCGTCTTCTTAACATGAACTAACTAATGTTGAAAGGAAGAGTCGTTGAAGTCGTTGATCCCCACGCAACTATTACGTACAATTATCTCGTTGTTAGTTACGTTGCGTGTCTTGTTAAAGGGCTACTGTATCGCTGTTGAAACCAAATGTTTCTTATAACTGATTACTATAATTATTGCTCGGATGTGTGCTTATTTCTTGGTATAAACAAGAAGATTAAATACATACGTATTTTTCATATACATAGAAAACATCAATGCTCAATCATCCTTATCTCGTCTATCTTATCGAAATATTTGTATATATTATTGTAAATGTATATGTATGTATATTATACATATGTATATATATATATATATATATATATAAAGATAAATAAATGTATATGTATATGTGTTATTATTTATCTATTTTTAGCCAATGGATTCTGGAGAATCACTCAAAGCATTCTCGCATTTCTTCTATATTTTCTTCATCTTTTCTCCATGTATTTTTTTTCTCTTCTCTTAGTGTTATTGGGGGGAAGAAAACGTTCATACATTTTAATCGCGTTTTCTTATTTCTTATGCTAGATTCGAGATTTTTCTATTCTTTTTCTTGATTGTGATCGGTATCCTTTTTCAATTAGTTATGGACCTGAAACCTTTCTCTTGATTTAATATAAATCCATCAACATTTTAATCGTCACTTACCTAAATATGAAGTATTTTAAGAGAAATTGGGGAAAATATTTAGAATCCGAGTTTTAAATTTAAATACACTCAAATAATTTGTTTGCCAACAAAGCCCAAAAAAGCATCTCATAAATATCATTATACTGTTTGTGTATCTGATAGATCAAGTTCATATGCGGAATGTACGAAAATAAAATTCCGCATTGTTACGTAATACAATGTTGAACTGTGTGAAAAATTCCAAATCAATAGGATGACGTTTTGAATTCACCCGTTACTATTTTAACAGGTTGTAAATTTTGTATCAATAACCAGTATAGCTACTGTTAAGTTCCTACTACTCTTAAGGAGTTACAGTTACTCCAAAAACTCGTTCCTGAACGAACTGTTGATGGAACTCGTGGAGCATCCTGTAAGAGGAAGCTGACAGCTGCTCTGCTCCGAAATTAATGAGAACTGGATTCGGCCTCGTGTTTTCAATTCTATTCCGTCTCATTAGTATTCATGGTATCCGGTTTAGTCTAAATTGTATTTATTAACTGGCGTTATTTAAAATCTCCCCGAATGACTTTGATGATAGGGTATCTCTTCGGTAGGAGAAGTGCATGTCATTAAATACCCAAATAGCATCAATAATATCAGTCCAGCTACATTAATAAATTGAAAAAAAGTTCCAAAACAAGTAGTTGTGTAAGATGTTAAAATCTCTGGTCAGGAGGATTATTGAATAGATTAATTGGTAATTTGGGGTTGACATGGAAAAATTGGTAAGTCATAGAAAGGTAATTTTACAAGAGAAGGAAAATACCTGTTTTGACACCTAAACATGAAAGATTCAATTGTAATATTGTAACTAACAAACAGTTCATAGTAACTAGGCCACTTAAGTTTTAAATAAATATCCAATGAAAAATAATTAAAATGATATATTCTTTACTTCCTACCTTTCCCACGTCAACGCCTCAATTAACAAAGATTACTTCTTGTTGATTTGAGTAGGTTAAAACAAACATTGTATATGTTCTTGAAAAATTGGGATTGCTCTGGACTGGCCTTTAAAAAAAAAATGAGATAATTGCTTTGATACTGATAATAATCATTAAATACAAAAGTGGCTCATATCCTAGGATTTTCCTGTGTTGAGTGCTGAAATGCGGAAGTGAAGGTACCGCGTTCGAATCCGACTGTAGTATGTAAATCATTAAATCTGTATACAGACGTGTGATTTTACTAAACCTTTTATGCCTATGCAAAAGTCTTAATTAGCATTTGAGAACACTTTGGGCTTATAAAGAGCACAGTCTCTAACTTCCAATGAACCCACGACCCTTCATAATTGTATCGGTACCGGCATTTTTAGGTTATTTTCGGAATGAAGGGATCCTTTTAAAATGTCATACACCGAATTATATAATCAACTCAGCTTAAATACCTTGTTTATTCGTTTATAACACTTTCCAACAAAATTTATTATAAGTTTGTTGTCTGAAGTCGGCCTTGGAATTTTTTTAAAGGGAATTAAAAATCCTTGGTTGTCGTTGGGAGTTCCAAACCAGTACGGCGTCATGTACTCATTAAAAACTCCTATCCCAATTATACCTGGATAGGAAAAATTTGGGACTCACACTATTGCATCGTCCAATTAGCAGTAAAAAGATACGTTAAATGAACAAAAAAACAAAAGACATTTAAAGAATTAATATAGCGTTGGTAGTGAATGAATTAAATGGCCTTGGTTATAAAAACCCGAACAAAAAATCTCTGAGGTGAAGAAGGAAGATAGGGAGATGGTTGTATTGTGGCTGGGGCAAGTGCCAAACCGGTTGGAGGCGACCTTGCCACCGGGAGCCGGCCATCCACAGCTGTTTCTTCTCGCTCTTTATCGATGAATCGTTAACCATCTGCCTTTATCGATTCTCAGTTTTTTCATCGGCGAATAGGTCAAGAATGTGCTGTATTGCCTTGCACATTGTTGGATGATTTTGGAGAAAGAAACAGTTATCATGTATGAGGTAGGCATCGTTAGTACTAGACAGGATCCTGGATGTTTGAAAATGTATTGTTATTATTTTAAAAGAGTTTTATATTCACAAGGCAGCGGGGTAGCTCAGTTGAGTTGAGTTTCTAAGCTGAAGATTTCGGGTAATGGTCCGGCTGTGGCAGAAAAATAATTTAAACAACAGACATATCTGTGGGATCTGCATACCCTCCTTGGCCTCACCAAGACCATATCAATTGGGTGACTTTAATTAGGGGAGTCACCTCCTTGTACATCCGTTGTCTTAGAAACAGTAATGTCTCTATCATTTACTGGGTTTTCTTATAACCAGATGTCGAGGTAGGCCACAATTTAAGGGTCGTTTCCTTTTATTCACTTGGAAATAACCTTAACTCGGTCCCTATCCAAAATAGCTCTCTGATTTGGAAATTTCTTCTTCCAAAGTTCAATATGTATGTTTATTAGTTAATTCATATAATGTTTCTTAAAGCTGCTATGGTTATTCAGAAGAAGCTACAGTGGGAGATTTTTTTTTGTATCCAGGTATAATTAGAATAAGGGTGTTAAACGAATAACTGAAACCACACTCTATAGAGAACACTGTTTTACGTTCCTTCCGAAGGAAAGCATAACCAAGGATTTTTCCCTCCTTTTAAAAAATCCTAGGGCCGACCCGCCACTTTGATCATAGTAGGCTATTATGCTGACCACTACACCAAAGGTTACTCCACCTTCTATTATTAATATTGGCTTTTTTTCTTCGTTTTATCTTTGAATGTTAATTGATCGAATTCATGAATATATGCATATATAGCTTAATTTATATATTATTTAGATATGGTATTCGTTAAAGATCCTTAATTATATGTCCAGGACTCCCACTTTAGCACGGTCTGATCAGCCATTGTACCAATTTAATGACTATAAATAAACAAACAACGTTGGCAATATATGTATATGCAAGTCAACACTCAGTTTTTAATTACCACCAAATAATCTTTGATAAAATAATTTCAAAAGAACGGTTATGGAAGGACGGAGTATTTCAAGGGCTTTTATTCAGAAGCCTAACGCGATTCTTATGCAAATCATATGCCTCTCTATTTTACTAGCTGTTAAGAGCTACCATTGTTGACTGAGCTTTTAGTATGGGATGATATCTTGTGTGAAATGAACCTCAAACCAAGACAGACACGTCATAGAATTCCACCCAATGGTTATACGCTTTTATTATTTGTTTAACAGTATCCAAGCAATAACAAAGCGTTTGTTATTGGAGGGGAGTAAAACGGTTTATTCTGAAAATAATGGTTTTAAGACTTTTACCGGATATTTTGGTTTCGTGCAACAAGTCCTCTTCCATTCTACAGGTTGCTCGAAGGAGTTTACACCAAAAAAAGGACATAATCTTCAATTTTTCATTCTCTATAAATATTTATTTCTTGTAGTACTTAAACCCATTTAAAACGACAATAATCGGAAAATACTCATTAATGAAGCTATTGAATTGAAAACTGTACTGTTCTAGGACAATGGTTGTGCAGGGGGAGGGGGGTGATTATTCCGAGATCACGCTCAACCAAAAGGTTTCCCCCTCATTTTTTGGGGAAAAGCCAATCTCCAGAAGGGTTTCCAGATCTCACAGGATCCATCCCTGACTGTTAACAGAGTAAACTTTTTTTTGCTGCCACAGCCGGATTTGAATTCTGAGCCTTCAGAGTAACACAGAAAGTAGCTCTCTACTCACCTAGCTACCCCACTCTATTAATATTATATAGTTATTTATGTTAAAATATATTATTAAATATACGTACTAATACAGTATGTAAGTTACCAGGAGACATCATCGCTCAAATTGGACGGGTATAACTCTAAAAACCTCCATTACATCAAATTCTGCGTAAAATCAGCATCGATGTATTTCGAGCGGGGTAGCTCAGGTTGTAGAATGCTGAGCCATCGTCCTAAACGTTCTGGCTTCTGTGAGATCTACAGATACCCCTGGGGCTCATCCAGCCTCCATAATTAGAGGAAAAACTTGAGAGCACGTTATCGGACAAATCACAACCCTGCAGTTCCGTTGTCCTGGAATATTATATACATATTCCATCTAGTAAACACTATGTAGTGAACCCATGGTTTAAGGTGTAGTAATCAAATTTAAGTTATACAAGTCTTAGAGAGGATGGTGGTGGGGAATGGAAACAAGGAATGTATGAGATGAAAATAGTTGACTGGATGATCTAATGTAAAGGAGATAGTTGGGGGGTGCAGTCAATAAGTACACAGAATAAGTGATGAACTTATATTATGTGCCGACGTTTCGACCTACAGTGTAGGTCATCTTCAGGGCTAACAGAGAAACAAACAGAACAAAATATAAAAAATGTACAGTAACAATAATATGGTGCCGAGTAATGTAGAAAAATAAAATAGTGGCAGATATGAAGATAGAAGATAATGAATATTAATAAAAGCCAGATTGTAATAAAATAAAGATATAGACAGATTTAAAAAAATTAATGATAATGAAAAAATTAAAATAGTGAAAATAATGAATTAAAATAGTGACAGATATAATAGAATTAAGATAAAGCCAAATATAACAAAAATTATTGAAATAGTGACAGATATAATTATTGAAATAGTGACAGATAATGTGATAATGTGTGTCTGTAATAAATAGTAGTGTATTAGTATAGTAGTGTAGTAATGTGTGTGTAATAAATTGATTCTTCCGCCTCTCTCGAAGGCGGAAAAATCAACAGTAATATTGCCATATCTTGTGTCATTCAAACAATAATATCATCTTGAGTTATACTTATATAATGTATGAGTTATCTTTTTTTTAATATTCATTATCTTCTATCTTCATATCTGCCACTATTTTATTTTTCTACATTACTTGTCAACATATTATTGTTACTGTACATTTTTTATATTTTGTTCTGTTTGTTTCTCTGTTAGCCCTGAAGATGACCTACACTGTAGGTCGAAACGTCGGCACATAATATAAGTTCATCACTTATTCTGTGTACTTATTGACTGCACCCCCCAACTATCTCCTTTACATTGGAAACAAGGAATGTTGTTGACTTAAATATTCTGTTTTTTCCAAATCGAACACCATCCTCTCTAGGACTTGCATAACTTACAAATTTAATGGTTTGCTGTGGTACAGTATTTTTTTGTATTAGTAACACTATTTGGTAAACACTTTTATTTAAAATATTTTTTTATTGATATTTCTTGAGCTGTAAGGTTATTTTGCGATATTTTTCTAATAATATTTTTTGTTTGTAACAAAGCTAATTTTTTTTGTTTTTGTTTTGGTATACACCACATATACCAAATTCGGTCACTCAATTTACGCAGAATGCAGTTATGCATTTATTATCTTTTCTTTTTTTTTAATTTGGGTTTCTTTTATTCTTTATCGTTTCTTAGCTCACGTTTCCGCGTCAAGGAAATGACTTTGCCTCTCTCGAAGGCGGAAAAATCAACAGTAATATTGCCATATCTTGTGTCATTCAAACAATAATATCATCATGAGTTATACTTATATAATGTATGAGTATATGCATGATATTTAATTACTATAAATTATTCTTGCTGAAGGATTAGATTTATTAGCCACTATTCTTTTCTATTTCTCTCCATCATCCACGAAATTAATGTTGTCAAACATTGACTCATTTTTTTTTTTTAAGAAAACGTCCTGCCTAATAATATCTAAGCAAGTCTACAAGTTAACGTTCGATGAAATTTATTCTTAAAGTTTTTGTTAAGAAAAATATCTGGATTTTGGATCCCTGGGCGATCTATTACGACTGAGTCTCTATGCTTGGATTAGATACAATAAAAAATATTTCCAATGATGAAGTAGGAATATGGAGCAGTTATAAATTTGACTTGTTTTTTGTCGCTTGTCATATTGCATTTCAAGATACATTAAAATCTCACTTACGAGGTTTGACAATACGGACAATGAAAGCGGAGAGAAAAACTAAGTCTGTAATAGGACAGACTCTTATTGTAATAATAACTATTTGTACCTAATAACCTTTTCAGTAATAGCATCCGGTCATGTCATTCGGTATAGTAAATTAGTGTAAATAAACAAAGGAGCAATGACAAATTTTCTTAGAATTTCGGACTGTGGCGTTTGTATCTTGTGCATATGGACTAGTGATATGTAACATGTATTTTTCATTGAATCCCAAACTTCTGCTCCATATGTCCGAATCGGTGTTATAGTTTTAGATTATTATAGTTGTTAATTTCGTTATTCAAGAGATGATCTGTAGTCCAACAAATATAGTAGCTTACAGTGTCTTGTCAGTTCTTGTTTTGTTAAATTTTTCATGTCTACTCCATGAAGGACTCATAAATCTAAGTTTAGTCAGAAATAACGTATATCGTTTCTAGAAGATACACAGTCACAAATACTTTAATAATAGATAGAAATAGAGTTCTTTTTTTCCAATTTTGTTTTATTAAACAAGCCGCCCTCATGATGGTTAACTCATGCTGTCACACGCTAACACACAAGCTGCCCTCATGTTTGTAAACACATGATGGTAAACACGGTTAACATATCTCCATAAATAAATTGAAGTAAATTGATGAATAATGCGGACTCAATGGTTCTGCCTAACGGATGAGAACCGCAACCTCCATAGTTATTAAGTTGACGACCCAACAATACAGCGGTTATTGACAAGGAGGAAGTTGTGGATCGTGCTCGGTTTAGCCAGAGGGCTGCGGATGCTTAGCCAATGCTTAGATCGTGCTGAGCTTGGCCAGAGGACTTGGGATCCTGCTTTGAACCCCACTAACGAGGACCGCAGAAGCCGAGAATTCTCCTCTGAGTCATCTTTTCCGAAGCAACCCTCGGGATGCTGATTCAATATACCGAGAAGTCTCCGGTCCGTTATTCATGCAGCTGAGAAACACATTAGGCTGTTGTTCATATGCAACAAAGTTTTTGTAGAAATACTCATTAAAACTCGGCATTTCATTATTTCTTTTATCACCCCCCTGATCACTTTATCCAATAATAAATCATCAATTCTGGAGTTAGATCATTTGATAATCGATCAAACAAGATTTATTGGTACCATATCACAAAAAAATAGCCACTGATAAGCTAGTTTTATAATATCATTATTACCACGAGCCATATGTTTCAAGAATGTCCATGTGAGGCGTTCAGGATCAAAAGCGGATAGCTCCGAAAAATTGATTGTTCATATTTTTTTCCAGTTCACAAGGCACTAGGCCGCATTACTTCTCGTGGTTTGAGCCTAGTTCTGAACCTACAGTTTCAGCGGTTAATTCTAATTTTATACAAAATGAGTATTTTACTGTAGTAGTGCTTAAGGAATCTATGTATTTTAGGTGTGAATACGGGGTAAGTCTGGAATTAGCTTGAAAAGGAGTTCTCACTCATATTAGAACTCCATTTAAGTCAAAAACTTCGAGAATGACACAGTTTCGCTTCCCTCAATACATTGAACTCAGAACAATATCCGATTTATTCACTGAGGTTGCAGATTTTTTTAATTAGTAGTTTTTACCAATGAATTGCGGATTATATGATTTTTCAATGCGATATTTCTTTATCTAGTTTCCTCCGACGATTCTTTCTCATATTTCCTGGTTGTCGCTACAGCGTGTTCACTTTTTTCTGTTTTCTTCTTTTGATGAAAACTTAATTGATCCTCTTGAACCTAGCCAGCTCGCAGGGGAGTACAATAGAATGGAGAACCCTGTACAGATCCGAGACCCCAACAGCTCGTTACCCTAAAACAAGGTTGCCACTATATTTCTCACCTCGCGTAATTAAAATCTCCCTCGGGGTCATTTACTTTTATAGGGCGGTTTTTCAACTTTGAGCTACGGCCCTTCCGGGACCTATTTTTATTTCAGGATTTACGATCCTTTTCGCTTCTTGTACTTAACTAAAGTACATGAAACAATATTTTCGAAAATTTAATTGCGTTAATGAATGGTATTACATCGTGGTAACAATATCTTCTGTAGCATTATATTTTTATGTTGTATTATAAGACCTCTGAGTTGCTGTGTTAAGGTTACGGATTCCAATCTGGCCGTGTTAAGTAAATTAATCAATTAATTAAATTAATTGCTGTTGATAATCGAATTGCTTGCTTATAATCTTTTAAGAATATGAGTTCTAGTCTTCGTTTCGGCAATTCAAAAATTATTACTACATGCACGAAAAGAAAAATTACATCAAAGATGAAGTACAGCGTATCTCACATGAACTGTTCAAACAGACTCATCTTATATTTGGACTGTTGATGTGAGATGTGCAATTTGTCTTTTTTTGCTTTTAATTTTTTTTTGTGTGTTTCATAATGCTTGAATTGGCAAAACGCTTAAACGGATTTACCTTTATGAATTTTTCCTATTGCATTATAATTTACAATTTGTCTGTTTTTGAGCTTTTGCCCATTTTTGACCAATTATTTTTTGTTTCAGGTGAATCCTTACATCCTTGGTTTGCTGGTTGAGTGATGAATATGTATAGGAAATTATTGGGTATGTAACGTTCTTAATTCTTAATTGCAAACGTTCTTTGCATCGCAAAGCTTAGTGGGTAAAACATGTTACTCCACAGTAAAGGTTCTTCGATTCAGTAGAACTAAGTATCTGTGAACTAATTCTTCTCACCTGATTCTTCATCGGTTAAAGAGAAAACACACCACCTGTCCTTAAGGAAAAGTACATTACTACTGACTATTGAACTCAGAAACATCAAGAAAAACGACCACCACTTTTTAAATTGTTAAAGTTTAGAAGAAGATCGAATCTCTAGAAATGTAATCAGCTTCAGTCGGTCGAGAAAAAAGAAATAGTAGATTGGATGGTGTTCCTTGAACCAAGAATTGGCTTAGGTTCAGGGTTTGAAGGGGTTGGGCGGAGGTTTAACAAAATTGAGTACTTCTTATATACAAAACATATTTACATATACATACAAATATATGTGCACGCCTTAGAGATCATTGTACCTTGATCATAGTATTGATAGTAGATGATTTATAGTTCTAAAAGTCATAATATTACGTTTTTAATATTTTTTAAGATTGTATTTTATAATAAAATCGTATTATGCCAGAATCATTTGTGGATTATTTCTAATGCTGTATTATATTTTTATTGTACACCACACATTTTGACATCAGAAATTATAGACCAGTTCCATTACAATACTTGGCATAACTAATTCATAACTAAAAATAAATACATGTATAAGTTTGGTAACTGAAGCCCATAAGATGAATGAGGGAAAAATTCAGAAGTTACAATGATAAAAACAGGGTATTCCCGTTTGCATCACTCTTGGAAATGGTTAAGCCAAAACTAAAACAAAAAATTATAAGTGGTAGAGAGTTTATTTGCTTTCCTAAAAACCCCGGGTTCAAGTCTGGCTGGGAGAGATAAATTATTTAATCTATCAACAGCTATGTATGGACCCAGTGGGATCTGCTGGTCGCTCAAATTCCTGCACAACCGTTGTCTCGGAAACAGTATAATCTCTACCGATATAATTACATTTACTAAACCCAAGACTTCATGGGTTGTATAGCTGTTTTTTTTTTTTAGGGTATTTGAGGATGGGTAATCAAAGTTTAATTAACTTAAATAGTTTATGTGTTATTGCTTCTTTTTCAACAAAAACATCCTTCAGAGTTTCAACAGCTCGGATATGCATTTTTTCTGAACATTGGTTTATGCTATTTTTTTTTATTAGGTTGGTGTAGATTCAAATCTTTCTAGTATTGCAGTTATAATGAATTCGAGCAGCATAGAGGTAGTGATTCACACATTACAAGAAACGTATTTATTAGAGGTCTTGATCTTTTTAGAGCGAATATGGCCACAACGTGAGGAGAATCCTAGCCCACTAATATCTTTATCGGTCGCACAAAACTGCTTCATACTTTTTCTTATAGTTTGTATTGGAGAATTTTAATATGTTATATATTATATTGAATTATGTTATTATATAGAATATTGGAGTATTTTTTTAGTAAGACCAAAAAAAACCTAAGCTGAATTTTTTTTAGCTGCATTTTTATATAACCCCCACACTGCTTCCCATAGTAAACAATTGTCTGTAGTTTTTCTCCAATTAAACATAATGAACATATTTATCTATATGCAGTTACTTTACTTTTTATTTATTTTTATTATTATTCATAAAACAACTTCTGCTGCAGTAGTTATTATAGTGGTGTTTTTTTACAGCCACTTTTCATTTGAGCATTTATTTTTTTCACCAATTTATTATTTACTTATATTATTGATTATTTATTATTATTATTATTATTGATTATTATTATTTTTATTATTGAATGGGAGCGGAGTGGCTCAGTGGTAGAGCACTGAGTTGCTATGCAGGAAATCCTCGTTCAAATCCCGCTGTGGGAAAGACTTTTATTTAGCCTGTTTACAGCCGGAGATGGATCATATAGGATCTAGGACCCTATTGGGGCTAACCCAGCCTCTATAAAATATTATAAAAATAAGGTACCCAAAATAAGGGGGGAAAATCTGGCGATTGAGCGTGACCTAGACAAGTTACCTCCTTTCAGAACCGTTGTCCATGAAACAGTGCAGTCTCTACCATGTACTGAACCCCAGACCCTTTCACGGGTTGTAGTGATACAGGTTGGGATTGATTCATGTGGTCGCAATCAATACAATTGCAGTATGTGGGGAATCCTAGCTTGCGAATATCTTTTATTTCCGCAGGTTTCCTTAAGGTTCCGTGTTGAATTTAGAGAATAAACAAACAAAAAAACATAAAGCAAATTTTTTACCATTACCTATTTTATCGATTTATTTTTATTTAGATTTCCTTATTTTTAAGGCAGCTAATTTCTTAATTATTTCGTTCATATTTTGAATTGTTGCCTAGAAACGTCTATTATTCAGTATTTCGTCAGGATTGGAAATAACGTGGCTACCTTTCTATAATTTATTAATTGGAGGGAAAAATCTGGATATGGTGCTATACTGGTAATACTATAGCATAGTGATACTGTTTTTGTTTTATTTTTAATTAAAAATAATATAGTATACGACAAAATATAAATATATATTTATTTCAAGTGTGAGGTCGGGGGGAGGATTGCGTTAAGAGTAATCTGGCAGATTGGGGTTTGGGCAAAGGACCGTAGACAGAAGTTTGTAATCAGAGATTAGTGGTATCGGCATCGAGCCTTCGGGTTCGCTAAACCATATTATTATTATTTATTTTTTGACAATAATCATTCTAAGATTAAATAATGAAACTTCATCTTTTATTACTTAAATACAACTAAAAAAGAAATGTAGCACTACAATCCATGGGGGTCTTGGGTTGAGTATGTAGTAAATATTGCACTGTTACTTCGATAACTATTGTGCAGGGAGGTAATTTGTCCTAGATAACGCTCAACCTCCTGGTTTTTCGCCCAATAATTGTTATTCAACAAACATACTACTATTTCATTAGCCAATTGTTCGTAGCCATAACCTTCCAAGAGATGACTGGACTTGATCCGCAAGGGCACGACAATGGCAGAGAGAGTTGAAGAGTCGTGGATGTCCTGGCCGCATTTTATCGCATGAGAAAGCTGAGACTATGTTCCTAGTACCTTTTCACTTGTCCAATGATTCAATGTCTATGGTGATCATTTTTTATTCATTCATTTTAAAAATGAAGTAAAAATTTTACCAATTAAAATACCACTTTTTAGGAATACGTGATGAACTTTGGTGTAGTAATTATTATGGCAACCTAGAATATTCTAGACCGTTGGTTCACAGCCCCGCTGGTGGCTTTAGGATTTTGGAAGGTGTAAAAAATACACAATTGGTTATGCGGTAATTAGGAAAGGGGATTATAAAAGGCGGCCCTGAAGCAATGTGGTGTTAGGCACTTCTTAAAGACCAAAAATTTAGGACTTCCACGGTAGCTAAGTGACTTTAAATGAATAAACAACAACTATACTATATTTTGGTTCTGTTGATTAACTTAATTTTACAAGTTGTATTACATTTTAAATTGGTATTCATTGATTGGTTGAATTTAATTTAGTTGTTTAACTCCCGGACCGATTATCTTTCCATATTACCAACAAAAAAGATTCTATTTTTATAATTTTTCCCTTCAGCGATGGAGAGTCTTAGGTTCAGTATATTGTAAAGACTGTACTGTTTTTTGGACAATTGTTGTACAGGGAGGTGATTTGAAATAAGTTACGTTACCAGTTACTTTTAGTATCAGTAACTTTTATTGATAACTGCTATAACCTAATAGAAATAAAAGAACATATGTTAGTATTTATGTATAATTTAAAACACAACATATAACCAAGACAATTATAGATATACTTTTTCAATTTGGAGAACGAAAATCCACTATATTCTTCAGGATCTGCTCAAATAAAACCCTGTTTTCGTACCTCCTTCTGCAAATATATTCACACAGGTGCGAATCTATCATCGTCCGGTGGGTACCGCATTCTCCTATAATTTGTGGATGGACCAATAGGCCATTAGCACATACTTCCCTCAGGACATATTGAATTTACGTTTGTAGAATTTTGTAGAAGTGTATCCATAACACCAAGAGTATATAAATAAAATAGATGATCTTATAGGACGTTTACTCCACTCAAACCAAGTACCTGCTCTCATGCCCTTCTCGTCTACTGCATTTCCATCTTGAATAACGATTTTCACTAATACTGAGGTTCGTTTCATGTCATTTGGAACAGAGTCTTTTTTGATGTATAATACCCTTATCTGAGCATATTTTATGCTTGATTCTTGATTTTTAACTATTTTCTCCAATTCTAAGAAATTCATTTTAAAATAAACTACATGATTTTATCTTTCTTTACATTTTTATTTCTATTAGGTTATAACAGTTATTAATAAAAGTAACTGATACTAAAAGTAACTGGTAGGGTCTGCTAGAAAAGACCCGAAATTAAAAAGGCCGACATTAAACAACTTATTTTTCCTAGTCCTGACTTGAGGATTCCATTGTCCCTTACTTGAAGACGATTCGTTTTAAAACTCCCCCTAAATGAAGATGAATACCGTGTACATGTGAGTGCGTGTGAACAGAAGAGTGGCCCCGAAAACACCCCCCTCTCTTAGGGGATTCTGTACCCCTCGCCCACTGATTGCCGATGGGTGTGGGAGAAATAGCTCCTGAGCAGTGGGCCCTACCCGAGAGGAAGTGTCTTCACGGATCAGCTCGCTCGTCCATTATCGATGGGGTGATTAGGGCCTCTGAGAGTTCTTCCATTGTCACTGTCTCAGGCCTATCGCTTTATCTCCTCTTCAAACAGATTCGTTTTACGCTGTTTCAAAACCTACATCTCTTTTCTTACTATCAATTACCAAAAAAAAAAAATACTAGAACCCACGAAGATGAAGGGTATTCGATGTTTTAATTGGTTCAGACCAAATTGTTTTTATCCAACAGTTGTGCAGGAAGGTTGCATTGCTGGGAAACTTCTTCCAACATAAAAAAAAAAACTGTTTAACTATCTACTTATTTATTGGTTGTATCCTTTAATAATATTCCACCGAACCCTGTCGAAAAGATACGTTACCTAGGACTCCATCTGGACAAACGTCTCGCTTGGAATCCTCATACAAGACTGAAAAGACAAGAAACTGCTCGTCGTTTTCGCCTACTTCAACATTTACTGGACAAACGCTCTAAGCTCCCAATTAATTACAAAAGACTCATTTACATGACAGTTATCAGGCCTATTTGGATATACGGAGTTGAGCTCTGGGGCTCTACTAAACCATCCAATTCATCTCGTATCCAATCCTTAAAATCCAAAATCCTTCGTAAAATCCTCAATGCTCCTTATTATGTCGCAAACAAACTCATCCATCATGATCTTAATATCCCATATGTTACTGATTTAGCCCAAACTAGATACCTAACCTTCCATGACAAGCTCCATACACACTTGAATCCACTAGTCTCTCAACTTCCCATACTATTCCTGCTAACCCTCCGAGGCGTCTCAAAAGAAGATGGCTTCGAGACCATCTTCTATAGAACTTTATTGGAGTGCTACCGATGGTTAGTTTCTTCACAAATGTTTTTCATGTCATGTTGTATTATTATATTATTACAGTTGTGAATTTCAATAAATTAAATTTAAAAAAAAAATTATTGGTTGATTGGTTGCTTTAAAAATGAGGCGTGAAACCGATTGATCATCAACACCTTAGTTTAGTTTGGTTTAAATGTATTATATTATTTTTTTAGGAATAATTTTTATAAAATCGGAATAAAAAAAGTAATAAAACTAAATAAAAATAATGAATAATTAAATAAGAATAAATTAAAGAAGGTATTTATGAAGAAAAATAAGAGAAAATAAAAACCAGGATAACTGTGTTAGATATTCTTAATTAATCCTTCTTTTGATAGATAGGCGATGACCTTATTAACGCACTTTTGCTCATATTCCAAAACGATTGCTACATTGGCAGGTAGTCCTATTTTATGTATCGCTCTTTTGTAAAAGGCGCAGCATTAGAAGATATGGGGTCAAGCTCTCGTTGCACTTGCATGTTCGTGGATCTTGTTTACATCTATATATTTGTCTGTATACAACTAGCTAAGCCAACGAGGTGGTGACTTATTTCTGTTGAAAATGAAGATTTCCATTCCTCCTTTCATTGGTATTGAGTTTTTCTAGATGCTCTACCATTTCATTTTACGGACTGGAGAGATACATATGCAGCTAACTGAACAAAATGATTCTCAGTCCATGGGATAGGCCAGCGGCCAGGTGTTTGAAGGTCGCAATAAATTTGAGCAGCATTTTTGATATGTTGTAAGGGCATGTCTGAGTAGCGTACATCCAAGTTTGCTACTGAATAAACGGATGTGAAAACTTTTGGTGACCGAAGAACTTCGAAATTTTCGGAGTTAATTCAGTTTTTGGCCTTTATGGCCTAATCGGTGCGTTTTTGATAAAAAAAGCAAAAGTGATCATTTTTAATTTAGATTAAAATTGGCTACTATTTGAATCCAATCGCGGCTCTGTAGCTCCGATAGATTCTGAGTTAAACACCTTTGAAAATTGGTAATTTTTTCAAAAAGTCCAAATTTTAAGTTTTGGGCCACTTTCGTGAGGAACACCGAAGGAGTGATCGATCCTACAATGAAATTTATGAGAAATGAAGCTTTAGTAAATTTAATTAGCTTTAATTAAACACAGACCGAGGCCTGTAGGTCTAAAATTCAGTTATTTCCCTCAATTGATGGTACCCAAATTATAGAGGCTGAGTGAGCCTAGAATAAATAATTATTTATTTTATAATAAAATTATAATTTATATGCCAATGTCGGTTCTGTACTACTTGTTTACAACATACGTTACTGTTAATGACAAATTTATGCTTTCTGAATTGTCGAAGGAAATTTTCCTTGAGTCTGAATACATAAGTCTCTTAAAGTTTAATTACATATTAATTGTACACAGGGAAGCGGAAATATTTCATTCTCATATTGCACAAGTAGCTAGGCTTCTTCAATTGGATTAATTACTTATATTATAGTTAATTTTCAAGCCAAAGACTTGAAACGTTTCAGTTTCACTCGGTACAATTAACTTCAATTAACTCAACAAAATTCAGCTTATTCCATAATATATCCTATTTATTCATAAGGACTACAGATATACTTTTATTGATTTTTAATATTTTAACAATTTTCCGAGGAAAAAATTCTAAGTATTTAGACTCATTATATCAATAAAGTACATATAGTGTATAAATTCTCTAATAAATAGTGGTTCAATACGATGGCTGATTCTACACTTCCGAGTGATTGACAACCCTATCATTATTAGGTTGAAATGAGCTCCAATAAGTTTTGCCAGCTCACCTCAAAAGAACGCCCAGATGATGTCATCAACTAACTTGAATCTAGAATCTTTAACGTTTTATGAATATTTTTTATAGTTTAACTGTTTTAATTGAGATCAAATTAACAGAATTAAGGTAATTGTGGAGGTATCAATAAATGTTCAAACGAAAATTTTCTTGTAAAAAATATATATGCTGATGAAAAAAATTAATTATTAAGAGTTTGTCTCTATGAAACCTAATTAAAAAGTTATTGTACATAGATAAATCCGTACATTATGTTTTTATTTAATAAAATTTATAAAAATTGGGTTGTTTTTTTTATGTTAGTATTCAAAGCAGGTTTATAGATAAATTGCAGCTAAAAAAAGTTATCAATCAATGCATACCAGTAAGAAAAGTAAAATAACTTGGTATAAAATTAAGTTAATCTATAGTTAATCTATTACACTAAGTTAATCTATAGTTACTCTATTACACTAAGTTAATCTATAGTTAGTCTATTCATTTAACATTCATTTATACTACTATGACAAATCGGAGGATACTACAGTAGGAGTCCTGAATTTTGCCTATCTAGGGATAATTAGGATAGGAATCTTTAACGAGTAAATGGTACCGTTTAGGCTCGGGGACCTACATTTAACGTCCCTACCGAAGGACGGCATAGCTTAAGGAACTTTTTACTCCTTTAAGAGAAGCCTCGGCCACCTTTCGGGCTGTGAACTACTATCTTGGGCACAGTAGTTCGCATATGTTATATTTAAACAGTAATGGCAAACATAATCTGGAGTCTCATAAAATATGTTATTCATATGTTATATCTTCTGCATGTAGAAGGTGTACGTTCTCTTTGCTTTCAGTTAATATTTCTCCAGGATGGAAAAGGTCAAGGGAAAGTAATAATTTGAAGGAATAGCGAAGTAAATGGCGAAAATTAGTGGAACTGCCGAGTCACGACTCTAAATTACTTCCGTGAATGTATGTATGTATATATATATATATATATATATAACATACTTTCATAAAACATAAAATCTGGCGTGATCTAGGACAAATCACTTCCCTGCTTAATCGTTGTCCATGAAACAGTACAGTCTCTACCATATACTGAGCCGTTCAGGGGTTGTAGTGGTACTATTGGTTAGACTATATTGGTTTTTAAATCAACCAATATCTAAAAATTTATTGAACCAAACAAAAAGTTACTAGCATAAGAAATATAACTGAATTAAGATTCTTCTTAATATTCTTCGTTACATAATTATACTACTTAAAATAATTAGAAACTTAGCTGCAATAAGAATTGGAGAAAACTAGTAGTATCTTGATATTTTCGCACCTATTTTTGTATCAGTTTCCCTATTTCGGTTGTCGCTACGAAAATTTGTATATATTGCTAATCGATTTTCCTTTAAATAATTGCATTCTCGTTAAAATATTAAAGTTCATGATAGCTTGTTTTGTTTTTAAATATTAAAATAAAACGACCTGCGGAATAATTACCTTAATTAATTAATATGTAATCATTATACATAATAACCACAATGGGCAATTTGAAAAAAATCTAACATTTTATGAGTTATTGAAGATTATATTAATTTCCTGTAATCAGGTTGATAGTTAAGCTCCACGTTGGACCAAATGTTGAATTAAAATCTTAAAGGACACTGTAATCTGAACGGGGCCAAATTCATCAACATCTATTGCATGCCTAAAGTAGGATTGGGATGTTTTCAAAACATTTATGTTTTCATTCCAGAACACAACATTCATGAGAAACAACCATTGTATTTGTTACGTTTATGTTTCTCCCGAATATCTATCTTTATAAATATTTTCAAATTATATTTCAGGTATCAGCAATATATCTACAACTGATAAACGAAATTCTCCTAAAAGAACAAAAACAATTACCTTGTTTGTACAAAAACAGATCTTTAATTTATTGAGTATTGCGAAAGTAAAAAAAATACATCTACGTAGTTATAAAATAAAAGCCAATATAAATGCAAGTAATATTTCCGTAGGTTTTCGCCTCGAGTTTGAATTACAAGTTTTAACTTTTCTTTCTATGTTTTTGTTAGTCATTATAATTTTTAAATATTTTCGTTTGAAAAGAAAAGATATGACCAGGACCGGGACTCGTTCGGGGTACTTTACCAACTAAGCCATCCTGGTTCGCTTCTCGGCCTGACATATCCTTTCTTTTCACTGATCCTATATCTCCGTGTTCTCACTATTTGCGATGTATACACGGGGAGAACGTTCATTAGACATTACTTTAATTTGGATCTTGTTGACTTACGCCATTATATATTATTATAATTTATTTATATAGGATCAGTGAAAAGAAAGATATGCCTGCCCGATAAGCGAACCAGAATGGCTTAGTTGGTAAATCACCACGAAGAATACGTTCGGGTTCGAGTCCCGATCCTGGTCATATCTTTTCTTTTCAAATAAAAATGTTTTAACTTTTCATTCGTTTCCTTTTTAATGTTCTAGAAAATGAAAATAGTCCTGGGTACCAAATTCGCAGGTTGACGCTTCGAGTTTAGACTGAAGTAGTTTTAAATTTTCATTCGTTTGCTTTTTAATATTCTTGAAAATAAAAATAATTTAATCATTGGCTGTATACTGATTTAAAGAACACACTTAAAAATATTGTTTAGGTTATATCGACCTTTATACTTCGAAATGTTAGTTTTAGAAACTTTTATTTCTTGATGAAAATATTATTGAAATCTACCTATTACCCATTATTAAATTCTGTATCTATTCAAAAACTCACGATAACTTGTATTTTTGGAAAATATGAAAGCTGAAACGAATACACTCTTAAAACTTGTAACTCAACTTGAAGCGACAACCTGCGTAACAGATAACTTAATGTATATAAAATAATAATTATTATTTAAATAAAACTGTATAAAAATATTTGGATATACTATTAATATTACACAAATAGTTTTATATAAACGGCCATTACGTTATCAAATCATCAAATCCTTGTTATTTACGGTTACTTAAAAACGATTCCTAGAATTCCTTTATCGGTTTCAGATTAAAATTCGATTAAGATGAAAATCGATTTTAAATTATTCGTTGAAGTTATAAAAAAATGGTTTTAATGTCTTCAGTATTGACTGAGTCACTGTTTTCCACAATGTATGTATTGTCTTTTATATACTTAAGTATTGTTCAAGGTTTCTAGTAATCTACTATTTAATACGCTGTTTACTGTTAATATTTCATTTTGCTGTTATCTATATTTCTCCTTACTTTGTTACGATTAAAGTCATCCATAATGATCTTAATGTCCCATTTGTTGTCGAATCGTCCCGAGCTCGATATCATTCCTTTCATGACAAACTTTATTCCCACTCAAATCCACTAGTTTCAACCTTTTCAAGTCCCCATGATCCTCCGAATTCCGATAGAAAATGAAGACAAAGATATGACACAGAGTAAATTGGCGTTCCCAGACCTTTGTGTGTGTCATGTACTGGTTAAAAGTCTCTATTCTGGATAGGCAACATTTAGTACTATTTAGTTACTGCGGCAGCGTTTGATTAGCCATATCAGCATAAAGTGACCTTGAATGAATAAACACATAACAAGAAATAATACCTTACTTGTTAATTGTATAGATCCACAATGACCTCAATGCCCCATTTGTTGATCAATCCTTTCATAAAAAACTTTATTCACTCTCGAACCGAATAGTTTCAAATGTAGCTTAGACTTCAATTCCTGATACTCCACCGAGGCCTTTGCAAAGATATTGTGATCTTTTAAATCGACTGTGGAATCTGCAGAATCTTCTGGGGTTCATCCAGCCTCTAAAAAAGTTCTACAAATGTGTGAAATCGTCCAAACCACCTCCCAGCACAACACTTTTCTTTGTACTGCTTCTAAGAGTTACAGTTTACTCTTATCCATTATGACTATGAGTCCAATAACATTTATGGATTATGGTACAATTATTTTTTTGTTAATCATCGTTTATAAAACTAAACTCGGTTATTATGGATTTCCGGTATTATCTTAGTATATTACGTCATGTTCAGAAAATCTCTCTTCATATCTCTTAGCAATCATGGTTTGATACCGACTACAAGGAAACGACAGGTACTCTTTAGATCTTCTGGCAGGATCGACCCACGAAACCGAAGTTGATGACTCGCCGACAAAGGATTCACGTGGGTTTCAACGATCCCTTCCCACTCTGAAGCGGCATCGGAAGCTATCTCCTGTTGAAGGTACACGTCTTCCTGTGGGAGTCAGCGTTGAGAATGGAGATACCATCAACTCATATCGGATATATGATCTTAATGTAATAATAATTGCCAATTAGAAGATGAAAAAATTGGATTTCATCATCGTCTCTGTAAAACTTATCAATATTATATATCTTTCTGTTGCCTATTTTTTAAATTTTCTAATTACTTATTACTGATTTCCCTCGACATTCTATCAAACATTTAATTTGTTTTTACTTTTTTTTTTTTATCTGAGTGAACTGTGTTGAGAGGCTCAGTGGTAGCGAGCTGAGTTGCCGCAGAATAGGTCGAGGTTCAAATACGGCTGTGACAGATAAGTTGTATAACATATTAACAGCCAGGGATGCGGATCTGTTAACTGCTGGATTAGGGGGAAAATCTGTCGGTTTAGCGTCCTATCGGAGGCATTATCTCACTACACAACCATTGTTCTAGAAACTGTATTGTCTTTACCACGTATTTAACCCAATTACTTTCTTAGGTTGTATAGGAACAGGTAAAAATTATCTGAGGGCGTGTTTTTACAACAATTGTCCGAAAATTGTTTTATTAAAAAAATAACATTGTACAATAGTAAGTAAAACTAAATCATTTACAGTATGAAAGTGAATGTACTTCATAGAATGGAATTTCAAAACTTCAAATGTCCTTAAATCTCTAAAATACTACAATATTAAATCTCAAATATTATTATTTTTTTTCTCTTTATATTTCCATCTACACCTCTAAAATACAAGTAATCAAATATTATTAAAATTGGATATTATTATTAAAATATCTAAAGTGCTAGAGCTTACATATTAGGCCGAAACGTTGATACAAATAAAAAATAATTTTTGCTTATTTTGTGTTATCTTTGACTGCACCCCCTGACCAATCCAATCCATCATTAGAATTATCCAGTCAACCGTTTTCCATTCAAACATTATACATCATCTATTTTCATTTTGTATCTTTCTGTTTACCTCCTCATTTTTCTTTCCCTTTATATTATGTTTACATTTTTATCCTTTCTGTACATTTATATTCGTTATCTGTAATTATTATGTTTGTCACTATTTTAATTTCTGGTCATTATCTTTAATTTTATTATATCTGTCACTATTTTAATTTTATTATATTCTGTCACTATTTTAATATTCGTTATCTTTAATTATGATATCTGTCACTATTTTAATTTTCTATTTTACATGTCACTATATTCTTGTTACTGTAACGTTTTTATGTATTTTTTGTTCTGTTTGTTTTTCTCTCATAGCCCTGAAGATGGCCTGCATGATAGGTCTAAACGTCGGCACTAATTAAATATAAGGTCTGGTACTTATTTGGTGTTTTTTTGACTGCACCTCCCCCCAACTATCTCCGTTCTCCATTTTATCATTCAGTCAACTATTTTCCTCTCATTCATCATCTATTTTCTTTTATTTTATTGTTAGATGTTACAATCTTTTAAATATTTTATTTGAAAAGAGCAGATAAGACCTAGACCGGGACTCGAACCCGGGTCTCTCACGTATCCGTCGTGGTACTTAGCCACCTCAGCCATCCTGGTTCGCTTCTCGGTCAGTTATATCACCTCCTTTTAATGATACATATCTCTGTGTTCTCGCAATTTGCGATGTATACACGGGGAGAATGTTAATTAAACATTAACATCCCGGCCCTGGTTATATCTTTCCTTTTCAAATAAAATATTATACATCATCGTTTCAGAGACCGAAAGCTTTTTTTTTTGTATATATATATATATATATATATATATGTGTATATTTTAATCTATTTATTAAAGCTAGGATACGGCATTATAACACGTCATCAAGCCGGTGATACCTTATGGAACAGAAACGTCTTGTCTTCCCAGCCTAGAGAGACTTATGAAAATACAAAGAAGAATTCTCAGAAGAATCTACGGACCTAGGAGAACACCTGAAGGATATAGGTTGAGATCCAATCAAGAAATCTATAAGGAAACAACAGACTTAGAAATTGATGTTAGGGTGGGAAGGCTAAGGTTCTATGGACTCATGATAATCAATCCTGAAAGATTAAACCATAAAATGTTTCACCGAATCCACTGTCACAAAAATTCAGCAAGATATTTCAAACAACTTAAGGATGATATGGACCAAGTGGGTTTAACAGACCTAGATTTTTTTGACAGAGATGAATACAGAAGGACGCTCAAGGGAATAAATGTTCTTGTGGGAAAAAAGCGTTTGCGTGGTCTGAGGAGAGAAAACATAGGCACGCGAAGCTCATGAGGGGCATATGGGAAAAGAGGAAACAGATGAAGAAGAAGCATTAGTTATGATATTCGCGTGGTCTTTAAGCTCTTTTCGTGGGGGGGAATATAGTTTTTGTAATTTTCTTGAGTGTTTAATCTTGATAGCTTACGACATTGTTAATATTGTCATGATATTCCTCGGTATTTAATCAATTCAATTTATATATTTTTTATCTGTGGGTTGTTATGTATAATATTTTTTAAAAAATAATAAAAAACGCGTAAAAGTGCTGCGTTTGAGGCGTAGGAGAGAGAATAAAAGAAGCGGAAAAATATGAGATGATGAACCTTAAGTGAGAGCAGTGAGTTTACAACTCCCCCGCATCCGGACCTTAACGAGTCTTTAGAGAAATGTGAAAACCAGCAAAATACATCCAAACATTATTTCGAATATGTAACAAGAATGACATAATACCTTTGTACATAAATAATGTCATGTTACAATTAAATATAATGTAAATTATAATAAATAATAAATATGATCAAACATTTATTTATTTTTTTATTTGAATTTTCAGTGGGCTGGTTTGTTTTTACAATCCTTTGAAATATTATTGAAGAATAGAATGTAAAACTAAATTATTTACAATTTAAATATTTTAGTTAAATTGGTAATTTGGCACATGTAAAGCTTGATAACACTGTTAGTTGTAGGGAGAAATGTTAATTTTTCTGAATGTTAATTTTATTCAACTAGAATTGAAATAATTCTCAAGCTTAAAAGAAATGTATTTTTTATTTAGTGGCAAGGGGATATTAAAAATAATAGGATATTTAGAAAAAGATGAGGAATAAGAAAACTATATTCAACTATATATATGTATAATATACAGTCCCTGGGGTTGCTGGAACTGGACTCTAGAAAAATTTGGCCAGAGGTTTCAGCTCATGTTTTCGGCAACTGTCCAAACAACGTGTTCCTTGTCATTCACTCGCAAAATATCATTGACTAGCGTTCAAGTATCTTTAATAGAATATTTATGGAAACAAACAGGATGTGTTTAGAAGATTGGACCTGGTATTGATACTGGGACAGAAACAGAAGGACTAGTAATTGCTTATGATTGGGAATAAAAGATAAAGTATAAAATGTTAAATTTTTTAAATGTAAGTTTAACTTTGCACAAAAGAAGTTGAGAGGGATATTTGGTGTAGGATATTGTAGAGTGAGATAGGAGTTTGAAAAAAGGGATGAAATATCCCACTTGAAAACTGTTGTTTTTCTCACTTTTGACTGTATTTTTCTGCTTTGAGAAATTGCAAAGTATAACTGAAAACTTTATTCTTGACTCACTGGGAATCTTACATCATAATACTGATCGAGCACAGGTTTTGTCAAATTCATTTACGAAATTACCTTTTTTTATTCATTATTATTGTGGATTTGACTGTTTCAATCTATCTTTCCCTCATTTCTGTCTTAACATTGATTTCTACTAGATACCTATCCTTTCATGAAAAGCTCCATACACTCTTGAATCCGCTAGTCTCTCAAGTTGCTTCCCATACTATTCCTGATAACCCTCCGAGGCGTCTCCAAATAAGATGACCTCTCCACAAGTGTTTTTTGTTTTCATGTCATTTGTTCATATCAGCAAATTTACTTGATGTAATATTATTACAGTTGTAAATATCAATAAATTAATCTAAAATAAAAAAATATTGGTTTCTTGTGCTGAATGTTACAGCAACTCAACTTGTTTTTCAACAATTTTTCCTAAAAAACAACTTCTAAGCCATTTATAAAGGAATATTCCAAGCATTTTCTAAAACTCATCAGTCATTATAAACTTGAATTTATTTAATTCTTGTGGATTGAAATCATAATAATTAGCTTTTTATTTAATAACAGAATTTTCCTATGAAAATTTCTTTACGATAGATAGTGTTTGGGAACATGGCGAATAGACCGACCTTCCTTTGAAATTCCCCCCAAAAAAGGGAATATAATGACTATAAGAACGAAGGGACACTAGGTACAGATGTTCAGAGCTCAGAATCTTCAATCCCCAACGTCTCTGAGTACAAAAGATTTAAGGAACACAAAGATAGCACCTATACCTGAACCTTGGGATGATCGTGCCTGCCAGGTGTTCTGCCTTGGTTTAAGGACTTGGAGTGTACTTTAAAACTGGGTACGTCAGTACTTATTTATGCATTTTTATATATGAAAACCACATGAACCACATGGTTTAACACATCACTATTTCTAAGTACTAAGTGATAAAAACATTTGCCCGTTTCTTCATATTTTTATTGTAATTTAAATTGAAACCTTTAGTTAACTGACTTATACCACTTACAAAACAACAGCTCATGTAATTTTGTTGATGTTTTGCCAAAATACAAGTGCGCGCTTATTGAGCGTTGATTAGCCATGCCGAAAATCCTGGATCAAATGCCGTTGGTAGCATGACTTTTCATTAGCCCGTTAGCTGCCGGAGATGAATCTTATGGAATGTAGGATCCTCCTTGGGTTCACCCAGCCCAAGTGGATACCCAAAATCAGGGGGGAATCTGGTGGTTGAGCATGATCTAGAGAAAATCACCTCCCTGTAGAACCGTTGTACATGAAACAGTACAGTCTCTACCTTGTACTGGACCCCAGTTAATAGGTTGTCTAGTTTTTTTTGTTTATAATTGTTTCTATCTTGTGTCTTATAAGATGTTTGCCTTGTCGCTTATAAGGCTAATATCCTTGCGAATTAATTAGAAATTGCGGCAAGAACGGCACAATGCAGTGCCGGAGGATGCTTTTAAAAGGCTATTAAAATAATGACAGAGGAGGGAAAGTGTTCTAGCTTGTGTTTATGTTAATGGCCCGGGGTCGTCGATCTCTGCTCCTCTCAGCTTCCGAGTTTCATCAAGAGTCTCTCAATTGACTTCTTATAGCTTCTCTCAATTGACTTCAGTTAATTATATAGTGAAACAAACTTCTCTTAAAGAGATTATTCTTCAATAAATTATCTACTAAGAATTATAAAGTTCCGAAAAGAAGATTACTCTTCAATGAATTCTCTACTAAGAATTATAAAGTTAGTTATTAGTCCATAAAATTGAGAAATAACTCAAGAAGAGTCATGAAACAATAAGTATAATACAAAAAATCCTAACAAACAAAGCCATAAGGCTCTAAAATAGTAAAAAAAAAAAGATGGTTATTTTTTTTTATTGAGGAGGCAAGGCATTTCAATATACAGAATGCTGGGTTGCTAATTTGGAGGTATTTTACAAATGGCAGCTCAACCATGCGATCTACATTTTCTGTTATCCAACAAAACTACATAATACATGCCGCAGATAACGCATCAGAGAACATCCCCAGGAAAAGGTTTTTAAATAAATTTAATAATAATAATCCTACTATTATTATAAATGCGAAAGTTTGTATTTTTGTCTCTCTTTCAAGCAAAAACTACAGAACGGATTTGGATGAAACTTTACAGTAATATAGGCTATGCATCAGAATAACACATAGGCTATAGAAAGCGCGAATATATGGGGGGAGGTGCACGGGTACACGTGCCCCCCCTCCCGACAGTATTTTAGGTACTGTGGAGAATCCATTATATTACATAATTAAAGGCAAATCACGTGATCATACTTGTAATAACATAATTACATATGTATGCAAATTATAGGGTTGGCAACTAAGTCATTGCCGATTTCAAATAAGAAGGCAAATTTAGAATTTTTGTTTAAAAATATAACTTTATTCAATTAGATATTGCCCGTTCTTGTCGATGACCTTTTTCCATCTTTCTGGCAGCGAAAAAATTCCCCGTTCGTAAAATGTCTGGTCTTTGCTATTAAAAAACTGAATTAGGTGTGATCTGACATCATCCGCGTTGTTAAAAATTTTACCATTTAAAGAGTTTTGCATGGAACGAAACAAATGGTAATCCGAAGGCGCAAGGTCAGGGCTATATGGTGGGTGTGACAAAACATCCCAACCCAGTTCCAATAATTTTTGCCGAGTAACCAAAGATGTGTGGGGCCTTGCGTTATCATGATGGAAAACAACACCCTTCCGATTTGATAATACCGGCCGCTTTTCTTCAATTGCATCCTTCAGTTTGTCGAGTTGTTCAACATACACATTTGAATTTATCGTTTGGTTCTGCGGCATGAGTTCAAAATACAGAATTCCTTTGTGATCCCACCAGACTGACAGCATAATCTTTTTTTGGTGAATATCTGCTTTTGATGCTGTTTGGGCTGGTTGATCTTGCTTCACCCACGATCTCTTGCGAGTAACATTGTTATAAACTATCCACTTTTCGTCGCCAGTAACTAGGTTCTTCAGAAATGGATCATTTTCATTGCGTTTCAGTAGCAAATCACAGATGCTAATCCGTTGCGTCAAATGAATTTCCTTTAGCTGGTGAGGGATCAATAAATCAAGTTTCTTGACATAACCAAGGGTTTTTAATTTTTTTTCAATGCATGTATGCGACACATTGAGCTTCTCTGCAATGTCTCGTGTTGTGCTGTGACGATCTGAATCGATAATGGCCTTGATATGGGTTTCATCCACTTCGACTGGGCGGCCAGATCGTTGTGCATTTTTCAGTGAAAAATCACCGGAACGAAATCTTTCAAACCAATTTCGACACTGCCTTTCTTTTAAGGCTTTATCTCCATATACGGCACATAACTTCTTTTGTGCTTGCGATGCGTTCTTGCCTTTTCGGAAGTAATACAATAAAATGTGTCGGAAATGCACGTCCTGTTCTTCCATTTTTAAATTGGGATAAAAACAAAACTAAAGAACTAATCAAAAAAATATTTTTACTAATTAAACGTAGAAGTCCATACAGTAAGAAAAAAATATAGGTTAGATGCTCTGGTCACGTTAACAAAACAAAAAAAAGTGTAGAGTGAATCTATCGACAAAAACGGCAATGACTTAGTTGCCAACCCTATACAATGTCAAGTAGAAACTGAAAATGAAACAAAAATATGAATAATATCAACTAATATAGCTTGGTGTTTAAAAATATCTAACCGGATGAGTGATGGGTCAATAATATAAATATATATATAAATAATGATATAAATATACTTATATATAAATAAAAACACATCATTCATTTATCAGTTAGAAAATTTTAATCTGAAAATTGGGTATGTTATTTCCGATTCAGAATACTAATATCCTTATTTAGGGATCGGTTTTTGAATATAACGCAGTGTTTAAAGTGCTGAGTTGCTATTCTGGAGGTTTTAATTGGGTTTAAATCTAGCTAAGGCAGATGAATTATTGATTACGATAATACTCTATTATGAGTCAAGCCAAAAACGCCTAGAAACGCTTGGACTACTGATAGTGGATTATTTTTGTTAGATTTTTGAAACTTATCATGAAAGTTGAGACTAGTTTAGACTAGAGAGATAGATTATTGACTATAATAAACCAAAATTATAACCTAGAGAAGATGTTTACAGATACCAAAATTCGCTAGTAAGATTTTCTCATTCTAAATTTAGAAGAATCGTATTGGAACTTGATTATACCCCTTCTTATCCTTCCCCATTTCTTCTTAAACCAAAGAAAGTCAACCAAAGAATTGGAAGACTGGATTGAGAAATACAGCTCCTTGAAAAGGAAATTATACGAGCTTCTGAGTAGAGAATAATACTCTGCATAATTTACTGTTGAAACTTTTTGACAAAAACAAATCTTCGCAACTTTCCTTTCAAGATGTTAACTCTGACTGTCTACCCGAAGTGCGAAGACAATATTAACCTTCTTTACAGATTTTAAGTGTATATATACATATATTCATGGATTGGGGTTCAGCATTGCTTAATGTTCGGGAATGATATCTGGATAAATTATTTAATCCTTGAACAAGCATTATGGACTTTTTGGGATCTGCAGACTCTCTTAGGGTTCACCCAGCCTTTGTAATTAGGGGAAAACGTGCCACTTGAGCGTGATCTCGTGACAAATCAACTCTCTGCTCAACAATTGTCTTAGAATCATCACAGTCTGGCATGTACTGAACCCATGAGCCTTTGTAATTTCCTAAGGATGAAGTAGCCATTCAAAAATTTGATTATAAATACAAATAACGATAAATAAAGACAAACTAGACCTTATTATTATTTTGTTAGTTATTATATTGTGGATACTCTTATTTAGAGGAAAAACCTGGCTGTGTACAGTGATCTCGACCAAATCACTCTTAGCACAAAAACAAAAAACTTGTACTACAACTCATGAAGAGTCCTGGGTGTATTACGTATTAGTGACTGTACTGTTTATTTGACAAAGGTTGAACAGGAAGGTGATTTGTCCTGGATCGCGCTCAAAGCTTGGTTTTCCCCTAATTAAGGGTACCCACTTTATAGAGGCTGAGCCCAAGGAGGATTCTGGATCCCGTTGGATCTCCCACCCCCGGTTGATGATCTTCGGCACGTTCAGAGTTCCACCACTGAATCACTCCGCTCCATTTTTACTTTAAATAGATTTTTAGCTCTTTAGACTCCTGATTATTATCATCAAATTAGTATTTAATGTTTCGTTACCTTCTGTTTGCTTTAGCTGACTACTTTTAGGTTTTTGTAATTTTCAAACCCGGTAATTTACTCTAAACTCTTTTTTTTTCTCAACCGTTGGCTTATACACTAATTATTACCTATAAATTAAATAATTAACTAATGACTTATGCACTAATCTAGTCTAATAGGCTAACGTATGGTGTACCTCAGTCTTTTCATGGGTCGTTTTGGGTATAGATTTTTTTACTTAAATATATCACTGCACTAAAAATACAAACTTATCAGGGATAATAATTACAATAAATTTGTGATTATATTCTTCTTTTAAATAAAGTTTTCTCTGTGAATTAATATATCTTGAAGGAATACTCCTTTGGAGTCAATTTATTCCCATGTAATTCAATAGATGCTCAGCTCAGCATTTTGTAAAGCCTCTTATTAAGGCTTCGTTTGGAAAAAAAGCTTTTTCCTTCTCCTCTTTTATTTTCTTGCTCCTTATTTATCTCGCGGTGGAAGTGCCGAGGGCCTGAAGGATATTTAGAAAATTGGATTTTTGTTTGTTCCCTTTCGCCAAAATTGCGAGAGTCTTTTCTGCATATTAAATTAGCTGACGCGTGTTTAATTAAAGTTGTAGAAGCTTGCTTTATTAAAAGAAACAACTAAAATAGAGTATAATTTACATACATACACATGATACACACACACACACACACACACACACACACACACATATATATCTATATATTTATATATTATATATTTATATATATATATATATATATATATATATATATATATATAGGCTGGATGAGCCCCAGGCGGGTCCCAGATCCAAAAGGTTCCATACTTATACATAGGTGCATCTACTTTTCTTGACAGATTATAAAATAAATCTTACTTTCAGTTCTTGTGATGTAATCGTAAATTGGTAAAACTATCTATTGGCGACATTTCGAAACTATAATGTTCTCATAATCATGTCATTGCAGTAAAAAACAGGTTTTTAATTTTTGTTTATTATTCAATGAAATTTACAACTGTATTATACTAATACAGCAAGTTATGATTAATTGGGATGAAAAAAGTAGAGAAACTACCCAGTGGTAGTATTCAAATTAAAATTTCAAATTAGAAGGTCAAGAGGCCGTCTTCTTTTCAGCCTAGGAGGATTATCAGGTATTGAAAAGGGGTGCTATGTTTGAAACTAGCGGGTTTAAGTGGAAATGAAGTTTGTCATGGAAAGATTGATATGGGACTCGAGCCAAATCAGTAACAAATGGGTCATTAAGGTCATTAAGGATTACTTTGTTCGCAACAGTAATAATTGAGGACTTTACGAAGGATTGAATACGAAAGGAATTCGATGGCTTAGTGTATTCCCAAAGCCAATACGTAAGTCCAGATGGGTCTAATGACTGTCATGTATGTGGGTCTTTTGTAATTAATTAGTACCTTAGAGCGTTTGTCTAGTAAAAACAAAACAAAAAAAAACACGCTAATATTTATTTAACTATTCTTTGATGACTGTATTTTATCATAATCATGCCCAAACTGTGAATTATATTTAATGAAACTCTAGTCTAAATACAAAATTGACTCTTGAATTATTGTTAATGCATAAATTGTACTCCAAATTGATGTAAAAATGTTCGATACCACATTAATCACTCTATTTCTCTATTGTTCATATTGTATAATTATTTAGAACATTCGAATTGTCATTGTTAAATAACACCTCTATTGTATCTTTTGTTTGTTTATTTAACGTCACTTTTTGCTGCTATGGCTAATCGGACGGATACTACATTGGGAGCTCTAAATTTTGCCTATCCAGGTTTAATTAGGATACGGATTTTTAACGAGTATCTGACATCGTACAGGCTCGGGAACCCCGTTTAACGTCCCTTCCGAAGAACGGCGTAACTAAGAATTTTTTACTCCTTTTAAAAAACCCTAGGGCCACTTGCCGGGCTACGTACCCGCGATCTTGGGCTTAGTAGTTTGTTACGCTAACCACTAGACCACTGGTCACTATTGTATCTTTTCCTTTATTTCTAATATTTTAAACGCGTTCCTGGTGACCTTCTTTAGTATAATTCAATTTTAATGTTTTAACTGTACATTTTTGTACACCTTTTGTGTACATTTTGAAACTTAGAATTTTTGAAAATACAGTTTTCTTTTTTATGCTATACTTATTATTCCCTGCCCAATTATTTTGTCCGTACTTAAAAATTTTCTTTTTTTTTCTACAATATTCCTTTTCTTGATCGGGAATTTGAATGTACTACCCGTATAACACAGCAGTATTATAATTAATTAAATGTCGGAACTGTTTTTTATGTGACAGAGAGAAAATTAAGGTATCAGCTCTGAAGGTTGAACCGTGACTTAACTCGGAGCGTCAACCAGCGGAACTGATACCTATTCATGAGCTTTAGTATAAAAATAGCGTAATTATGGGAAATATTTCGGTAATCATTTTATCAAGAAAAAATGTTTCAGCAAACATCTCGAAGTCTGGATGATGATGTAACTGAAACAACACGTGTAAGTCGGTTCTTTGATCTATATACAATCAGTATTAAGATTATTTTTATTTTCGAGAATATCAAAAAGGAAACATAAAAACGAATGAAATGTTAAAACTTGTCAATGCTTTACTGGATGTAACAATCTGTGGATCTGATACCCATGATTATTTTTATTTTCGAGATTATTAAAAAAGAAAATATAAAACTTATTGTGACGTAACTCTAAGCGACAACCTGCGGAGCTGATACCGAAATTAGAACAGCAAAAACATATTATTTTACACTCAGTATTGACCGTTGTATGATATAATGCCCTTCTTTCACGGTCAAATTCTTCGAACATGACCAACAGAAAAATAAAACTGCAAATATTTCTGAGGAACCGGCCTCCCCATTGATACCATGAACACAATTTACGAGATAAGGATCGAAGGATCGAACCCATTACGTCACTCCCTACCTGCTCTCGCCGTTAAAAAATTTGCCGAGTCTAAAAACTTTCACTAGAAACCATGGTTGGGTTGACCTGGAACCCTGGCTCACGAGCCATCCGTCTTTGTCGGGTGACAAGATGTCTTACATAACGTCAGGAATAGAGGTGTCAGTGAAGATTTGAAGACTGTGATGAATGTCTGTGTATATTCATCGTTCGCTAAAATATTTAATTGAGTAGCGTTTCACATTTTTGGTATACACATAGATTTGAATTTCATTTGTCAATGAACTTGCTTGGGGCCTAATTAAAGTTGTGCAAGTTGCTTCAAGTATATTGCCAACAGTTGGAAGAAGTTGGCCAGATGAAGTGTTATCTGATCTAATTTAACTTTTTTAATTTTTCAAGTATGATTATAGCCGACGAAATTATTGCTTTTTATTTCAATTACTAGTGTTTTTTTTGTAATTTTGTAAGTATTTCAGTTTCCTCATCCTAGATTATTGTTTAATTGGCTTATTATATTAATAATAACTTGGAATGTTTCGATAACGCTTGAAGGTTCTGGTCTCATTTTGACTTGAAGTTCATTCTAGTTGGAGCTGAGGGAAACCATCTTGACGAGTACGACGCTGGTTCAATTTCCGTCTAATATCGGATATTGTTCGGAGCATCTCCTAGGGAATAATTTATTTGCCGTCAGAGTAATGAAAAGAAGTTTGTTACATTGAATTCGTTTTTGAATAATTGCTTAAATTATACTGCCGCACAATCAAACACATAATTGATGTAACATTAAAAACATAAACTATTAAAAACTTAAAATATATGTTATAATTTTCAATCAATCCTCATTAAATAGGGATTGGATGCTTTGTATTCATGCAGGGAGTGAAAAATATCTGCTTTCAGATTAATACTAAATAGTTTTTTGCTAAAGATTGAATTTTCCTCTCTGAATAATTACATTAACTGTAGAGTATATGGTAGAGTGAGCATTGCTTCTTGGACCACGGTTTTGCTGGAGGTGGTTTGTCCGAAAACACGCTTAACCGCCATGTTTCCCCCCAATTTTTGATGCTTTATAGAGGCTAGGTGAGCCCCAGTATAGTATATCCAATAAGGTCCTTCCGTGGCTTCTAACGGACTAAATAAAAGCTGTCACAGCTGCATTCGAACCCGGAAAATTCAGCATCTCAACTCAGCATGCTAAACCCTCAGCTACTTCACATCTCCAAGTTTTAATGGACTTTTCTTGCCTCAATTTTGTATTCAGGCAATTTAAGGCTAGCAGACGTGTATTTTTTATATTTAAACATATTAGCTTTATATGCATGTTATGAAATAAGTCAAGTTTTGCCATGGGCTTCCGGATTTTCTCAATACAATATCCTCAGACTAAGGTTAATCCGGTATAGAATTAAATGGCTCAACATCATGGTTTATTACAAGGATATTTGGCTTTTTGTGCTTGAAATAATTTTAAAAGAGGCCAAAATTGGACTGTACTAAAATTGAGAGTGGTATATGATACGCTTTTGAAATATCGTTTGAGACAGGTTATGGGTAAATTCGCAGTACCATAAACAAATCTGGTAGATAAGCAGAAGAATCAGGATGAACATATTCTAGCTATCAGGAATATCGTCAACCATATCAGATACAGTAGACTGATTTAGGAGTAGGAACGTATTCAGAAAATATCTGAAGAAAGATCGCAAGCAGAAGGCCGATGGGGTACGAAGAAGGAAGGCACGAAGAAAATAGGATAAGATAGAATGAGCAGGTGGAAAGAGGCCCTCGCCAATTAGGAATGAGCAACTGGAGAGATGAAGGAGAGAATTGAAATCGATTGAGGAAAGTACTTCGTCAAGTCCTACAGAACAAGTATGGTTAATCTTACTTCTTTTTTTATTAATTAAACAATGAAATATTGGTTTATAAACTAGTTCTCTTTGAATAAATAATAATGGACTCATGTTTTACTATCTTGCAATCCATAGGAACAATGAAACATCCTCTTCGGAATTTATGGAGGTAGTTAATTAATTTTGAATATTTCATGGCTCTTTTATTACCCTTTATTTTTTTATAAAAGGGCAATAACTCGACAAATAACATAAAACAACAATTAGACTGCATTAGAAAAATCCCGAAAAGCAAAGTCCTAAGTCTCTAAAATACTGAAAACCATCCACTGTACGTTTCACCTAATAAGGCACCATCGGGACATACACGAAAAGATAAAACCATCAAATAAAATAAAGTGCAGTACATCTCAAATCAACATAGCAAACATACTCATCAGGGACAGATTTTTCAGTATTAATTCTAAAGACTCAAGGCTTTGCTTTTCAGAACTTTTCGTATTGCGTTCTAATAATTTTTCTTCCTTTAACTTCTTCATTTGTAGTAAAACAAAAGCCAAATCTCAAAAAAAGATGTAATTACTGACCAATTATTTACAATTGCAGTTTGAAAACTCTAAAAACAAAGTCTTCATCGTATAACGATTGATATAGAGTTAAGAGTTAAGAGTATTGGATTATTAGTTATATTGTTAGTTAAGAGTACTCGATATGAACTAACACGTCTAAATTTCACTATCAGGACATACAAAAAAGGGGAATTCAATAGCCTCGGATATTTAACCAAGCCAGACTATACTTATTTAGGTACTAGAATCTCGCATAATTTCCCATTTCTTTACATAACATGAAATTTATATAAGCCTTCCAGCATGAAAAGAAATTGCGCCATTTGAAATCATTCATCTCGAATTACCCTTTACTTGGTATGTTAGTCATTCTCAAATAAACTGTCACCTTATTTTGTTGAGGTATATTTTACAGTTAATTGACGTTACTTGACAGGACTTAACTCCTCCTACCACCAAGAAGGCTAACTGCAGAATAAGTATCCTAAAGTCTTTCCAGGCCACAGCCTGAAACAACAGTTCGATTTCAATAATAGTTCTATAGAAGGAATATCCTGAAGGACGATATTCCTGACCTTCCAGAAACTGAAGGATGCGGTTAGGAACTCTGAACAGCTCCACCATAGCAATCGCTAAACCTGGTCATTACCATCTCGGAACAGATCCACTTTTCACGGTCTCTCTTCAAGTTCACACGATTCGGTCACGTCCCATGGGTCATTTACAAGAAGACTTCATCCCCTCTGTTATTGGTCCATTGTTCGCTTTTTACCTTGTTACGAGCCTTGATTGTTACCTTTAATTTGTTCACGCTAAATCGTTGTTAAGAGGTTGATGACTCGCTTAAGGGGTGCTAACGGTATCACGGGCTGCACGTATCACTGGTTTGGAAAATTTAATTAAAGTGAAAAAAAATCAAGTGTCTAAATACCTTTGTAAACCTTGTAAAAAAAAAAAAAAATGCCAGGATTGATTGGGGGGTTCAAGGTTTGAGTTGGCCTTGTTTGGTTGACACCTGCAATAGGCTCCTCTGTGAAACATGCTATATTTTAGGACATAATAACAAAACAGCTTTAGAATTATCATATATAAAACCTTTATAATAAATAAATATCTTATGTCCAGAAGAAACACACAAAATATGTTAGCATAAACAACCTAATTTTGTCCAAGAGGTTGCGGGTTCGCAGCCCGGCAGGTGGCTTAGGGATTCTTTAAAGGGAGTAAAAAAAAACTTTCGTTATGCCACCCTTCGGAAGGTATGTAAGATAGAGGTCACACGTCTATGCGGTATTAATTACTCGTTAAAGATCCCTATTCTATTTATATCTGGATATGCAATATTTATGACTCCCGATATAGCATCGCCCGATAGAAGCATTAAGTGACGTTAAATGAATAAGTATGATATTTTTCAGAAAGGGTGGGGTTGAGAGATAGTTACGAAGAGAAAAATCTAAGGAGCAGTGCAAAGCGTTGCAAAGACTAATCTAAAAATAGGTTGACAGCGTATCCTTCTTCTGAGGAACCCTTGAGGATAATATCTTCTGAGAGACCTTTAGGATAATTTCTTCAAGATGTATGTACTTTTAGTCTTCGTTTATTCAGTCGTGGATACCGGAACTGAGTTGCAGATAAATATATAGGAACTTTGTATTTTAAATGAGATTAATGCATAGCGCCTTAGAAGCAGTACAGTATCCAAAAAATATTTTTCTCGAAAATGTAGTACAATTTAGGGAGCGGGATAGTTTAAGGAGTAGAGTGCTGAGATGCTGTGCTGAAAGTTCTGGATTTATATTAGACTTTGGCAGATAAGTGCCATCACACATGGATGGCTATAGGACGGACCCAGCCTCTATAAAGTGGACACCCTCAATTAGGATGAAAACTTGGAGTTTGAGCTTGATTTCGGAAAAATTACCTGCTTGTATAAATGTTGATATAGAATCAGCCCCTAACATATACTAAACTCTAGGCCCTTCTTGCAATCTTTTTACATGGTATACCTTCATACATGGTACAAGCTTTTTACATGGTATACCATCATACATGGTACAAGCTTTTGTACATCTGACTCATATCAGTGAGGGCCTATTCATCAAGCTTCAGATAAATGATTAAGTTTAATCCGATGTTGTAGCTAGTCTTCAAAGACTCCCAACTGGTTTTCTTAATGGTTGTTGTTTCTTTTCCTCGTTCTGCTCCGATTCCTTTTGGCGTTCTGATCTGCCTAAGGCTGTCGAGTAATGGCAGTCATTGTGTCCAGGCTCGCCCCCCCCCTCTCTCTCTCTCTCTATCTCTCACTCTCTCACTCTCTCTTACTTCCTCTATAACAGTAATTCCGCCAATCCTTACAGTAGGGGCCTCATAACATAGGTGGTCACTGTAAATGGCAGCATTCTTATTTTTTTTTTTTTACGATCAGTAGCCATTAGATAGCGGTTATTGTCGAAACGTCGCAGCTCAAGGCGTATGCTTAAGTTTCACTTCAAACTCTACCACGAGTTGTTTATATACTTAACGTTAGCCCAATTTAAGATAGATGGATTTATGTTGATACGGTGAAATGTGTGCCGACGAAAAAAATAGTATTGTAATCTTTCTTAAATGGAATATAGACTTTTTAAATTTCAAGTTACTGCTAAGTCATTTATTTTAGGAGCTGGTATTACAGTCAGTACAAAAAAGATAAATTAAATGTTTATTAACAAACTAATAATTGTCATTAACAAATTAATAATTAATAGTAGTAATTAATAATTATTAATAATTAATAATTGTCAGATGAATGCGGGTACAAAGTGTGTAAAAAAGTAAAAATAAAATAAATTAGTAGGATTGGAGAGTTTCCGGGAATTGGAGTCTGCCTTGGCCTTGTTATGTTGAAATCTGGAATATGACTCTCTATAATGCGTTTTATGTTTCACAACAGAATAATAAAACAACTATTTAATTGGCATATATAAATATTTTATAAGAAATAAATAGCATATATCAAGAAGAACCACAGGAACTATGTTGGCATAACATCCCACTATACCCAAGATCGCGGATTCGCAACCCGAAGAATATGTATAAGAATGTTTTAAAGGAAATAAAAAATCCTTTATTATGCCGACCTTCGGAAAAGACGGTCCCAAGCCTGTGCTTTGTTAGCTACTCGTTAAAGCTATCCTAATTAAACCTGGGATCTTCGGGTGCCGACCGTGGAGGAGGTAATCCAAAAGTTCGCCCAGACACATCAGGGTCACCTACAAGACCACATTAACGCCGTGGCCATCCATCTCTTCGACTTCAATGCACTAAAAAAGCTAAAGAGAAGGAAGCCCCATGAACTAATATAAAGTGTGTTTTACGTTCAGAGCTAGAGACATTTTAAGCTCCTTAATCGTGAAAAATAAAACTATATTATGTATATATGTTTTAAGTGTTTTGTTATTATTATTATTTTCAGAAAAAAATTGATAATTATTTATTTATTGATAATCTCGTAAAGAGTATAAATATATAAACAAAATAATAAATTTTTAATATTTTGCGTATTTTTTTAAACTTTTCATGGATTTCTGTTGTATATTTTTGTTCCCCTGTAACTTCAATGAATGCTTTACTTCTACGGAATCCTCAAGTTAAACGCGAATCTTTTATATCGAGTTAAATCCTGTAATTAAGGTTCGTAAATAGAAGCTAGCCTATTCCATTCATTACATCTGCATTGAGAGCGGCTTCAGGAACGAAAATAAACCAAATGCCGCTAAAGTCGCCTGTTCCTCTTTGGGCCTATCTTCCATTATACCTCTCTCTATGGCCTCTATCTCCTAAATTATTACCGTCTCCTTTCATACACGCTTCTCTATGTCCTTCTATAAATATTAGCGTTCTCTTCGTTTTCTCTACGACCTTCTTCCCTTCTCTCGAGAGAGTTCTAGTCTATGAGACAGCCTCTTGGATAAATAACTATAACAATTTTAGTAAAAGGAGATAGACGTTTGAGGAAACATTCTTCGAGAACGAACAAATATAAATAAATCTTTATATTCTAAAAAAAAGAGTGTAACTATGATCATTCTGTCTTCAGTTGACATTCAGTTAATTCCTCTGTGGACCTTTCAAAGAAAATAAAAAAACCTGTACCACTACAACCCATGAAGGGGCTACATGGTAGAGACTGTTCTGTTTCTAGAACAACTGTTTTGTAGTGAAGTATCCGAGATCAAGATCAACCGCCAGGTGAGTCTCCGGATCCCATAAAATAAATTCATGGTTGTTAACTGATTAGATAATTAGTCTCCTTATTCCTAAATGGTATGAAATTGAATAAATATAATTTATTAAATTTGATTACATCAAATACCGGGGTCTGATGTTTAACACTGTTGAAAATCTGATGGACTGGTGTGGTAGAAATCGACGACATCGGTTACAAGAATTATTAATTTTTAGTACTCATTATGCTCACAATTTGATGAGCATTCAATTATATTTGATTTTCAATAAGTCCAGAAATTGATTGATAGAATTGGACTATTTTGAATTATACATATGCGCAAACTATGACTTGTACCACTATATCCCATCTGGATTCAGTTAAAGAGACTGCATAGTTTCTATGACGGCGGTTTTGTAGGAAGTTGATTTGTTCAGAAGATCACGTTCAACCCCAGGGTTTTCCTCCATTTAAGGATAAACATTTTATTGAGGTTGGATGAGTCCTGGGATCTGTAGACAGATTAAATTTACTGCAATTAGTTATTTGAGATAAAATAATAATGGTTTGTAAAAAGTTTGGAAGAAGGATATGAATTTATGTTTTGTGAAACTGAAATAAAAATTTAACAATGGAAGTTCGATTTGAAAATTATACAATTTGCACCTCAAGTAAGTCATGTTCTGGTAATGCGTTATGGTACATTATATGTAATATATTATTATGGCCTGTAATGCATTATTTTTTCCTAATTTTATAATCCTGTAAGTGTAGTTTGATTGTTACTAAAAATTATTATAAACTATTACTGTACTAATTTATCCTGGCAGGTGCTCAATTTCCTGGATAGTCTATGTTTATCATATAATCTAATATCTCTGAGGAAAATATACCATGAGTGAATAGAATTTAGTAATTGTGTTCATAGAGCTAAATATAGTTTATTTCTCATATTAATATTGTTTTAGTTAAAAAAAAAGTATTAAAAGCAGTTATTAAATATCGATGAGTTAATTAATCATCTCTTGGAACTACACACCCTCCTGGGGCTAACCCAGCCTTTATAAAGGGGGTCTTAATTTGGGAAAAAACATGTGTTTGAAAGTATCCTCTATCTAATCATCTCCCTGCAAATATGTTGGCTTAGATGCAATGCAGGCTACATCCTACTATGTAAGAAACCCTGTATAATATAAAACAATGATTTATTGTTCTTCGAGGAATGTCATGAATGTCTAAAATAGGTTGTGCAGGGGATTAATTTATCTGACATCACTTTCTAAATAGCCAAGTTTTTATTCCAAGTTAGAGTATCCTCTTGAATTGTTGGTGAGTCCCAGGAGAGTCTGTAGACATGATTAATCCTTAAATTTTACCGATCTTAACTACAGATATCTGCAATAATCCATAATCCTTAACTACTATAATCCATCTGCAGAATACATGGCCTAAATATGAATTTATTTAATACATTGAATATATAGAATATATGCATATGGCCTAAAGCGATATGAAATGAATGTTCTCTTCTATATATTTTTTGGTGAAAAGTTTTTAGTCAATGCATTTGCGATCGGATATTCCGTCTTGGGTTCTTTTTTCATCTTGTTAACATTACGAATGATTCAAAGTTGACTATACACCAAACTTTTTAACGAGGGAATCAGATATTCAGACGATACTTATGATCTTGGCCATTCCGAATCCAATGAATTTCAGATTAGGCCAATTCCGATAGTCCTCAATGGAAATGATTAATTCAGTAATTTCAGACCCCCCCTACTCCTGCCCCCTCCCTCTAATCCTGAACGATAATCCCCCCCCATTTCGTCTCTTGTGTCACCGATCTTTTGTGCCTCTGTATTGATCTGGTTCAATCGGCTTTGAATAAGGACCCCTGTGTGCGAAGAACGATTATATTTTGGATATCTATGTGCCTTCTTCTATTTTTTTCTAATTGTTTTTAAAATCCTGTATTCACAGCTGGATTTTAAGTCCTTCTGTTCTGCAACTCATTGCTCAGTATCAGTACATATCAGTACAACTCCGGTTTTAAGCGTCATTAAAATTTAAACTCTTTGATGTGCATTATCAACTATAAAATATAACTAAATTACTCCTGGATTTTATACGTTTAAATGGAAGGAGACCATGCCCAAAAAATAGGTAAATTGTCATAAATAAACAGTATGATCAGTAACTCCAATTACTTGTTATTCATTTTATTTAAGCTGTTTCTGTAAGTAACGAAGAAACTAATTTTAATGGTTCAAAATCACGGGAAATTGGACAATCTTGAGCAAATACGAAAAATTAGAAAAATGTGACCTGATGTCCTTTACCTCCGGGGTACAAGATGCATATAATTATCGATTTATATACCTTCGTCATTTTTTATAATTTCTGAATCTATACATTATATACCTCCTGTAGCATATATAGATTGCAGTCGGTTTATTAAATAATGAATTTATATATGTCGATAAAGAATAAAAAAGCAAACTTTATTCCGAGACTTCAGCACTCGAACGATTAAAAAGTTATACATTTTTTCACATCAATACAGTTCAGTTCAATTATACTGTGGCAGTCGTGTGAGCCTAATTCGAGAGCGATTACTTTGGAACATAAATAGCTTATGATACTTTGGAAACTGTAACCTGTTCCAATCACAACCAGTTATTTATTACTTAGACAAATACAATATCCGACTCCTTTGTCCATTTACCACGTTCCCGGCGAGGTGTTTGTTGCGATACAATGGAGATAACGACATTAAGCCACAATGTCTCCCGACAATGGAACTCTTGGAAGACTCTCTCTGTCTTCCTTCAGTCCTTTCTTCTTCGACTATCTCATCGCCCATACCGGACATCCCTTCCCAACTTCATCCATCATCTTTCCAGGCCGATCGTCCTAGTTGGTAGGAGTAAAGTTTATGTGGTCTTTACATTAACTGTAAAATACTGATACATGAATAGAGTAACTGATTAAAAATGTATTCATAGTTCACCATATATTTTTAAATTATTAATTTTTTAAATATTTGTCTGCTGTATTAAAGTAAGTATAGTATAGTGATGGGAGTTAAAATCCGGCTGTGGCAGATAATGCATTTAGTCTGTTAACAACCGAAGATGTGGTGTGGAGTCTAGATACCTTCCTGGTGCTCATCCGTCTAAATAGCTTTCCAATTACTCCATTATATAAAACCAAATTTTTAGAAGATATAAGGGTCAATGTAGTAATCTATCCTTAAAGAATAGATTTGTACTAGGACTTTTTTGTACATTATGAAAGAGGAATATTCCACAATGCATTGTTTTTATATCCCAACGGGATTAGAAAGCGTCTTCGATGAAAGCTTCCAGGCGGCTTGACATTTCCCAATAATAATCTTTATATTCCAACCAATTTACACAAAAGCTCGACAAATTCTATACCTAAACCTTTCACATGAATCACTATATCTATTTGCGAAAACAGTTTGAAAATCCTTGCAGTAGTTCATGACTTTATCCGGAACAGACAGACGCGGCGGGGGACTTTGTTTCATAATATGTATAGATATAAATGTAATATCTGCAGGAGCAATCTTCATCTTCTCCATGTCTTCTTCCTTTTCTGTAAACTTTGATCGATTATTAATTTATATTGTTAAATCATATTAAGTTCATTACAAATATGAATGAATAAATTAGACATAAAAATAATGCATGTTAATTTTATTCTTAATTGGAGAATGGAGATAGTTAGGAGGTGCCAGTCAAGAAAACACCAAAATAAGTCAAGACTTATATTTTATGTGTGCCGACGTTTCGACCTACTTTGTAAGTCATCTTTATTCTTAATTCTTCATATTTTATTCTACACTAATCCTTATGTTTCATTTTCTGTAGTATTATTCTATAAGGGATTTTTCTCAGAATAATTAAAGTATTTATTATTAAAGAGTAATCCGTTACACAGCCGGGGATGAATCCTGTGGGATCTGGAGATCTTCCTGGGGCTCACACAACCTCTATAAATGTGTGGGCAACCTCTTAATTGGGATGTGGGAGCGTGATCTCTGAAAAATTAACTCACTGCCCCACCGTTCTTGAAGCAGTACAGTCTCTACCAATCCCTTACCCCAAGACCCTTCACGGATTTTAGTGTTACAAGTTTTTTTATTATATTATCAATAAATAAAAAGCACACGTACTTTATCGATTATTTAAAACCCATGTTATTCTTCCGCTTGAATCTGTAATTTTTTATTGATGATAGGACAACGAACCCGACCGATCGACACACAACATAATATATTTTCTGATCACCTTCGTGGAAAAAGGTGATGGATGCTTCGTTGCCTGGATGACAAATGTGACGTCATTATCCTGACGCGTCATTGATATTGAGACTGATGAACGCTGTCGTCTCTGGAATCCGCTATTTTTGTCAGTGTCCGCTCGTGATAAAGAAAATGTCATGGCTCCATAACGTAAATAGGCCATTGTAAAGGTAACATAAATTAGTGTTTACCAAATAAAAGTATTCTGAAACTTTTATACAATATATTCAATATGTATTACCATATATCCACAGCCCTGTTTAAGTGGTTATGTCGAAATTTGTCCAGAGAGATTTAACCATATTGAGTGAAGTGGAATCCAGTCATTCTCGTAGTATTGGGTTTGAAATGGAGTTCTAATATAAGTAATAATACTAGTATATTCGAATAACATTTTCGCTTCCATAAGTACAAGAAACTCATTTTGAAGAAAATTCGGCCTAACCACTTATACACCGGGGCTCTAGATTCTCTAACATTGCTATCCACTTGTTTTAAACATAATTTAGTTCTATTTTTGGCTTTTTGTAAATCTATATTAAGTTAGCTAATCAGACCACAGCATACCAAAGAGAATGCTCAATAAGCAACCAGACGGCAAACTAAGCAGAGGTTGCACTCGGGTCAGATGGCTGGATGATGTCGAAGAGGATTTTAGACTGCTGGGTGTACAGAACGGGAAGAGGATAGCGCAGGATCGTAGAGCTTGGTTGGCTGTGGAGTCCCAAGTTCTTGCAGACGTAGAGCCAGAATAATAATAATCCATGGTTTGGTTGACTTTTATTTTATGTGAGCAAGAGCTTTAGTGGCAAGTCTTGTTGGAGAAGTCTACTTATATGCTTCCTGAAATACAGGTAACTTTGAATAAACTTCGACTTAATCAATTATTCAACGAGTCTGTAGATTTACGAGTATTGCTGTTTTTTCTTATCATTACGAAAAGCGGTCCACCTTGCACACTTGTTTAATTCATGTCCTTATTTCACCATAGTAAATTAGTATTTTTATTTACAACCCAAGAAGGGTTTATTTTGTGGAGGCTGTACTGATTCTAGGGCAACGGTTGTACAGCGAAGTCATTTGTCCGAGATCATTTCCAACCGCCAGGTTTTCTCCTTATTATGGGTGTCCCCTTAGAAGCTGGCTGAGCTCCAGGAGGATCTACAGATGCCACGGAGCTACCGAACTTACAATTATATACCCGATTGAGTAATAATTATTGAAATATATATAATAAAACCGTATTAATTATTATTTTTATGTGCCTTATTTACTAAACGTGAAACGTAATCCGTTAGTCAAAAACTTGTTATGGTTCCATGAAGGACTTTTTCCCAAAACCCGGGGGCTTTTATTTAATACTTTAATTACGCGCTTGGTTGAACTTGAGCTTTCAAAAGGGACCGGATTAAAAGTGGAAGTGAGTTAATAAAAAAAAAATTATCTTCCGCTTCATCCTTTTATTCATATTTTAGATTTTGAACATTCATATATATATTTCCTCTTTCCAGAATTTTTTTTAATGAATTATACTGGTCTAAATTTTATCCCATCGGTTTTATATTAATGAAAAAAATAAACGTTCCATTCAAATTTCGATTTTTTAATTAATAGTAGCTTGAAAAACTACAAAACACGCTTTAATAGGAAACAAAAATAAAAAGTAGAAAATAATGTTCATAAGTTTAAAATAAGAATAGTGTAAAGATTAAAATAAATTAATTTTATCGTAAAAAAAGACGTGGGGTGTTTTTAAGATTTTTTATGACTCTTCAACAATCAGTCAATAAAATGTTTACACCAATTAATATCAAGCACCCCACGTTTTTTTTTTTACAATAAAATGATTTTTTTGTTTATCACGCTACTCTTATTTTTAACTTTTTGAAAATTATTTTTACTTGTTATTTTTTTTGTTACAGCCTTTTTAATTTATTTTCAACTTTTAAATTCAGCTACTTAAAAAAACATTTTTTTACTATTTTTTTTTTTTTTTTTTGGCACAATATAGGAAACTCCACAGTTGATCCTGCTAGTAGTCATATGCTTGCCTTAAAGATTAAGCAATGTATGCCTTAGATTACACCTAGCACTAAATACTACTGTGTTTTCGAATATGAAATAATATAATGAGACATATTAAGTTCTTGTACTGTCATCGTTCATCGGACCCTACGTGGATTGTAGTTGTACAGATTTTATTTTTATCAAGTTATTGTATTGACATTGGTCCTTAAGAAGTGTGCAAAGTGCCGATTGAATTCAATTTTTTGAATTAGTCTAAATTCGAATTCAAAGCGTTTCTAATAAAAATAGTTTCATATAAATACTAAAATCTTACTATTTTACAATATCATTACTATACATACTCAAATTTAAATGTTCTAGTAGTGCAAGAATAACGGTAGCACGTACACAGTACCTACGAACGGCAGTTATTGTATGGTTCCTCCAAACCACTTCTTATGCTGTGCTTATACAAATCTTATCTCCTTTATCAGTGCTTCCGACGAGGGGGAATGGCCTATTTCGATACGCGGGCTGAAGACGATGGGCTCGAAGGCCGTTAAGAGAAGCAATAAACTGTCTAAAAGACTTCGAGGTAAGAAGTCCGAAGCCTGTGTTCCATCCTATCCTCTTTCACAGTACATAGAGCTTTGCTTCTTTACTGTCTCGAGGCCATTTGCTTTTCTCGGTTTTCCAATTTCCACTTCAGCAACATGATTTAGAAAGTTTTATTCTTATTGGAACGTAATATAAATATAAATGTACAAATCAAATATTAAATTAGGAAGTCGATTTAAAAAATAATGTATAACAAATTAATTATATTCAGTTGGAAAAGGCTGACTGGATAGTACTAGAACAGTGAAAAATGATCAGGGGGTGCAGTAAAAAGTACACATATGAACTCGGAGAGGTGACATGATTAAAGACAGAGTTAGACAATTTTTAAATTACAGAGTATCATATACTAGAAGGAAGTTAATTTGGAAGAGGTTAGACGAAGCTGGAGAGAGAGTAGAAGAAATCTGTCAGTGGACGCATGACAGAATATTGGAGACTCAAGCTGAAGAAAGGAAAATTAAGTTGTAACCTGATCTGAACTTTAAAATTACATATGAAGAAGAAAATGGTCAGGGAGAAGTTCAAGAAAATTCTGTATTCAGGGAGAACTGTTTATAGGTAAGCTAACGTTTCGACCCACATTGCAGGTCTTCTTCAGGGCTAATATATGTGATACAAATAAATTAAAATAATATATGGTAATAAATAACAGTATATGTAGTATATTGATAGAATAAAGTTATTATATGTAGTAATTAGTAGAAATAAAAACCAGCGGGGATTGAATTATGTAATAACCAAAAGGTACTATGTTACTATATTAAGGTCACCTGTGGTCTAGTGGTTAGCGTAACAAACTACTAAGCCCAAGATCGCGGGTTCGTAGCCCGGCAGGTGGCCCTAGGATTATTTAAGGGAGTAAAAAATCCTTAGTTACGCCGTCCTTTGGAAGGGACGTTAAACGGGGGTCCCGAGCCTGTACGATGTCAGGTACTCGTTAAAAATCCATATCCTAATCAAACCTGGATAGGCAAAATTTAGAGCTCCCACTGTAGCATCGTCCGATTAGCCATATCAGCATAAAGTGGCGTTAAATGAACAAACAACAAATAAGTTACTATATTAACAATGGGGTACTCTTTAAATTCCACAAAGTAACAAATGAAAAATGAAAAATAGAACAGAATTATAGTAGATTAAAATCACAAATTAATAAAAATTATAAAAATGAGATTAGGAATAATAGACACATATAGAAATTTTAAAGAGTTATAAGGAATTTTGTAACTTTTATAATAAACGAATAACTATTATGAATTTTATAAAAAATAGCACATTTTTGCAAGGAATAATATAAAATAAAAGAAATAGTAAATAATAATAATACATAAAAAAAATGGATTATCCGATAAAAGGCACGGAATAACGAAAACACCCGAACCATTTTCTTCCTCATATACACAAGGTCAAATAATATTAAACGAAACATTCCCTCCCATTTACCTTAACCACTCACCCGTCCAGCAGACAGATGAAGTACGATACCTTGGACTAACGTTTGATAGGATAATGATTTGGGGTCCTCACGTTAAGATGAAATGCCAATCACTGAACCATAAGCTCAATTTAATGTACTCGCTATTCAGGAAAAACTATAAATTAGACATAAGACAGAAACTAAACACATACACTTACTCCCTGAAACCAGTTTGGAGATATGCATTACAAATTTATGGGATCGCTAAACAGACTCACAGAAAACGACTGTAGACATTTCAATCAAAAGTTCCAAGACTTATCACCAAAGCAGCAGGGTACGTCAATAACAAAACTCTGCATACTGACTTAAAAATACCAACGGTTTGGCGAACACTAACGAACGGACATCCAAACCTGTTAATAGAACAAATAGCCACTACTCTGATGCCAGAGAGCACTAGGACGTGGATGCCAGAGACTAAAAAGAACATGGATGAGGGATTTGTTACCATAGGACAAGGCAAGGAGGTACCGCTGGGTACTGTTCTTCTTCATGCCTCTCATGCCATTGTATTTGATTTTACTTTCAGTCAATCTGCTGATTGTCATTGTTTTCATTTGACAGGTGTAGATGTAAATATAAAGAGGGATAAAAAAACTAATATTAAAATTATCTAGTATTCATTATCGCTCAATGGCTTGGAACCTTCCGAAGGGTTATAGTTTACATGTTCTCAAAAACAGATCACTTTATATAACACTACTGATGGTTGTAAATGTATACTTGACGCAAGCGCTACATAATGGTTAGAAAGGGAGTGCCAGTTAGAAACGATTTAAACAGAAAACGTAGGCGCTCCTAACTACGAATTATATAGTCCCAACAGTTTTAGATATTACTACACATTGGCTTCTGGATTCTAGCTTAGTGATTACCTTATCTAACAGGTTGTTACGCAGTAATGCGGAATTCTATGTAAATGGTATTTTAATTCCAATTAAATGAAGAAATTAACTATTATCAGTTGGAGAAACTATTGATCACTATTTAGGTAGCGCAATGTTAGGTCATTATTTGGGTCGTTTCATTTAAAATTTCCAATTTTATTGTTTCCTAAAATTTAAATTGGAGCTAGTAGGCCTCTGTTGTTTACTGTGTTTTCATATTATAATGAGCTGTTATTACACCCCTTTTTAATAATATTTTTGTATTTAATAATATTGTTGTAATCTTGTAATCTTGCAGCTTGGCTGGCTTGGTGTCCAAGTTTGAACTGATAAAAAAATACAGATTGCAGGCCAAGCTGCAAGATTACAAGATTACAACCGCATTCGGGGAAGGGTGTTGTAACGAATCATTCGCCGTTTATTTGAGAAATTTTCGCCTGTTGACATAGATTGATTCATAAAATATTCATTTCTCCTTTCTACTCACAGTGGGAACCATCACATCCCTATTGCACTGCTGGGATATTGATATAATGCATCTAAAAGTTTTCAAAGAAACATGCATTGGTTGATCGGAAGGGACTCAACGATATAATTAAACGAGCTAGGTTGCGGATTCCTCCCACACCCACCTTGTTGACCTCTCCAACTGATTTCTGATTCAGAAATATCGGCAACATCCTTAAGGTTACAATAATTGGAAAAGATTCCCAAGTCAAAAAAGCGTTTCCAAACTTAACTTCTTACCGGAACTCTGAATTTTTGCAGTTTTGGAATTGAAAATTTGATCACAAGTGAAAATCTTGTAGAAAATGAGGGTAAATATTTTTAATTATAATTTTATAAGCGATTTTGATAACTTGATTTCATAAAGTTGTTTTATAAATCTTTCCTTTGAAAACATTTCATTTGACATCATCCTAATGCATTCCTTGTATATTTGAGACGTGTTAAATACCTCCTGAAATATGACCCTCCAGATCCACAACTTTCTCTTCGTAAGAATCGTGAATAATCTGCCGAACCTTAAGAGTTAAGTAACGCATTATAATCGGCTATTTCATCCTGGACCCGTAACGTAAATAAATTAGAGATTAAATAATAGTTTAATTGTAACTGATTGTATTACTAATGGATTTTTTCCCCATTACAAATAATTAAAAACATTGGTTTGCAATAATTATGTAATTTGTAGCAGTTTAGTAGACTTAGCAGTTTACTATATAAATTGATAATACATTTTAAATATTTTTGTACAATAACGCTTCCTTGAACGCAGTAAAGGATTTACAAGATGCCTAGAAAAATGGCTGATTTCTAGTTTTTTTTTTCTCCCTTCCTGACAATATTTTTTCAAATTATTTTTTGTGTTAAAGCCGTTGCTCACTGACACTTTTATTATGCAGATTCATTCTGCGGTGTTTCTAACTATTTTTAGTTTGTCTTTAAATTTTTAAGATTTCTTTAAACATATATTTTTGACTGTTGAATCTTCCCTTCGTAACGATGAACGTGTTAATGAAGAGTTAAGAAAATGAGATATATAAAAAAAATCTATATCATTACAATCCATGAAGAAGGATCGCAGATTAGATATTTGCTAAGGCCTGTACTGTTTTTAGGCGAAATGTAGAGCAGACAGCACACCAACGCCATTGTTTTTCCACTAATTTAGGGTACCCACTTTCAGGAGACATGATCACCCCGGAAGAATCTATTGACCCCGATGTAGCATAACGAAGGAGGATTAGTCTCTCATTACGATTAGTCTCTCATTCGAATATAATTTAATGATGAGTCATGTAGTAAGGATAGAATCGCTATGAAAATTAATGTTCTTTTATTAAATCTTCTGTTTCTAATATTTCCTAAAAAATAGAGTATTAATGTGGATCTACTTTTCGCGGGTGATTAAAATGAGTCAGAATTAATGCAGTGCAGACATTGGGGTTGTTTTCATCTCCCGAATATAGCATTCTTGGCGCCGAATTATTGTCGGAAACAATTTCGGAGTTGATGGCACTTATGCTGCCTAGAAGATTCGCAGTTGGGAAATTGAACTGTCAAAGGCAGATAGAAGGCTAATATAAGCCTGGGTTAAGCCGGGTTGTGGCCTTTTGTTTATAACTAAGGCTTTGCTAATCCTCTTCTAAACAAATGTTTCAGCTTTACTACTACCCTTATAAACATCACTCTCTCTCTCTTTCTCTCTCACTATCACTCTCTTTTTCACCATTTCTCTTTCTCTCTCTCACTTTCACACACATACACACACACACACACACAAAGACGCCACTCTCATTCCGTTTTTATCTCTGTCCCTCTTCCTTCCATTTACTCCCTAGCCGTTTCTCCCTTTTTGCTTTTAGACTCCCTGAGTGTTTCTTTTTATATCTACGATTGAGAGGGAGAACGTTTGGAATAAACATTCCTTACCCGGTGATATTTTTAGTGTTTCCTTCTAATTATAAACTGTGAGATGGATGCGTTTTTTTCTTCCCTATGATTTTTTTTTCTGGCTATTTATAAGTTTTGTTAATGGGAGTTTTTATTTTTTCTCCCTTTCAGTTCCATTACATTTTTGTTATTTAGAATAACATTCTGTAGAGCTCAGTGACTGAAGTCGTATATTAAATTGACTTCAATATTTAGCTAAAAACAATTGCTGAAGAGTTGTTTGGAATCGAAACTGGATAACTCCAAAATATCAAACATTGACTGCTTCAAATTTTTCGCTTGTTTAGTCAATTTTATGCTCCCAAAACTTTAGGTTCTGGACTTTAGGATAATTATTGTTATCAAGAAGCCCCAATTGTTATTTATATTATTTAATGACAATACTTTTGAATTATTATAATATATTTCAATAAACATTTGGGACAATGCTATCTATAGCAATGGCTACAGCTCTCTTATTTTCTTTTCTTTTTTAGGCAGATAGCGGAGTGGCTCAGTGTTAGAGCACTGAGTTGACATGCCAGAAATCCTGGTTCAAATACCGCTGCAGGCAGTTTTATTTGGTCTGTTTGCGGCGGGAGATGGATCATATGGGATCTAGGACCCTCCTGGGACTCACCCAGCCTCTATGAAATATCATAAAAATAGGGTACCCAAAATAAGGGGGAAAACATGGCGGTTGAGCGTGACCTAGGACAAATCACCTCCTTGAAGAACCGTTGTCCATGAAACCACAGTCTCTACCATGCACTGAACTCCAGACTCGTTCAAGGGTCGTAATGGTTACAGGTTTTTTTTTAAGACACTAAAAACACTCGTGAACAAGATTCTTTATTATTTTATATTGATCTTTAAAATAAAATCCTCGTGAAGTAGTTAGGTACAAAAGGTCATGGATCCATTCTATTTATCTATTTATCGTACTCACTATTTGGTTTAAAAATATATATATATATATATATATATATATATATATATATATATATATATATATGTATATATATATATATGTATATATATATATATATACTGAAAAAATTAAGAAAAGTGCTTACTCACGTTCAAAATGTTAGGCAAAAGTTTTTGTGTTGGCTTACGCTGTGCCATTCTGTATCAGGGACAAAAAGATCTTTTCACCTACCGTCATTGTACAGGTGAAATGCAGTCGAGTTTCCCTTTTTCTTTAAAAGTGATTCCTACTGGCCTACATCTAACAATGATGTTGGATCCACTTAATTTTACTGTACGATGTACAGTGTGTGATATTATTGGAGTTCCCAATCCAGTTATTTTATAATATTTTTTCAGTTTATGTTAGTGTTATTCTTATTATAAAAGGGCACTTAACTATTTTTCACAACTTTAGTATAAAATAGGTAGATAATTTATGTTATTTAACTAACTATAAAGGGAGCGGGATAGCTCAGTTTGTAGAGCACTGAATTGCTGTGCGAAAGACCTCGGGTTTAAATCCGGCTGTGGCAGATAAATTATTCAATTTGTTAACTGACATAGATGGACCTTGTGGGATCTGACCTTTTGGCTTTGCAAAGTTGTTACCTTTAGTTGGGGGAAATCCTGGCGGTTGAGTGTAATTTCGGTAAAATCACCTCCCTGCACAACCGTTGGGCTAGAAACAGTATAGTCTCTACCATATACTAAACCTAGCCCAAAGCCCTTGATGGGCTATTATTTATTTTTTTGTAACCAAGAGATGGTAAATATGCCTGTATGGAATATACCAATGTCACCCCTATTGGAGAAAAAAGATAAGAAAAAAAACCAAGAGATTGCATATGTTAAGTGTTTTAGTGATTTTAATTAGTTTGTTTTGGAACATTTTCAACTTACTCATCTCATATCCCTAATTGTTCTTGAACTATCTTCTAGAGCTTCGGTTACTACACAGTACAATTGTTTCTTTCTCGGAGATCCTACTATGATATCTATTACCCCCTAAACCTATTTATGTGTTATGGAAAAGTGGTTCCACAAATGGAAAATTGCCCCAATACGATATGATCGAGCCCTATCAGCTGTAAGATCCAATATTGGACATGCACCTTCTAATAACTATGTACGATATCAAGTTAACAAAAGACTATTATGGAATATATACGATAATCAAAATAAAACGGAGAACTTGATCTGGGCATAGTATATAATAATCATGTAGCACCAAATTATGTTATAGGAGATCTGGCCAAAAGAATCCTGCAGAATCGTCAACATTTTTAAAAATCATTAAACTCATTTACATTTCTTTGAATTTTGAATCCCGGTATGTGGATTTGGTTACAGGGGAATCTGAGAGGAAAATAATTGTAATAAATCAAGAACTGTTACTATTCCATCTCCTGGGCTACAGATACTCCACTTTAAAACGAAGGATTTTCTCTTCTATACTCAGATTTGGCACACGAAACATATGTTTTGAATTTAGGTAATTCAATTACAAATAAATTATTTAATCTGTTTACAACCATCGATGGGCACAGAGTGATCTGCAGAACCTCACCCAGCCTCTATAATGTTGATGCCCTTAATTGGGGTGTCAATCTCTGCCAAATAACCTCCCTGCACAACATTTGACTAAGAGACAGTGCTACAGTCTCTACCTTGTATTGAATTGAAACCAAGGCCCTTCATGAATTGTTATGGTAGATACAAACAACCCGATCCAAAATTCCATAAGAAAGTAGACCTTGCTTTATTTCGAATCACACCATAGACAAGGACATGAACATTACAACAATAAAATGTTACAATCACGTATTCTCGATTTCACTCTTCGATAGAGACTCACCACAACTCGTTGAATCACTTTCTTCTTAATAGTTATCCGCTCTATGTTGGCGGTTTTTGTTATAACTTGAAGATTTAATTCTTAATAAATTATATAATTATATTCGTAATAAATAATATTTCTTTCCTCAGTTTGAACCTATTAGCAAAAGATGTCTATATGATAAAACAAAATAACGCAGGCCTCTTATCACAAAACCAAGGGATTAAGTACATCTCGAAGTAACTTGGAAAGTATTTAAGTACTTGAGTTTTCTGAGCAAGCTGCTTCGTAGTCAGTCCATTATACCCTCCTCATCAAGTCCTTAGTAGATAAGTTAGCCTTCGAGGGCTTATTCTAAGTTAGCATTATATATTCAAGTTTTGTCCCAGTTTCTTTCGAGTTTATTAGAGATCTCTAAGTCACAAGTTTTGTTTAAGGCCATGTTAAAGTTTGAACGATTTTTGGGGATTTAAGTTTTACTAATAAAATTTAATTAATTATTAATTTCAAACATCACTTCCTTGAGAAATCAAATTAAAATTTACATTTAATCTTGGACAAACTTAATAAAAAATAAAAATTATTGTTTACGAATAAATAAAGTATTTGAATATTTAACGGAGGAAGTGCTATAAATATTTATGTTTACAAACTGGCTCTATAATATTTAAAATTAGTTCCTTATTTTGTTATTATAATATTTATGCATACTTATTTTTCTCTTATGTCTTTTATTTTCAATGAATTTAAGTTACTATAGATATATTAATGATATTTTATGATTGGAAATGTTAAAAGAGAGATAATATTCAACTAATGAAAACTCTCCCCTATCAAGTGAAGTTGCTCTTATCCCTAAGTCCTAATATTCTTAGTTCCTCAGCTTAGGCAATTACTTAGAAGTTAAGTATAAAGTTGGCCCTAAGAAAGCTAGTCTTTCCTCCGGTTACTTATTTTAGAAGAAGTTGCCAGATCAGCGAATCCGTTCTGTTTGCGGCCTCGGGTTCACCGGAGTCAGCAGAAAGGGAATGACGGGCATCACGAAGTGCAAGATCGTTCCATGTATTTTCTTCTCTCTCTTTCCTCGTACCATCTTACTCCTAACATCGGGTACATCGTTTGATGTATATAAAAAATATATATTGTCATTATTATATGAATTCTTATGTTTCACTGTGTAAGCTGTAAGTCACTTCTTATATTTTTATATTGTAAATAAAAAATATTATTCAGTTGATAGCGTCACGAAGATTATGATGGGCAGGTAAAGTTGCTAGGCTTAGTAACGAACAAATTCTTATGGTGCTAATAAGCGCTGTGCCGACTGGGAAGCATCTGAGGGGTAGATCGAGGCTTAGGTGTGAGGATTGCGTTAAGAGGGATCTGGCGGATTTGGGTTTGGGTAGTGGTTCGTAGACAGAAGTTTATAAGCAGATATTAGTGGTATCGGCATCGAACCTTCGGGTTGGGTAAGTCTTGTTATTATTACTATGATTAAAAAATCTTGTAATATTCGCCTTTTGATTACAATAGTGAATGAAATAAAAATGCGGTTAAAGATATTTTGAGAATATTTATTGAGGCTCTTTTTAATGATTTTTATCGCTACTATCACACGTAAGCACTTTCTTAAATTTTAAGTTTATTTATTAATATTGAAAAGTAAAATGAGACCTTACATAGATGTTAAGACCGTGGAAAAATTCCAACGAAAAGCCCTTAAGTCTCCAAACTAAAACAGAAATTGAAATTATCTTTCCAATATTTCGCCTATTCAGGCATCCTCCGGGTAGAAAGACAATAACACCAAAACAAAGCATGAATTAATGCATCCAAGAAACATCCCACCACCTCCAAGACTCAAATGTAACTCAAATTTTTTATTTATTTATTAATTTATATTTTCAGGTTGGTTGAAGCTTTATGACTTGCATGATCTGACACGTGAGTAGATGTTTTTAAATGTTTGCAAAACAGTATTACAATCAGAACAATATTTTTTTTTCTTATTTGCATTTATTTTAAACACCCATTGATTCCTAATATGTAAATATATTTTACATATATATGATTCATAAAAAAATATATTTTCTTCTAGATTTGCGCATTTCTATATTTTTAGTCGCAAAATTTTTATTGAAATTTACAACTGTATTATAATATACGACAGGTAAATAGGACGAATGATACATAATGATATGAGATAAAGGCGAGTTGAGAAACTACAGACTGGTGTACCCAAATATCGAATTCAATTTAGAAGGTCACGAGGCCATCTTCTTTTCAGACGCCTCGGAGTATTATTGGGAACTGAAGAGGTAACTACGTTTGAAACTTTTGAGTTTGGTTGGGAATAAAGTTTACCATCAAAGGACTGATTTAGGGTTAGGACAAATCAGCAAAAACTGGGTTATCGAGGTCATTGTGGTTGAGTTTGTTCGTAACAAAGTAAGGAGCGTTGAGGATCTTAGGAAGGATTTTGTTTTGGCTACGAGAGGAATTCAATGGCTGAGTTCTACTCCATAAGTCAAAATTAGCTTATAATAGTCATATTTATGAGTCTCTTGTAATTAATTAGTAGCTTAGAGCGTTTGTCTAGTAAGTAATTTGAAACCGCGAGCGAAGGTATTTGAAAAACAAAATTGCGTACTTGTTTCTCGAAACATTGAATTGTGTGAAAGACATCGATTATTATTTTTCTATATTTAATTTTTTTGATACTTATGATGATTTTTCTCTGGTGCTTACGATAAATTTTGAACTTGGGTTCTGTACAAGGTAGAAACTTGACTGTTTCTGTGCCAACGGTTTTCTACATGAAGCTAATTTTGCCTTTATCACGCTCAACTGTAAAATTTTTCCTCAAATTAAGGGTGCCTTTATTACAGAGGCTAGGTGAGCCCCAGAAGGGCTCTACTCCGTAAGATTACGATGCCTTCTTCTTTATTCCGAGAATATAATTATTGGTGTCTGTTCCGCAGGACTCAACTCGAAGGGACTAACAAATTATTTTTCTGAGTTTATAGAATCCCTAGCCATTATACTGTGATAATAAACTATAAATATAAAATCTTCCAGTTTTGAACTACAATGGCCCCTCAAGGTCGACGCTCGCTATGTACCCATGAAGGAGGTTAACAAAGGAAGCTCACCGTTGATTGGCCGCCGCTCTAAGTGCACGCGTATCTTCCCACGCCCATCGCCCACGTACTCCCCCGGGTATTGTTCATCCAAGAATTAGCCGATGAAGATGTCCCAATGGAGTTGAGATATTGTCTCGAGGAGTTCATCTTACCTCGCGTGAGGTGCGGTCGTTCATTAGGGTCCATGGTGTGCGATATTACCTCCAGCTTTTATCAACCTTGTTATCAAACTTTGTTCTAATCACCTTCCTCTAATGATTTTCACCAGTACAATTTATCTTGTGTAGAAATAGATTGATGTAATAAAGTACTGTTACATTCGGGGAAGAAAATGATCGGAGTGGAGGTAAAAGAATTAATTCCTGAAATAGTGATAACCTGTTTATTAAACAACTATGGAAGATAATTATTTAATTTTTAAACAGTCGGGGATAGGGATATAGGGTCCATCCCTGGGCTCATCCAGCCTTTGTAAAGTGGCGGTTGAGCGTGATCTTTAACAATTAGCCTCTGTTCACAACCGTTGTCCCTAAAACCAGCACTGTACCTATCTACCATATACTGAATCTCTTCACAGGATGTAATGGTATTCTTCGGGATTATTTAACATCATCACAGTTGCTACTACTTTATTTATCTCTTTATTTATTTATCATGGGTTGTAGTGGTAAAGGAAAGAAATAATCGAGTATAATTAAAAATAATTATTCAAGGCCTAACAATATTAAGGTTTGAAATAATAATAATTTTCCATATATTAATGAATAATTAGTATTAATTAGTACTCTACATAAAAATAGTATTAATAATTTACTAACTTGTATAAAATATAAATAGAGTAGAAAAGTAGCTCAGGTGTAGAGTGCTAAATTACCGAAGGTCCTGGGTCGTAACAGATTAGCAATTTAATCTGTTAACAGTCGCTTTCTGGGGCTCTCTCAGGCTCTATAAACTGGGTGAACCTCCATATGTCTTCAGTTCAGTATATGGAGGAGGCTGTACTGTTTCTAAGACTTGTGCACGGAGGTGATTTGTCTGAAAATACACTCAACTGCAACTAATTAAGGGTACCCAGTTTATAGAGCCTGAGTGAGCCACAGAAGGATCCTCAATCGCAAAGGATCCATTTATGGCTGTTAACAGATTAAATAGCAGATAAACTACAACAAATTAATCATCCTAATAATATTAAGCATGAGTTGTCTGTAAAACGATTCCCGAGCAGCAGCTCCTTTTATTTGCCCTGAAGATGACCTACAAAGTAGGTCGAAACGTCGGCACACTTAATAAATAAGTATTCAATTATTTAACAGTCTGTTTCATTTGACTGCACCCCCCAACTATCTCTATTCTTACTTTAGTTCCAGTCAACTACTTTCTTCTCTAATATTAAGCATAGTTAGTTAACTTGAATAAGATATAAATATTGGAGCGGAGTGGCTCTGAGTGCTGGGTTCAAATCCCGCAGTAGCAGATTTTATTTAATCTGTTAACAGCCGGGGATGGATGATTTGGGATCGAGGACTCTCCTGGGGCTCACTCAGCCTCTGTATGTAAACTAAATAAGTGGAAACATGGAGGTTGAGCGTGATATAAAACTAATCACCTCGCTGCACAATCGTTGTCCTATAAACAGTACAGTCTCTACAGACTCTTCATGAGTTGTAGTCGTACAGGTCATTGGTTAATAAAATATAATTAAAGAAATATTTTTTTTTTTTCTTAGCCCCTATAAATTGAAGATTTCTAATCTGGATTAGGATTAGGTTGGAGAGGAATCTCTTTTACTGTACTGCGCACATTTTAAGAGGAGGATGAGAAAACTGAAGGTTCTAATTCTGTAGGTTATCAAAGTATAAAGAAATATTTAATTATCTTACATTTTAAATGTTTTTTTAATAGAAAAGATTCGCTGCGAAGCAAATAAATTCATATAATGCTCACCAACGCTATTTTTGTCTTTCCCTATTTCTGCCAGAGGGAGCAATAAAATTCGAGAAAATAAAACCTCTGTTATGAGCAGCTATTTTTATAATTCTTCTTTCCCTTGTTGTTTGGTGAAATATCTAGTTTTACGATTCCTGTCTAGGAAGCTGAAAATTTTAAAATCGCCGTCCATTTTACTGCCTGCATTAAGTTTTTATGGTCGGAGGAGGGAAAATTGTTATTGCTTAAAGGAAATGGCATTCAATAACAGTTCGTGAAATGAAGAAAAATATTACCAATAATGTTCTAAAGACGTCTAGTTTTATCCTAGAATAAAACTATTCTATTCGTTTCTATCTAATTTATCCATACAAGTAGATATTGAAAATCATAAGAAAGACTGTTGCAGTGAGGAATATAAAAACTTTATACTTATGATATATAGTTTATATCTTTGGATTTACACGAATGCACTAATCTGAATTTATCTGGATTTCTTTTTTTATCTGGAAAGATATTACTTCACAACAATCCGGGCGTGGACCATTCGGCTTAGAGCTTGTTATTAATTTATTTAAATGACTATTAACAGAGCCCAACAACATTAAAAGGCCATTTCAATCTTCGCGATGCTATTAATTCAATATTCTCCATCTATTTTTTTTTTTTTAATATAAATGAGGATGAGATCTAAATTATGAATTAAAATTCGACAGGCGAAATCCCCAAAAGCTAAGCATTATATCTCTGAAATACTGGGGAAAAACTTACCAGTGAACGTTTCGCCAATACAGGCATAATGACATTCATCAAAAGAAAAATGGCTGCCAAGTGCGGCACATCTCACATCAACAGTCAATACAAACTTGTAAAATAGAGACGGCAATCTTGCTCCAAGACTTTCCATAATCAATTTTATTTTCCTCTCCTCCATTTATTTAATAACTAAAATACATCCACATATACAATGGTAATATAATCTAGGTATATGCACTTTTTGTTCTAGTTATTTTATTTTTGGCCTCCCATATTCTTTAGCAGACTTCTATTTTTTAGACAGAATATTATTATTATTAGAATGTAGTAATGTAATTTTTATTATTTAATTATACTAATATTTGCATATATGGATGTGTGCACCCTCTCCGGTTTATAAGTAACAAACACCTAAGTCTGATATGGGGCGGCTGCCCCTTAAAGGGTGTACAGACACACCCTTCTCTCTGGGTTCACCTTTTCTGGTGTTCTGGATGAGGCTACTCCCAGAGACAGTGCTTATTTGTACCCTCAGGTTTCATGGTAAGGAAAGTTTCGAAAAGAGATGTCTGCAATGGAACCAGAAGAAGAGAAATGGTAGAGGATCGTAAGGTCTTGTCCGGGCTGTACAGAAGGAAATCTCACACTGTATGAATGATAGATGGACTATGATGATGATACGTTTTTTATTATTCATTTACCGTCACCACTAATCGGACGATGCTAGAGTGTGAATCGTAAATTTTGCCTATGCAGTTCTTATTAGGATAGGGATCTTTAACTAGTACCTGAAACCGTACAGACATGGGACACCCATTTAACCCCCTTCCTAAGAACAGCATAACCAAGAATTTTTTACTCCCTTTAAAATATTCCTTAACCCATTCGAGACCGATTGCACACCGTGTGTGCAATTGATTTCCGAGGCTATAAGACGGCCTACACACCGTGTGTGCAATAACAATAATGTGCAATTATCAGTTATTCTGAGTAAATTAATCATCGAAATAAGATTTTTCTTGAACTAATGAAATCTGTAAAGTACAAGAAAACAAAATTTGGCAATAGTTTTACTATGTACCAGAAATCTAAAAATTATCTGAAGAAATAAACCCGGTGTGCAATGATCTTATTTATGTGAATTCACTTACGAATTGGGTGATTTCCGGTGTAAACATGTTTTTTTATTAAAAATGAATTATAATATATTATAAAGAAAAAAAGAATTTCGCTTCTGGGAACCGTGTTCGAAAAAAATCGTCGTCTCGAAAGGGTTAGGCCATTTTTCTGAGTGTGAGTCTGAGCCATTGGGAATAGAAGGTTGTTTTGCTGACCACTATACCACAGATGAATCATCACATAAGAAATTAATCTTTCCTTCCAAAGTTTTTTTTCTTTGTACAAACGTTTCTGGACAATACTTTCAGCCTGAATGGTAGATATTAATGGAAGATAAGAGACATGAATGGACAGAAAGGAGACAAGGAGACAGGATCGACCATTTGAGGAACCTGTCCAACGTGACTCTCTTATCAGTACCACTTCCATTTGATAACATCTTAATCGGTTGTCTCGAGCGGTTTCTAGGTCGCCCTATCGCTTATCGCCCCATTGTCCTACACAAATGAGGCACATTTATGTTCATTCAGTTATACCATTTAATTTTAAACTATTATAAAATTTTTAAAAATCTTTATTTTATCTCGAATCATTTTATATGATATAATAAAATCGTTTTATAACAGCTTTGACAAACAATGTCCAATCTTTATATCTTTATTTATTGCTTTCTGCCATTGTCATATCTTAAAGTCCATCAAATTTCTCTTCAATGATTCGAAATTTCCCAATTTCTTTACATTGTCGGTTTTCCTCCTCCTTCTGTAATTTGATATGCACCTAAATACTCTTTTTGGGCACCACCATCTGTATCGTTACATGGCCTTACCATACTAACTATACGTGTGTTGTATGTCTTGGTTTTCAAAGACATGGAATCGCATAACTGTTTAAGACGCTTACGGTTGCCATTGGTGCTGAAACTCCATTTCAGTATTTCACACTGTTATTTTATGTTCCTCAAACATCCTCCTACCCTTCGTGTATGTAAACCCGTGAACTTATCGTAGGCAACTGACAAATAACAGTGATGACCCTACCCCGTTCATAGCTGCCAGGTATAGAATTGTTGTTTTCCAGGATATCAAATAGTCTCCCAGAAGCTTGATCCAGCGCCGATGTTCTTCGGATATATAGGTCTTTGTGCGCCCGCTGACCTCAACCAGCCCTAATCCTTGGATTTAGACTGATTTGACACTTTTCATGAACCCAAGGACATTGGTCAATTCCCAAAGGACAAACTAGCGCTGTATCATGGAAACCATGGTTCACAGCAACATGAGATGGGTGATCCCCTCCAGGCTGAAGAACATATAATATATTGTTCTTATTATTTTTTTTGCTTCTGGTAATATAATACATTAATTTAAATCTGGTATAGTAAATAAGCCTTTTTAGATTCTCATACCAACACTTGAAGCATGTTACATCCTTACACGGGCCTTGAGTTTAATTTTTTTTTTAATGAGTTGTAATTATTTCTTTCTTTAGAGATTTTATCCTTCCTTCTTGTTCTTAATATAAGATTATTGCCCTTCATACGGAAGTCATTCTTTTTTTTTGTACTAAGTAATTACAAAGCCCCGGCCTTCTTTAACAGGCTTTTACGATCCTCGGGGTTGAGTCAGTAAAGGAAAAAAAGATTAGCAGAAATGCTCGAGCTGTCTGATTAGGGTATAATTGTTGCCGTCTTGATTTCTTTTGTGCGTTCTGAATTGTTCATTGGAACATCGTCAATAATTTTTTGCTGATTTTATCTCAATCGTATTTCATTTCTAATCCTCTAGGACACTACTATATTATTCAGAATAAGCTTTCAAATGCCTTTTTTTTTCTCTCTTTGGTAAATTACTACTAAGCAAAGCCAATCCCCTTTTTGTAAAAAAAAAAAAGTAAAAAAAAAGGTGAACTGCAATTTATTAAATATTAATATTAATTAATTAAATACATAAATATTAAAAACAAAATTATTATTTAAAAAATATAAATAGTTAATAAATAATTTAAAAAATATATAAATATAAATAAATATATAAAATAATATATTTTAAATAAAGTAATATAATAAAGAGTTATTAAAATAAAATTATTTTCAATTGAATATTACCATTATTATTCAACATTATTGTAGCGAAATGGGTCGGTGGTAAAGCGCTGAGTTGCCACGCCGAAAATGCTGGGTTCAAATCTCGCTCACTAGCAGACTTTTATTTGATCTGTTCTGCGGATCTGTTCTTTTATTTGATGGTTTCTACGGAATCTAGGATTCTACTTGGGCTCACCCAGCCTCTATAAAATGGGTACCCGAAATAAGGAGGAAAATCGGGCGGTTGGTGTTCTAGTACTTAGTTTCTTTCGTAAAAAGAGCTGGATTGAGATGGTTGGGCCATGTGATGGGGATGCCGTAGACAAGAAGACTGTTGTTTGGGAAGCTCGGTGGTAGAAGACCCAAAGGAAGGCCCCGTACGAGGTGGCTAGAGGATGTCGAGGCCAATCTTACCAGCTGGTAATCAGACATTGGCTGACAGACTTGCTGGGGACCGAAGTGAGTGGCAGGCAGTGGTGGATGAGGCCCAGGTCCTTGTAGGACCGTGAGTGAGTGAGTGCATGGTGTTCTAGGACAAATCACCGCCCTGCTCTATCGTTTCCAAGAAATAGTACAGTCTCTAATATGTACTGAACCTTAGACCCTTCATACATTTTAGTGGTACGGGTTATTTTTTATTTTTTTATCAGGGCTTTATTTTCTCAATTGTGAGAGACTTGGAAGATTGATTAAATCTATTAAATTATGTTTATAATATTTGCTTTCTTTATGCTGAACCTTTTACTCTCGCTCTCCCACACCTTTGACTATTAAGCATTTGCACTTATGAAGACCTGCATCTTGGGTCAAAAAGTTGGCTTACAATGAATAGTTCCTTATCATTTAAGAATTTATTCTGACCTCTACCCGGACCATTTTCTCCACCACAATATTATGGTTTGTTGTTAACCTTAAACAAATGGAATATATGAAAAAATATGGTTTATTTAACATTCATTGATATAATCAAGTGATCAATTTTTTTTGGGAGGTGGTTGGGGAATTATTACAAATCCAATAGCAATAAACCATCGCAGGTTTTCATACTTATTCGGAATAAAGCTGTTTGGCACCACGGGTTTTGTAATTTTCCCCTTTTACTAATGGATATGGAAATTCGGAGCGGTGCCGAAATTGGGATATACTCAGGAGCGATAACTCACGAGTTATTAAATTTGTACAGGCGGCTGAGTTCCGGGATGAGTTTATAAATTATTGGCTCCCAGTCGCAGGCCTCAATATATCTCCCACCTTCGCCCGACGGCCTTGTATCAATGCTGTCATTTTGTTTAAACATTTCTCTTGTGGTGAGGATCTTTTTTATTGTGAAATTTTAAAAACTATAGATTTTTAACTCGCATTTTTAGTTTCCCCTGTATGTTTCTGCAGGAATTTTTAAACACGATTCGGCCTCGCCAAAACTGCAACTCTTGCGAACATCACAAGGACCAAGTACTGTACTATAACACCGGCGTATATCGGTACACCATAATATACCTTGTATTCAATAATTACTTTTAAACACCGTCATGATTCGGCACCGCCTCAGATAGCCGACTCCTTAACAAGTGTATGCGTCAGTTCACTTCGTACTAGCGCTGTTCTTTTTTTTATTTATTAAAATGTGCACGACGGATATAGCCGTCATTTGCGGCAACGTGTTAAGGGGCGTTTCCAGGGAGGACCACGAGGAGGTTGAGGTCGGATTTTCCTCCCCATTTATTTAACTTTATAAATAATTAAATATTTTCTTTAATCAGCTATAATTTATTTAATAAATTTAATCGTGCGCCAAGTTATTTTTTGTATACATTATGAAGAGCACAGTTCAATAGTAAGCATATAAGGACCACTAAAAAAGAAGTTGCTAATGATTGAATCTTAAAAATCAATGAATAAAATGTCTTCAATCTCAAAAATGCTGAAAACATCGTTCGTAAATTCATACATCATCTGCACATAAGCCAAAATAAAATTCGCATAAAGATAGGGGATTTGGCCGAGATACCGCTCAACCGCCAGGTTTTTCCCTAATTAATGATTTCCATTTGAGAGAGGTTGAGTGAGCCTCAGGAGGGTTTGTAGATCCCTCAGGACTTCATCATATTAATTTATCTATTACTGTATTTCTATATAGAATTTTCGTCCCTAACCTGTCTTAGTTATTTTATTTTTCTTTCGCTGTTTCTGAATGATCATAGTATATCTCTCAAAATTAATGAAACTTAAAATTAGCATTTTAAATTTTTATTAGGTCGTAAATTAAATTAAAATCATAAAATTTAATGGATATTGCGATAAAATCTCTCTCTATAATAGAACCTCATTTCCTCTCTTACTAAATTTATTGCGTTAAATCCCAATGGCGTCCTGAAGGTCCTATGTTCAAGGTTCAAATCCGGCTGTAGCAAATAATTTATTATTAATTTATTTAAACTGTTAACAGACGGTCATGGACCCTGTTGGATCTAGAGACCCTCCTCGGGTACTCCCAATCTTATATAGTGGATACCCTTAATTTGGGGGAATACCTGGCGGTTATGCGTGATCTTGGACAAATTACCTCCCTTTACAACCGTTGTCTTAGAAACTTAAATCTCTACCACGTGCCTAACCTACAAGCTTGAGGTAGTGATACGGCTGCCAGATTTTCGACCTGACAGTTCGTTTTTTTTTTAGGTTTTTCCGGTCAATAAAATCTGGTTTAACCGGACAAAAACGTTTATTTTTTTAATATAAGCGTTAGTTGCCATTTCGTACAAAAAATCTTTGTTAAAAGCAGTGTCGTCGAATGCTAAATATATCCAAAAGTAGATTGTAAGATTTTTTGCCATTTTCTGTAGTATTTATAAGCTAATAAAAAAAATTAAAAAGTTGTCCGGTTTATTTCTCGAACAAATATGGCAACCCTAGGTTGTGATGCAGCAATTGTAGTGGTACAGATTTTTATTATTTACATCTATTCCTTAAACATAAATGACACCATGTCCACAAAATAAGTAATATTTTGAGGAAATTGTCTTAATTAATACTTGTGATTAAACAATTGCAATTATTTATCAACGCCATTAAAAAAATAAACAATTGTCTTTAAACTGTTTCTATAAGTATCGAAGAAACAAATTTTAATAGTTCAGAGTTAAGGAAAATTGGCTCTCCTGAACAAATACAAAAATGTGACATGGAGTCCTTTACCCCCGGGGTACAAATATAGATTAATTACAGGTTGGAAACTTGTTGTTACCTTCTCACTAAATTAAAAGTATTATCTACCTTTTTTTAAAAGTTTTTATGAAACAGTATAAAGATCCTTTAGAAGAATAAAGATTATTCCTTAACCTTTCAGCGAATATCGGTTACTACCAGTTTACGACTGGTTTTATTACCTTTAATTAATTTTCCTAATTATCAAAGGGAATAAGACTTGAATAATTTCCCTTTTTCCCGCCCGAGAAGAAATATTTCTCCTCTTCGCTAATTGCTTTAGTGTCCTCAGCCTGATTAATTTACTTGTTTTATCAACACCATCTGTGAAACTCCAATTAAAATCTTCATTATCAATCAACCCTCCGTGAGTTATCTCATCAAATTTCGGCCATGAGTTCTCTAATTAAAACTTCCACTTAAGAAAAAAATTAATAGCCAGAAAAAATTAGAAAAAAATACAAGAAAAAAATCGTGAAATGGTCTTGAATGCGTTAAGATGTAAGACGATACATTGTTCATTCAATACGTCTCCATGTCACGTTGATGGATGCTTTATTAAATAAACTTTTTGGTGTCTGTTTTAACAACGCATGTTATTACGATGAATTCTGACTTTCTACTCAAAAGTGAATGAGGTGTAAAAGATGTATATCTACGAGGAAGAAAATGGTCCGGGCAGAGGTAAAAAAAAATTGCTTTTTAGTAAGGAGGAAGGTTTATTGGAAAGGCAACGTTTTGACCCACATTGCAAGTCTTCTACAGGACTGAAATTCAAAATTCAAACTCAACTGAGCCCTGAAGGAGACCTTCAATGTGGGTCGAAACATTGGCTTTCCAATAAACAGTTCTCCTTAAGTAAGAGGCATTTTTTTTCACTCATATACATAAGGTCTGTTATTATTATTCAAGATGTAAATTTACTTTTTTATTTTCTTTTTAGTATAAAAATGAATTAATATACTGTAAAAAAATTAAAGATACAACATTAAATTAAATCAATGTGAACCTAGATTAAAGTGAACACAGGCGACTGCATAACAGTGAACTGTATACTCAAGCTCAAAAATATCTGATATTTATTAAAACATTAAACATTATGGTAACTATGAATGCATGCGATTGACGAACGGGATTTATGCCAATATTAAAGAAAATAACAAACCAACCTGATTCGAAGAGGTAGAAAAAGACTTACAGGAGATAGAGATTACATATAAGGATAATATTTAAGGATGCATTCGTCTCAGGAAGTAACTGGTAGAGACTCTACATGGATCATGGTACATGATTGCTCTGTTTCTACGACAACGGTTGTGCAGTGAGGTGATTTGTCAGAGATCAAGCTCAATCGTCATATTTCCCCTTAATTCAGTATCCCCCCTTTATAAATACCGCGATTCGGTGGGTGCTAACATATTAGATACTAGATTCTACATACTAGGATATCTGGCTCTCCAAGCAAGTTTAAATATGAAAAAAGTCGTTCAGATTTTTTTAGTAATCATTTGAGGAAACATTCAATAAGAAAAAACTACATTTTTTAATGTTTACTACATCAACAAAGTTTACAACAACTGCGAAAACATGATTTTTTTTTAAAGTAAAAAATTTGTTTTTTAATTATTTTTCGAATCATGTAACTATATCTCATCTTGAGATAAGTGCGGTAATTATATGAACTACAGATCAGATAACTCAGGCAGCTGCTCCTTTAATAATAGTCGATCGATCGAAAAAAAAGAGACCTATCGAAATTTTCTTATAGCAGTATCACCTGCCACCGTATTCAACCCAATGTGAGAGAGGGAGGGTGTGTGTTTGTATATATCGCTCCTTAAAAAAACGACATAACTGAAAAATTGTAATTTGTTATCTAAGCCTTCATTACTAATTGTATTGGTTGAAGCTTTTCAATTCTTTAACAACATATGTGATATTCCATTTCCAACATTTTTTTTTAATGAAGTCATATTTTGAGTTGTATCATGTTTGAACTTGAAGTTTTATGAAAATAATGGAATTAGTTAAAATTAAAAAAGTTGCAAGCTTTTAAAAATTATCTATTGGTTAATAAAAGAATTTCAACACCATCATTACAATAGGAATGCTTTGTTTTATCAATATCTAATTTTTGTTTTTACTTACACGGATCTTTGAAATTCTTCTATTGAAAAATTAGTTTGTTTCGAGTTTTATATTGTTCTTTCGAAGGAGCGACATATAGATAAAATATTTTTTAAAAAAAAATTATTTTTTTTTAAATATTTTAAAACTAGACGTACTGTTAAACTGTTAATTCTTTAAATGTAAGTATAAAGTCTAGTATTATATTTTCCATGGCTTGCTTAAAAAAGGGCTTGAAATAGAAATAAGTGCGGGACAGTTGAAGTCCCCTTCCAGGACTTTAAAGACGTAATCATGCGTAGCTCCTTATCAGCAGAAAATAAATTTTTCCTCGAGAAAGGAATAAAAAGTTTTATCTCAGAATTCATTTCTCAACTTGATACTGAGCATAATAATAATTTAGCTCGGGGAAAAGTATCAAGTTTTTTTTATTTTTTTTATCTTATTAAACTTTTAATTAAAAGCTTCTACTTAAGATATAGGCCACTCCGCAGATTTTTGGTAATTATTCTAATATCTATAAATATCATTCTCAAAAATACCTGATTAATTAATAAATAAATACTTTATAATTCTTGTAATCAATAAAATAATTATAAAAAATTAATGAAAAAAATCGGATAGTGAAAAAATAAAATAAAAAGAGGGATTCTTTTTTAACTTTATTATTTCTAAGCTCTTTCCATCAATAAAAAAAATCGAAAATGACAGCATTTTCTACAAAAAAAATTACCAGTTCCTGAATTTTAAAAAAAAAATTGAGTAGCTTGTATTAATAATATATGAAAATAAAAACTTCGATACTAAGTATGTTTGTATTTTTTATAGTCCCATTTACACAATTGCTGTTAAAATATTCTTTCCGTATGTGAAGAAATTTTGATGTGAATTATCCATGATTATCCCGTAGATTTTTTATTGTTCTGAAGAGTGATAAATTAACTTATATTGTAACCTCAATATTAGTTGGAATGAGGATCAAGAGTGCCCGAATTCGGAACATTTTGTGTTCGATTCCCATCTGGTTCAACAAATATTTGTTTCGCAGTTGTCTAAATAAATGAGTCTCATATTCCAGTTTGTACACTTCGGAGAACAACATATATTAAAAGTGGCAATAATACATTTATACAAAATTATAGTTCTCTTTTTTCATATGTAAACATATCATTTAACATTCGATAGTTAGACCAATGCTTAGGTGATTGCTTTAAGGGTGATTTTATGGATTTGAGTTAGGATTGCAATCCGTGGGTGAGTGAAGTTTGTATACTGCAATTGTTGGTATATGTATCGAGCCTTCGGGTTCCCAAACCTTTATTATTATTTTTTTTTTCCTGGGAATAAGTCATCTAAGGACCACGTTCCAATTTCAATTTCTCATTCGTTTCTTTTCTTTCAATATATTTTTATCTGTTTACTAAGCTTCCTCAGCCCTGTTTTTTACTTTGCCTTAGAATCCTTTCATTTTCAATTCCTCTTCCTAAAATGCTTCTCTGTCATTTATTGGTTTTATTGTTTTGTTTTTTTCTTTTCTTTTCCTCGGCTCCTTCCGGAGAATAAACCTAACCGGACAAAAGTCAAGAGTAAGGCTAAAATAATTAATTTGTAATACTAAAAAACATTCTAACTATATTCGCAGTTCCGAAAAACGCACCTTTCTGCATGTGTTCAAGAATATTAAAAGAGAGGTTAGTTTTCATAGTCATTATTATTATTATTATAAAATAAATATAAAAGTTGGTTGGTTGGTATAACGTTTTAAGGAGCAAAACATTTGAGAGTGATTCTTCTGCTTCGAATTGAGTCACTACAAGTTTTAACTTTTCTTTTATTTCTCTATAAATATTTCACTTTTGGGAAAATATAATGTAATTATGGGTAATGAGTAAACTTCGGTAATCATTTCATCAAGAAATAAAAGTTTCAACTAACATTTCGAAGTACAGATAACATATATTGTCGAAACGTTAATTTCTAGATGAAATGATTACCGAAGTTTACTCATTACCCATAATTACATTCTCTTTTCCATACAAAAGCTCAGGATAACTCGTGTTTTTGTTTAATATTAAAACGGAAACTAATGAAAAGTTAAAACTTGTGACTCAACTCGAAGCGACAATCTGCGGAAAAGGTACCAATTTTAGTCATTACAGCCCCAATTTAGGTAAATATATAAATGCAGAAATTGGATAAATATTAACCGTATTTAATTTCATTTTAAATATTTAGCGTAATCAAATAAATATATCAATATTTATTTAAAATAATTATATGAACATGTAAACTTTTGTGAAATGATAAAAATAAATATCAAGTCAGGATCATATTCTCTACAAGTCAAATCAATATTATATTTCAGTTTATTTGCATTTAATAATTAATATATATGACTTAGTAACATACGATATAAACAAATGCTCAAGTTACTCCTGATTTAAGACCGGATTATTAGCAGTCAAAGGAGCTGTAGCATTCAACATAGGCGAACCTATTTCATCCTCAAGACTAAAACCGAGACTCTTGAAAGTTATTCTGATGTGAAGTATCTTTCTCACCAATCGTTTTAACAAATTTTAATATAATACTTTTTCCTTTTAGTTTTCTATAGGAAAGTTATAGTATATTAGTACTATAGTTATGTTTATTATTACATTATAGTTATTTTATATGAAAAAAAAACTATCATATTTATATATATGATATATATTTATATATCTTCTCCTCTAAATAAGCTGATAATGTACAGTGAGGGGTGTCTCTTGTATGAGACGAAACCCACACTTTTACGTAATGTTAAAGTTTAAAATTCATTATTAAAAAAAAACATGTAAGGGTAGGAATAGCCGATCTAGAAATAAAGAATACATAAATAAAAAAAAAGATAGACCGAGGCATAGGTGGGAGGATTGAGTGAATCTGGCGGGAATCGAATAGTGGTCCATAGTCGGAAGTTTGTAAGCAAAGGTTGGTGGTATCGGCATCGAACCTTGGGTTCGCTAAGCCTTATTTTCAATATAATTACTACTATAATATGGACAATATATAATATAATATGGACAGCCTGGCAGGAGGCTAGGTGGATGCAGATGAACTAGAGAATTCTCCAGTAACTAGCTTATCCTAACTGAACTAACTTTGTTGAAGAGGCATCCAGCCGTTGAGGGGAATATCATTAGTTAATCAAAAGATTAGTAAATTGGCTTAACCTAGCTCCAACTACCTAGTTAGCATCAATCTTAGTTTGATCCATTTCTCTCTCAACTCGGTCCGGTAGTAGCTCTCTAGTTATAGTTATGCCAATTGTCGAGTCGTGTTTCTGTTATTATATTAGTTATTTAATTTTAGTTATTTTTACTATTTTCTATAGTAAAGCTCATGATAACTAGTATTTTTGGAAAATATCAAAGTTAAAACTTGTTACTCAACTCAAAACGACATCCAGCGGAACAGAAACCGAAACGGAGTATGTCCGAGAAAAATATATGGAACGGTATGAGACAATATTGGAAGTATAGGAAGCAATAAGAAAAATCGTATGTTACTTCATGTTATCCTTAGCTTGCCAAAATGGAAATAAAGGGATATCAATAGTTAGCAAACATATTTAAAGAATAAACATAATTTTATTTATCAGCATTTTTAAATTTAAAAATCTTCTTGGAGGTTCTTGGGCATATAGTGGAAAATAGATATTAGCAATTTGGATATTCAAATTTTAATTACTTTAATCAATATTTTTCTCAATAAATAATTACATAAAAAGAAGTATCCAGGTATATTTAATAACAATAATAAATTCTTTATTTATTCTGGGACCTTTAGAATATCAATACAGGGTATTATTACGTCTTAGAGTATATTAATACAGAGTATTATTATGTCTTATTCAATACAGGGTATTATTACGTCTTAGAGTATATTAATACAGAGTATTATTATGTCTTATTAAGTGAGAAAGAATTAATGAGAAAAAAAGTTGCGAATTACCTACAGTGATAACATTTAAAAAGAAAAAAGAAAAAAAAACGGAGTACAAGAACAAACCCAGAAATAAGATTACAATAATTATATAAAGATAAACAATAGATAATTACATATGTATGCAAATTACAAAGTCAAGTAGAAACTAAGAAAGCAGAAAATGAAACAAAAATATGAACAATATCAACTAATATAACTTTTTTTTTAAATATCTAACTGAATGAGTGAAGCGTCAATAATAAAAATATATATAAATAATGATACTAATATACTTATGTATAAATAAAAACACAGGGGAGATAGGAATCTTACATAGCAAGGGCTCGAAACTCCCATTTTGTATCCTTTCCGAAGGTCGGCATAACAGTAAAGACGATCGGACGAAGCTACAGGATAAATTTTGAATTTTCCCTATCCAGGTTTAATTAGATTATGGATCTTTAACGAGACCTGACTTCGTACAGGATCGCTACCCGTTTCACTTCCCTTCTGAAGGACAAGGGACCAGCGATTTTGGGCATAGCAGGTTTTTGTGCTAACCACTACACCAAGGCCACCCCAGGTAGATCTCATCGGTTCCGACCACTAAGATATTGACTTTAAAAATATACATTCCATTTGTGAGCTTTTTGTAAACAGACTTTAAGTCATTTTAAACTTATTGACTCCTGTTAAAAGGGAACACCTAATAGATTGATGGAATTCTGGAATATTGGTCGTCGTTCCCACTTTGGTGCCTCCCCGGATTCGGTGACAAGGTGGAATAAGCCAAGACCTATTAATATTTAGAGTCTATCGAGAAGCGGCCGGATCGGTTTGGATGGAGATTGCCACTAAGTGCCTGGAAGAAGTAGCAAGTTTAACTTAATCGGGTTTATGGCCTTTTCAGCCAGGCTGCGCTAAAAGCGCCATCCGTTTTTTCTGGTTTCCTTTTAGACCTTCCATGATCCATAGTCGCGGGCGATGATAAACCACGCGAAACATATATCCTCTGGTTAGTCCTCCTACATGATTCCGGTCTTTACTCTTATTTGTTTTTATTTTTAGCTATATTTTTTAATAATGGGTATGGTTATGTTTTTGTTTATAAACAAAACAGTGGAAAATCTGTGGTAGATGATTTAAATGGAAGTTGTGTAAGTTATAGCACGACATAAATTCTTCTTTAGGTTAATCTTATAAACATCTAAAAATTGAACTATTTGGATATTTCTCTTAATCATTAGCCTTATATACATTGTTTTTATGAAAATCTGGTTTAAATAGCTTTTATTGATAATTATCATGGATTTTCAGTATTTTTCTAATTCAATCTTTGTTCAACTACTGTACAACTACGATTCATGACGGGTTCATTGTGTGCTTAAAATGATTTATAATGATCAAGTAATTCTTTGTGATCGAAATTAAATTTCACAAACAATTAACTTCATATAAAAAAAAAACATAAACATCTTTAGCAGTAACCTTGGGAAAATTTACGTTAATAGCATTTAATTATCTCAGATAATTATAAAAATAATCTTAGTTATCTTAGTTATAAATCTTAGTTTGATATTATTAACATTTTTATTATTGTTTAGTAGAGACTGTTCAGTTAGAACAACGCTTGTGAAGGTGTCTAGATAACGCTCAATAGTCAAGTTTATCCCCCCAAATAAAGGGTCCTCACTTCATGGAGGTGAGGTGTGCACCATAAGGGTCTGCAGATCCCACAGGGTTATATATATATGACTGTTAACAATTAAATAATTTATCTTCCACTCCCGGATTTGAACCCGAGATCTTCATAGCCACTCAGCGCCGACCTATCCCTCTCCTACGCATACTATTATAAATAATATGCATTTTGTAATATGTTATATATAAATTTTGTATTAATGAAATCCTATTTACTTCTTTTTTCTGTTGGTTTTTTAAATTTTACCAACACCAAAAACATATTAACTTGTAACCATTGTAAGTAAACTCATTTTCATTGTAAGGAATTATCCCACCAATGTTTTAAAATTTGTATATAATTTAAAATAAAATAACACAAAATACATATACAAAAAAAATCCCTCCCCTGGATTTATAATCAATTATTGAATTTTTTCCCTGAAACATATAAATTTAAAATTATGAACGAACAACGTAAATACTTACAACAATTTAGGTGGTTTTTTTTGGGACAATTTCTGAACTAAATGTCCGAAGTGTGTTTTAGCATTCCCCCAAAATAATGACTGCGTTTTTTTTCAATAAAAAATACCATTAGCATATTAAATGGCTCATTTGTTCTGGATTTATAATTGATATAAATCCATCCGTTATACACGTAAATAAATCCGTTTATAAATTACTCCTATTAATTCATAGTAAAATAAAAATTATTGAAATTATATTATTTTAAGAAAAATACTTATCAAGTCGAATAATGTTTTTTACGTGTTATATTTATTGAATATTATGAGATATATTTATAGAATACTTTGCCATATATTTATATAGCACATTATATGATATATTTATAGCATATTATGCGATATATTTGGGTATATATTACCTTCCACGGCAGATGAAGGGCCTGTAGGCCTAAGGGACAGACACCCTATTTTAGAGTTGAGTGAGCAAAGGAAATGACTAACCTAACAACACATCCCATACCGTAAAATCCACTAATTTTCTATCAATAGAGAAAGGTGTGACGGGCTGGTTTATAATAATTTAGTTATTTTATTTTAAAGAATAAATAATAATAATATTAGTTGACCTTTTATATATATATGACTAATGGAAACATCCTTATCCGCTAGTGTAAAATCATGTATGTCTGTACATACTTTATTTTTTACACCAATTTCAAGTAATCCATAATTACAACTATTATTTTAAAAAAAATCTTTATTTATTACTGTAATAATTATTAAGCTTCTTAATTTATCCAGAGCTTACTGACGTTCTTAACAGGTGTCCTATTTAATTTCATTTGTCTCTCAGCGGAACTTAGCTGTTGAAGACTTACACGGTTCTTGCATCAAGGTTCTCAATTATTCTTCATGTATGCACTTAATGAGCTTGTGCGCAAAAACTTATTAACCCTAATTACATACAAGCTTTATTCCTTATGTTTTTTAATTTAACTAAACTCTTCGGGGAAGTAGCATCCTTGTATTTCTTAATTATTTTTATTATTCAACAAACTAAATTATACATTAAAACAAAAATACAGTATAAGCATTATAGACTGGGCCATGAGTGGGTAAACTTTTGTTTATGATCCAATCTGAGTCGGCTGACAAACATTCTCATATCCTATTGTTATGTTACTTTTATTAATTAAATGAAACGAACAATTGTTGCTGAAAATTAAATATATTTATACAGAAGAGCATAAGCATAAAAGAGATATAAAAGAAAATCGTTAGGACATTAGTGGAAAAATTCCAACCAAAAAGCCTCAAGTTTCAAAACACAATGCTGGATACAAACGTGCCTGTCAATATTCCCATATTCTGGCATCCTCAGGGTATAAAGAGGATAATAGTAAAGGAAGATTACGAATAAAGATTATTCTAACCTCAATATGCGGGAAGAATCTAACCAGAGGCAACAACCTACCACCAACAAGGCCCGAATGTAACTACCGAATCGTAGGGAAGGTTACCATACAACAAATTGAAAAGGTTATAAACAGATAAAAAAAAAGCTCAATAAATAATGAATAAATAAAGTAGAAAATGTAAAATACCCTCACCAAACTTCAAAAATCACGAATAATAATAAAAAGAAATAAAATAATAAACACCACTACAACAGAAGACAAGAAACATATCAAAAAGAAAACAGAGAGTACAAAAGAAAGCGGGCATTGATAAGAACTTAGTGGACATGGAGCCATTCTCCACAATATATTAATATATTGTATTAAAAAAATCTGTCGCTGAGGAAACTAGAAGTGACAGGGTGATATATTTAAGAATAAGGGAAGACTTGAGAATTTCTGCGCTAAAAGATTTTTTGCAGAAACGGCAGCTGAGGTGGTACGGACACATTTGCCGAATGAGTCAGGATCTATACCATAGAAAGGTGTTTGAAACTAGACCAAAAGGCACAGGAACACGAACTACGAATAAAAAGGGTTAAAAAATAAATGGACTGGCTCAGTTGAGTAGAGACTCCTCCACACTGAATGGTAAACGGAGGAAGGGAAAATGAAGAAGAAAAACCCTGTACCAATGCATTCCATGAAGAATCTTGTCTTCAGTACGTGGTAGAGACTGTACTGTTTCTTGGAAAACGGTTGAACGGGATGGTGATTGATCCTATATCACGCTCAATCAGATTCCCACTCCTATTTCGGGTACCCACTTTATGTGGGTTGGATGATCACCTGGAGGGTCATCGGAAGTTCTCTACAATTCCTGATTCAACTGAGTCTCAAATAGATACCAGAGCAGTTTGTTTACGTGATTGATCTGACCTTGGTAAAGAATGAAGGTCAAAGTTTAACAACTTACTATGGTATACAGTAACGTGTGTTAACAAAATAAAATGGTGTGTAATTTCATCCCCGAGAAATAATTTTGATGCCAAATCCCTTACGGTATGATTTTTGTGGATACGAAAGTTATTAAAGTATTCTGTTGTTTATTCATTTAACGTCACTTTATGCTCCTATCGCTAATCGGACGATGCTATACTGAGAGACTTACCCTGGTGTAATTTGGGACAGGGATCTTTAACGAGTACCTGAAACCGCACAGTACCCTCATTGTACGTTCCTTCCGAAGGACGGCATAACTAAGGTTTTTTTTGCTCCCTTTAAAAATCCATATGACCACCTTCCGGGCTGCAAATCCACAATCTGTCATAGTAGGTTGTTATGCTAACTATTAAACCTCAGGTTACATAAAGATTAATCCGTGAATAGATGTTTGTAAATATCGATTAGAGGCATTGCATAAAGGCTTTTTTAATATCAATAATTAAAGTAGGTAATTTTAAGGGCCTTAAAATGTTGACAGGACTGTTGTCTGTCCTAGAAACAGAACAGTCTTTACCATGTTCTACAGTCCCTTCGTGAGTTGCAGTGCTACAAGTTTCTTTTTTTATATGCACAAGTTTGTTGGATTATTTTTGTTGTGTCACTCGAATCATTAACTATTTGGCTTAGGATGGATGGTGTTCAGAAGATGGTTGTTTCGTATTCATTTACCTTAGCTATATTGTTATCAATTGCTTACTGATAACAGTAGTACATTGGTAATCGGTTTACAGCTCATGAATGGAACAGCTGTTACCTTCGTCCTGGAGGTATTAGTGCGCATGCACTTAAAAATCGATAGCCAGTTTCATCTGTTACTCACTAGATCGCTCTGCCAGTTGCTTTACGAAGGCCAGGCCACTTCTGCAATATTATTAAAGTTGCTTATTAACATTTATTGATCAAACGTTGTTGAAATATTGTTAATTATGATTTGAAATTATGAATTGCAGAAAGTTTTGTGATTTTCCCTCTTGAGATATCACAATTATAAGGTTTTATGTTTATTTGTTAGGTTTAACGTCACTTTCTGTTGCTATCGCTATTGTGGAAGTCCTAAATTTCGCCTATCTGGTCATAATTAGGATTGGGTTCTTAAAGTGTACCTGACGTGAACATGCTTGGAACCTCTATTTTACGATCCACCCAAAGGACGGCATTACAATGGACTTTTACTCCCTTAAAAAATCCTAAGGCCACCTGTCGGCTGCGAACTAACCAGCGATCTTTAGCATAGTAATTACGATTTTATCATAAATTATGTATGTCTGAGATTATGATACAAAACTAGGAAATTTTTACTTCACATCGCTTTTAAGATTTTTCTATAGAACCTTTAACTATTCAGATAAATAGTTTGCCCTAAATCTATTAGAACACGATTTCTTTGATTATTTAATAACAATCATTTCAGAAGTATATTCAGTAAATTAGTCAAGCAGTTGCAAAAAAAAAACTGTACCACAATAATGAAGTTTTTTTTAGGTTGAGTGCATGTTAGAGACTGTACTCTTTCTAGGACTTCCATTGTGCAGGAAGGTGATTTGGCCGAGATATGCCCCAACCAAAAGTACTCACTTTAAAGAAGCTGGGTTGACCCAAGAAGGATCTGCAGATACAGAGCCCACAAAAAAAAAAAAAAACTTGTACCACTTCAACCCGTGAACGGGTCTGGGGTTAGTACATTGTAGAGACTGTACTGTTTCGCGGACTACGGTTGTGCAGGGAGATGATTTGATCAACCTCAACCACCAGATTTCCCCCCCCCCTTAATTTGGGTATCCACTGTATTGAGGTGGGCAAGCCAAAGAGTATCTCCGACAGACTAAATAAAAGTCTTGCCAGCAGCGTACGAACCAAGATTTCCGGCATGGCAATTCAGTGCTATACTACTGAGCCACTCTTCTCCCTTACGAATAATGATAGTTAATAGATTGAATAAATATTCTCCGACTTTGAAGTTTGGACCTTCATTATTGCAAGTCAGCTCTTCCTAGACTTTTTCTTTAGTCTTCTTGAATCTTTCTTGCTCGGTGAGTTAAATCAAAAATACTGTTTACGACAACTTCTTTAATTGGTTGCAAAAAACAGCGATGTTTTTGAATTTAAATGGAAAAAATTGAATGGATTGATTATGATATGATTAGGATGGACGGTATAACCGAGGATTGTTTACTATCTGACTTTTTCCTGGCTTAATTTCGTTGTTACCTTAATTTTAACTTCCGACTTTATTACTCCTCACATACTTTACTATTCATAATATTCAATCTAAAATAACTCCTCTTCTTACTTTACCTTCTCTACCTCTTTGTACCTGAGGCAGAACCCTCTCACTTTATTGACCAAAACTAGGGACAAAATGGCCACTAGTACCTCAGCAGCAGTAGAGTACAAGGAGTAGACGAGAAGATACGGGACCATGTGCTCCATACATCTGAGTATGGAGTAGACCACCTCAAAGGGCCAACAAGGTAAAGAGGAAGCCAGCCACCAACGCACCCAAAGAACATACCATTCACTTATAAAAGATTAGTCATTAATGTCAATTTTTGTATTTTGAGTAACATACATTCCACTCAAATCATATATCCAGAGATATATACAGAGATATATCCAGAGTACCATATCCCGTCAAGAGAACACCCTTTTCTACTTTAAACACATAACGAATTGTATACGAAAAATAAAACCATCCAGACTGGAACACTTGACCGAAGTAATCACTTCTCCAGCTAATGAAGAGGGATGATTCCAGGTTCCAGAGCCCCGTGTTTGCCTCCACCCCGTGGCCCAAACACCTTTAGGGAAGAGCTCTGCTGCTGGAATCAGATGCAAATTCATTACAGGGCTCGCAAACAAGGTCCGCAATTCTATTAGACCTTTTCGCTCTCAGTCGGAATAAATTATCATCTTTGAGTCCTCGGCTCTCCCGTCTCCTCCTCCTCCTATTTCAATAATGATCTCTTTGGAAGCCTTTGCATGGCCCCGTCCGGATGTTCCCTGCTCGTCATCAAATTGCGTGGAAGGAGGATTGAGTTACGAGGTATTCCTTTTTTATAAATGAATAAAGCCTGAATAATTTTCACCACCTATTCAATTTTATCAGCTTGCTGTGCTTTCAGCAGAACCATCCTTGGTCAGATCAGAAAAAACTCTTGTTTAAATCATAAGAGGATCGGGGTAGCTCAGTGTGGAGAGTGCTGAGTTGCTATGCTGAATGTTCCTGATACAAATCCTGTTGTGATAGAAAATTATTGACAGCTATAAATCGGTTCTATGGGATCTGCAGACACTGCTGGGGCTCAATTTAAAAAGTGGATATTCTTAGATAAGAATAAACTGATAAAACTGATTGTTGAGCGTGATCTAGAACAATTACATCCCTGCACAAACTCTGTAATAGAAATAGTACAGCCTCCACCGTTTACTGAACCCAAGACCGTTAATGGGTTGTAATGCTAGGTTTTTTTTTTTTTTGAGGGGGGAGATATGATGTACAGCGTCATGAAATCAGTACTACTATAAAAATAAACATAAATAAACTTATTTACTTCTTAATGTGTCATTCGATGAAGATCGATGATACATTTGGTAAATTCTTCTCTATTCTGTGTTTTTCTTAACAGGGAGAATATAATGCATCTGATCTTCTTCAACTACGAGTATTTTACCCTAAATTTTGAATTCAGGGTGGCTTGATTGGAGAGAGGGGTGGCTCAGTGGTAGAGTACTGAGTTGCCATGCCGGAAATATTGGTTCAAATCCCAATTGTGGCTTGGTGGTTCTTGGTTGATTACACAAGGGAACAAATTTTTATTAATTTTTTGTTGCATGGAGTTTTAGGCCTGTTGTTTACTAATTAGAGGTTGGTGATTACAAATCTAGCCTCAGTTTTTCTCCAGCACCTTTTGTTTTTGACAAACAGCTGATAGACATATATTTGTACTAGTCACATTCAAACTTCAATTCAACTGAGTTGTTTAGTGAAAAAGTTTGTGCTCTTGTGTTAAATAACAATGTCCAAGTTAAGAAATATCTGTAGAAACGATCCAAACTATTTCTGTAACATTTGTGGTGAATATACATTCAAAAATTGTAGACTAAGTGTGTCAGAGTTTATAACACAGGTATATTTTGATTACTTTGGATTCGCTTTGGACATCCGTGACAAGTACTGGATCCCTCATATGGTATGTAAAACATTTGTTGAGTCTTTGAGATTATGGGCAAATAAGAAAAGACCCCATTTTAAGTATCAAACACCAATGATTTGGCGGGAACCTAATAATCATCAAGATGATTGTTATTTTTGTGTGATTGATATTAATGGAATTAATAAAAATAACCGGTCGAAATGGTCTTATCCAAACTTGTTATCTGTTACTCGACCAGTCTTGTTCTCTGGCGATGCACCAGTACCCCAAGCTTCTTCATCTGTACAAAATGATCATGATATAGAAAAACAAAACTATTCTTCAAGTGATGAAAGTCGGACAAGTGATTCTTACCCTGATTTTACTTCTGAGCCCCAGCTCTTTAATCAGGAAGACTTCAATGCATTAATCAGAGATCTTGGTCTTTCTAAAAAGACATCGGAGATTCTAGCTTCTCGATTAAAGCAAAGAAATCTTTTAACCCCAGAAACAAGAATTTCATACTATCGTAACCGAGAGGCAGAATTGCTGTCATTCTTTTCTAAAGATGACGACTTTGCTTTTTGTTCAGATGTTCCTGGTTTATTGAAAGCAATGGGAGTACAGAAGTATGATCCAAATGAATGGCGTTTATTTATTGACTCCTCTAAACGTAGCCTGAAATGTGTACTTATGCATAACGGCAATAAGCTGGGTTCGATACCGATTGCACATTCAACTACAGTCAAAGAAGAATATGCTACTGTAGCTTCTGTAATGGATAGAATCAAATACAACGAACAAAAGTGGTTGATAAGTGTTGATCTAAAAATGGTGAATTTTCTTCTTGGACAACAAGGTGGATATACAAAATATCCATGTTTTATTTGTTTATGGGACAGCAGAGCTAGGTCTGAGCACTGGATTAGAAAAGATTGGCCTTCCAGGCAATCTATGGTTCCGGGACAACTGAATGTAATAAATGAGCCCCTTGTGCCCACGGATCGAATAATACTGCCACCTTTGCATATCAAACTAGGGCTCATGAAACAATTTGTCAAAGCTTTGAACAAGGGTGGTGATTGCTATAAATACATCTCTAAGAAGTCCTTTAATTTGAGCCAAGAAAAAATTAAAAATGGAATTTTTGATGGTCCCCAAATAAGAAGGTTGATAAAGGATGAAAACTTTATTAGTTACATGACTGATATTGAAAAAAATGCCTGGAATGAATTCGTTTGGACTGCTCAAAATTTTCTGGGAAACAAAAAGGAAGAAAGCTATGCGGAGCATATTGAACTAATGTTGTTACACTTCCAGCAGCTTGGTTGTAATATGAGCATCAAAGTACACTTCCTCCACAGCCATTTGGACCGTTTCCCTGAAAATCTTGGTGATCTGAGTGAAGAACAAGGGGAACGGTTCCATCAGGACATTCGAACTATGGAGGAACGTTACCAAGGTCACTGGAATGCTCACATGATGGCGGACTATTGTTGGAGCATTAAAAACAGCCCCCGTGAACCGAATCAAGCCAGAAAATCTTACAAAAGAAAATTTTTTGATATGTAGTGGTAATTTTTTTAATAGTTTTCTTAATAAAAAATATTTTCATCTTAAAAAACAGTTTATAATTATAACCCCAAAAGTAAAGCTGATACAAACAAACTGACTTCAGATCTTAAATCAGCACCTCGAGGAAGTAGAATATTAGTCAAAATATTTCATGCAACAAAAATGTTGTTCCCTTGTGTTATCTGCCAAGATATTACCAAAAAGCTGCAATTTTCCTCGTTCGCGTGATCCTCGTAACATCGTTCCTTGACCTCGGTATGAACGATTCAATTCATTTTTTAGGCTAGGTTCCTACGTGAGAAAATCCAAAAAAAATATTTGTAAAACGCAATCATTGAAGTTCCCTTGTTAAGTTATATTTTATAAAATGTTTGATTTGTTATATAATGAATGTATCTGTCAATCTTCTGAGATCTGATAGTACTCATTTCAGTACTTCAAACCTTTCTGATCAAGCTAGTTGGGTTGCTTAAACAGAACTGAATCAAATACTATTCTTGTCCTCCGAAAACTAGAGTAAACATGGGTTTCAAGGAAGGGTTTCAAGAAAAGAATGTATTGCTTCTCATATGCACGGGAGCCGAATTGCTCAGTGTACAGATCGCTAAGTTGCTGAAGATCAATACTTTAAATCCGACTTTGTTAGATGACTTATTTAATCTGTTTACTGCCGAAGAAGGACCCTGAAGATTCAGTAGACTCTCCTGAGGCTCACTCAGCCTCTATAAAGTGAAAATAGTAAAATATCACTCCTAAATTATAGGAATGATTTTATTTGATGATACATTCATTCAAGAGCTGCTTGTGCTGAAAATCCCGGGTTCAAATCTATGGGAGATAAATTACACAAGGGAACAACATTTTTGTTGCATGAAATATTTTGACTAATATTCTACTTCCTCGAGGTGCTGATTTAAGATCTGAAGTCAGTTTGTTTGTATCAGCTTTACTTTTGGGGTTATAATTATAAACTGTTTTTTAAGATGAAAATATTTTTTATTAAGAAAACTATTAAAAAAATTACCACTACATATCAAAAAATTTTCTTTTGTAAGATTTTCTGGCTTGATTCGCTTCACGGGGGCTGTTTTTAATGCTCCAACAATAGTCCGCCATCATGTGAGCATTCCAGTGACCTTGGTAACGTTCCTCCATAGTTCGAATGTCCTGATGGAACCGTTCCCCTTGTTCTTCACTCAGATCACCAAGATTTTCAGGGAAACGGTCCAAATGGCTGTGGAGGAAGTGTACTTTGATGCTCATATTACAACCAAGCTGCTGGAAGTGTAACAACATTAGTTCAATATGCTCCGCATAGCTTTCTTCCTTTTTGTTTCCCAGAAAATTTTGAGCAGTCCAAACGAATTCATTCCAGGCATTTTTTTCAATATCAGTCATGTAACTAATAAAGTTTTCATCCTTTATCAACCTTCTTATTTGGGGACCATCAAAAATTCCATTTTTAATTTTTTCTTGGCTCAAATTAAAGAACTTCTTAGAGATGTATTTATAGCAATCACCACCCTTGTTCAAAGCTTTGACAAATTGTTTCATGAGCCCTAGTTTGATATGCAAAGGTGGCAGTATTATTCGATCCGTGGGCACAAGGGGCTCATTTATTACATTCAGTTGTCCCGGAACCATAGATTGCCTGGAAGGCCAATCTTTTCTAATCCAGTGCTCAGACCTAGCTCTGCTGTCCCATAAACAAATAAAACATGGATATTTTGTATATCCACCTTGTTGTCCAAGAAGAAAATTCACCATTTTTAGATCAACACTTATCAACCACTTTTGTTCGTTGTATTTGATTCTATCCATTACAGAAGCTACAGTAGCATATTCTTCTTTGACTGTAGTTGAATGTGCAATCGGTATCGAACCCAGCTTATTGCCGTTATGCATAAGTACACATTTCAGGCTACGTTTAGAGGAGTCAATAAATAAACGCCATTCATTTGGATCATACTTCTGTACTCCCATTGCTTTCAATAAACCAGGAACGTCTGAACAAAAAGCAAAGTCGTCATCTTTAGAAAAGAATGACAGCAATTCTGCCTCTCGGTTACGATAGTATGAAATTCTTGTTTCTGGGGTTAAAAGATTTCTTTGCTTTAATCGAGAAGCTAGAATCTCCGATGTCTTTTTAGAAAGACCAAGATCTCTGATTAATGCATTGAAGTCTTCCTGATTAAAGAGCTGGGGCTCAGAAGTAAAATCAGGGTAAGAATCACTTGTCCGACTTTCATCACTTGAAGAATAGTTTTGTTTTTCTATATCATGATCATTTTGTACAGATGAAGAAGCTTGGGGTACTGGTGCATCGCCAGAGAACAAGACTGGTCGAGTAACAGATAACAAGTTTGGATAAGACCATTTCGACCGGTTATTTTTATTAATTCCATTAATATCAATCACACAAAAATAACAATCATCTTGATGATTATTAGGTTCCCGCCAAATCATTGGTGTTTGATACTTAAAATGGGGTCTTTTCTTATTTGCCCATAATCTCAAAGACCCAACACATGTTTTACATACCATATGAGGGATCCAGTACTTGTCACGGATGTCCAAAGCGAATCCAAAGTAATCAAAATATACCTGTGTTATAAACTCTGACACACTTAGCCTACAATTTTTGAATGTATATTCACCACAAATGTTACAGAAATAGTTTGGATCGTTTCTACAGATATTTCTTAACTTGGACATTGTTATTTAACACAAGAGCACAAACTTTTTCACTAAACAACTCAGTTGAATTGAAGTTTGAATGTGACTAGTACAAATATATGTCTATCAGCTGTTTGCCAAAAACAAAAGGTGCTGGACAAAAACTGAGGCTAGATTTGTAATCACCAACCTCTAATTAGTAAACAACAGGCCTAAAACTCCATGCAACAAAAAATTAATAAAAATTTGTTCCCTTGTGTTATTTAATCTTTTAAAAGCCTTAGGTAGACGCTGAAGGATCGAGAGAACCTTCTGGTAGGGTTGGGTGATAGTGGATAGTTACTATCGATATATCTATATGTCATGCCTATCGATGGTCACTATCGGTTGATCTTTTTTACCATAAAGTTTTGAAACTCTCGGAATTATGCTGATCTGTCTCTGTCCAGTGTCGAGTTCTTTTGAAATTGAATTCGGAATTCCTTGAGCTCAAAGGTTCTCTTCTGTATAACTTTGATGCCGCACCGGACGTGTCATTATTTAATTCTCGGAAATTACTAATTACATTATGTTGGGTAGTACATGTAGACCCACACTTGTGCAAACCAAATTCGCGGTATTGAGCATTGGCTCTTCTAGGTTTTTATAACCTTAACTTCTTCTTTAATTAGGGATCTTTTTCCAAAATTTTTAAATGTTCAACTAGAAATGCTAGTTTTTCTTTCGGGCAATATCTGGCTCAAGGAGCACACTTGACTCTTGAAATTAACTATTTCGTTATTTTTCATTTCTGAAGATTTGATTTGTTCATTGTTATTGTAAACATGTAAATTGTAAATACTTTTTTCAAATTGAAATAAATTAGTTTATTTCCCACCTTTATGATATAATCTTAAAATTTATAATCTTGCAAATTTCAAATAGTAGGTAGGTAATTAAATTAAATTAAATTACTTGAAATTCTTTGTTGAATAGGTTTGGAAAAAAGGAAGCAGCTATCGAAAAACTATTGATAGCATTCCATAGTTTTTAGCCGATAGTATCGGCCTATCGATAGTGCTAAACCCTACCTTCTGGTGTTTACTCAGCCTCTATAAATTAAACATAGTAAATTATCGTTATTATTATATGGCAAAGTTTTTATCTTATTATACATTCACTCCTGCCCTACATCCCTTGTGTTGAAGGCGTCAGGTTCAAATCCGGCTGTGGGGGATGAATTAATTATTCTGCGAACAGCCTGCCGGATCTGTAGACCTTGCTGCAGTATTATGGGAATCCTTAATTGGGAAAAAAATCTGACGGTTGAGTGTAATCTTGACCAAAACACTTCTATGAACAACAGCTTACAAGCAGTAATTTTTATTTCTCATATGTTTAAAGTAGCTGGTTCTTATGCATTAGTTTGACCTTGCGTAATCTCTTGTGAAATTTTATGTCATCTAAGCCTAAACCAAAATTTTTGTTTATGTATTTCCTTTCTATGGTTTTAAAAACTATTTAACATACCTCACTTACTTAACCAACCTGTTCCACCTCTATTATTCTGACTCAATGTTTTTAAACTGAATAGAGCTTTGTGGTTCGTGGTGAGTTTGTGGTCGTCGAAAATTATAGAGGACCATACTCATTTTAGCTTCTTTGGAATTTGTTAGCAAATCCTGGCTGCCGTTTATTTATTCAAATCATTCTGACCTTAGCCCGTATTATTCTTTGTCAATGGATACCATAATTACGTCTCAAAAGAAATGGTAATGTTTTAAACAATGCCAAATAGAAAGAAATATTTATTCTGAACTTATTTCCTAATAAAAATGAGCAAAAACTCAAAATGAAGCATCAATTATAATGCAAAAGGGAAATCTCAAAAAGCAAAGCCTTTGTTCTTTAAAATGCTGAAAAACACAACCAGTCAAGGTTTAGGCAAATCAGGCATAAAAAAAAATCACATTAAAGAAGACAAGGTGCATACCTTTTCACAGCTACAGCCCAAACAAACTCATCAAATAGCGACAGCAACAGTCCTTCAAGACTTTCCACACACAACTCCCAACTTGAGGATTTTATAGACCTAATAATTTGGTTTTTAGAAATTTTTCTGTTGCATTTTAATTTTTATCATTTACTCTAACTGAGGTTATTGATAGGAACAAGTTTCGCTATAATTTGTAGAATTTTCTAAAATGTAGACAACAATAACCCATGAAACAAAAAATGAATGGTTCTGTGCGTGGTAGGACTGTATAACCAACAATTGTATAAGGAGGTAATTTGGCCGTTCTACCCCGATTAAAGGTATTCACTTTATAAAAACAAGGTGAGCCCGAAGAAGTTCAGTTTATCTGAACTCGGGACCTTCTGAACAGAATTCAGCACTCTACACTGTAAGCTTCTACCTTTCCCAGTATATCTTCAAGATATATTTTAAGTACAAAACAAATAGAAATGCTTTCTTTCTCTTTCTTATTGTCAAGAAGGTATTGTTGGATGTTAAACTGTATATATCTGACTGGCTGTTTGTATCTACTTGCTTGTTCAGTGATCTATGAAAAAGGATAAGAATGATTCTTTGAAGCAGGAATAAAAGTAAGACATAGGGCTTCAGAAGCCAACGAAGAACGACTTGACATACCATCAGTTATTGAACAAGGCAATCGTAAGATGCACCAAGACATCATTTAATACTTAGTTATAGCGGTGTCAAATCTAATAATTTGTATATCCAAAATTGTTTATAACGGGTATATTGAATATAGTTACAAATACAATATTAATGGGAATTTTCTTATATTAAGTAATTAGATACACTTTTTCGTTTCCTTTTTGATAAAAAAGAGACATGATCCATAAAATAGAAGATCATACTATCAAAATAATATACGTTTTTCCTGTCCATAATATGGTAAAATACCGTTTTTAGTAAAAAAATCTACCTTATTTTTTACCTTTTATCATATTTCTTCGACATTAAGCAGGCAAATTGGTACTATATGTTAGCAAATGCCATCAGTATGGTAGATACTTTTTTATTTATTTAGTTGAAATACCGTCCTTTTATGAAGGGGAAGAGTAAGTTATTATTTATTTAAATTCTTTAAATAGGTTATTTATCAAAATGAAGAAAAATTGGTTTTATTGTTAAAATATCGATTTAGATTAGGTTGAATACGGCATTATTGTACATACGTTTTTGTAAATCACTCTTTTCCCTTCTATTTTGGGTACCAATTTTATCTGAACCCCAGGGAGGTCCCATAGGATCCATCTCCTTCCGCTAAAAGATTAAGTAAAATCTGCCAGCAGCGGATTTAGAATCTTGGGCCTTCGGCATGACCACTCAATGATCTACCATTGAGCCAACCCCCCCTCCCCCCCTCACACTGTACTACTGCAAACCTTAAAGGGAAGGGTTTGGAGTTAGTACATGGTAGATACTGTACTATTTCTAAGCTGTTTTGCTGGGATGTTACTTGTCCTACTTGAACTCACTTTAGAGTTGCTGGGATAGCCCCATGTCTCCAGATCCCAAAAGATCCATATTTAGCTTAAAAAAGTTTGTATGCAACTGCTGGATTTGAACCCAGTACCTTTGCCACAGCAACTCAGCGCTCTACCTCTGAGCTATCCAGCTCCCTGAATAAATTAAGAATAATAAATTTCATCAAACTCTGAATATGTGAATGTCTGGTTGCCATTTACGATCTTATTAGTCTTAAGGTATACTTCTGAAAGGAAAATTTTTTTCTAAATTCAAATCTCCTGGTTCCTTGAGGTGTCCGCTTTTGAGGGGTTGCGACACATTTGACTTAGCTTGGCCCTTCGGCCTCTTGTGAATAAAAGAAAGTAATTTACTAATTGAAGGCTCCTGGTACGAGGTAAACACATAACTTTTCTTGTTTGTGCCTTAACTGTTCAAAAATTACTGTCCCACTAAGCCCAGGTAATTGGTTTCGTCCTCTTCCATTAGTAAAGTAATGGTTCTTTCGGTCTTATCAAAGTTTTAAAACGAAAATATATATTAATGTGATGCTTATAATTAATTCACTAGCGTTTCTATTCATTTAACGTTACTTTATGCTGCTACAGCTAATCGGACGATGCTAATGCGGCCTAAATTTTCCCTATCCAGGTTTAATTAGGATATGGGTCTTTAACGAGTACTTGGCATTTTACGTTCCTTTCAAAGGACGGCATAACCCAGGATTTTTCATTCCCTTAATATACTCTGAGGATTCCTACCGGACAGTGATGAATACACGAGTAATTATATGAAGTAAATGAGTCACTCTTAGTACGAGCAAGCTAGACCACCAAGGTCAAGGTGGTGTCTTTTAGGATCAGTCGAGGACTGTAAAGTCCAAGGGGGTTAATAATCTGAATTAAAGACCTATTTTAGAACATCTAAAAATTTACTAGTAGACTTTGCAATTTTTTGTTTATTCTCGACTAGTTATTATTTTATTTTTTTTGTACATTACTTAACTAAATCTCATTTTTCATTTTTTCTAAATCATTTTTCTTATAAGGTTCAATGACTTCGTAGATACATATCTAACTTGAGTGATATATAAAATGTTCAAAAGCTCAATAAAGAAATAAATTATAAATAAAGAAATAGGAATACACTCATAAAACAAAGTCTTAAGTCTCTTAAATACTGTACAATCTACCAGTCAACGTTTCGACAATTCAGGCATCGTCAAGACTTACATCCAAAGAAAACATATGTAAAAAAAGTGAAAAGTGCAACACATCTTATAACACCCTAAATACATTCATCACATGTTGATGTGTTGCACTTATTCTTTGGTGTGATTTTTCTTCTGGTGTGAGTCCTGATACCTGTATTGGCGAAACGTTGACTGGTTGGTTTTCCTGTATTTTAGAGACTTAAGGATTGCTTTTTCGCATTTTTCCTATATGTATTTGTGTGTGTATATATATATATATATATATATATATATATATATATATATATATATATACATTTATTTATATGCAATATGTCAGCTTTAGCAAAGAAAATAATTCATGTGAAAATATTTGGATAAGATCGTTTGAGAAGTTGAAACGACCCCATTGTGTTGAGAGTTAACCCATTACTCACTCCTGTTGAACGTAGTCATTATTCTGTGTTAGAACATTCGTTCTCAAGTTGAGGAATTTCCTCAGTATTCCGTGTGAATTCCCTTCGAATGGTTTAAACAAATTTAATTTGGTATTGTACAGAAAATCGTACGCCTTATTATTAGTGTGGTTTATGCGGTCGAATGACTAATAAAAATTAACACCATTACAGGACGAGTGGCCTACATGAAAATATAAATATATATATGCATTTTTTTTATTCCTCCAAAATAGATTTACAATATATATAATAAAATAAATAAATGTAATGCATTAAAATATATAAATATTTGGTTTCGTATTGTTTATATTTGACAAGAATTAAACTAGATTCACGAGATAAAAAATAAAATAAACAAAATATCCTCAACTGATCATCAATCGTCAGGTTTCCCCTGATTAAGCGTACATCATAAAAGCTGGGTGAATCCTAGGAGGGTCTGAATATTAACGATGATATTATCTAACTTGCTCTGGAAAATTGATAATTATTGAGTTTAACAACATAGTTTATGGTTTTTATTATTCTAATAGATGTTGATACTTATGATTTTTACCATGTGAAAATATCTTATTATTTTTCTTTTTTTTTTTTTGTAGGTAATGACTCAACAGAATATTGTTAACACTAATCAATACCGAGGAGGTGAGTTAATTGTACAATAATTTTTTCTTCCGAAATAATTAAAAATCAAATAGTTTAATGCTATAATAACGATTTTTAAATAATATTTGTAAAGACATTTTTAAAAGGTCTGGATTTTGTGACTTTTTACAGTTTGGTTTAAACAAAATTGAAAGGTGTTATTAAAAACTAGAATATAGAAGAGCTAAAATTTAAGAATGCTACTAGTTGCAAAAGTTCATGAAAATAAATATAAACTGAATGGTATGTTCTGGTAAAGAAAAAATATCTAAAATAATTAAGCTGAGAGAAAAGAAATAAATAAAAGCACCCAACATTATAAAATATAATAGTGTTATATTTGAACAACAGTAATTTATCTATTACTTCTGATGGATATTATTACTGATTAGATAGACTCTATTTAATGTAGGTAAAGCTTGGATTTGAATGTGGATATGGAAGAAGCATGACGGATTTGGGGTGGGAGTGAGTTCCAAAGTGTGTTGGAACGGGTATAAAATTCGGAACGACGAGATTTTGTGCCCTGGAATTGGATAGAGGAGACTGTATCCTCTATTCATAGAGGACTGTATTTGTATATTGTAGAAGACTGTATGTAACAGGGATGTTGTGAGTTGATGATTTAGAATATGAAGGGACCTAGAAAATATAGGAGCTGTGTTTAGATTTCCGAAGAGGAAGGACGTTGCTTAGAGCTCTGAGGGATTACCAAACAGCTAAGATAACTAGCCAATAACTATTACATTTTTAATTTCTTTTTTACAATTTAAGGAGAATAGATTTATTTTATTATTATTATTTAATTTTTTATCGATATTTGTTCCTGTTTTTAGTTTTCTTTTTTCCATTTTCTTTTCTTTTCTTCTATTCTTTATTTTATATATTCATTAATATCAGTGCGTTACTAATCTCCTAAAATATGGGAGACCCAGATGACGCACTTAGTCCTTTGGCTAAAAGAAAATGTCATAGAGGAAGGATGAAAGAACCACCTGATAGGATGTTTATAAAGGAAGGGAAAAAAAACAGTCCCACATTCATAACTATTAAAAGAGATGATGACGAGGGGTTTACGAAAGTGTCCCCCTTTTTCATCAATAAATTTATAAAGGGCCTGGTAGGAGAAGTTAAAAACATTAAAAAATTGAGGGATGGTTCACTATTAGTTGAAACATTTAAGGGATCTCAATCCAAAACCTTATTATCTTGTAAAGATTTTGGAAGACTATTTCCTATAATGGTGGCCCCCCATGAAACTTTGAACTATAGCAAAGGCATTGTAAAAGTTTATGATTTCCAATATTTGGAGATCGATGAAATAAAAAAAGAACTAAACGATACAATTCATAATATCACAAGAATTAAAATTTAAAAAAATGGCACCGAAATAGCTACACATAACTGCATTGTTACATTCCCATCATGCTTCGATTTTGAAAAAGCGTACGACACTATAAGAAGAAGCAAGGTACTTGAACAGCTATTTGAATGGGGTTTACGTGGACAACTGCCGAACTTTATTAAGTCGTTCCTCTCAAAACGATATATCAGAGTCCGAATTTGTAGCACACTTTCTAGCAGAAAGAGCATATTTAATGGTATCCCACAAGGTAGCGTTCTGAGCTGCGTACTGTTTGCCATATCCATCAATTCTCTTGATTCTGAAATCCCTCCAACAATTAAAAGGTCTTTATTTGTCGATGACCTACAGATCTTCTTAAGATTCAGCGATCTACAATGGGCTACCAGACTTCTTCAAAACACGCTCAACAAACTAAACTCATGGGCCAAATCAAACAACTAAAAATTTTCATTGCGAAAAACCAAGTCTATCTTATTCACCAGGAAAAGGTACCCTAGCACACCCCCTAATCTTACTCTCGAAGGTACATGCATAAACTTCGTGAAAGAAACCAAATTCCTAGGACTAATAGTCGATAGAACACTTACCTGGCTCAGTCATATCAAAAGCATTAAAGAGGAATGCATGAAGAGACTAAATCTCATGAAGGTCCTGTCCAAAACTTCCTGGGGTGCAGACAGACACTCGCTTCTCATAATTTACAAGAGTCTAATACAGTCCAAAATAGATTACGGTTCCATAGTCTCCTCGGCTAAAACCAACCATCTTTTATTTTTGGACACCATACACCATACAGGAATCCGATTAGCAACGGGTGCATTTAGAACTAGTCCCATCACAACCATTTGTGCTGAAGCTGGGATCGCTCCCCTTTTAATCCGACGACAACTACTAATAAGCTCTTACCTATCCAAAATTATATATCAGCCCTCGAACCCTGCTTATAATCACATTTTTTCACCAAAAGATTTACAGCTTTACCAACAAAAACCAAGACAACCTGCTCCTCTGGCCATCCGTCAAAGAAATTGTATTCTCTCTTTGCCGAAAATCAGCGTCGACGAAGATAATGTTAACTTCGGTGAACCACCTTGGAATAAAAAGATACCTCAGATTGACCTCAGACTTACGAAACTCAATAAAGAAGATTCGAAAGAAGTTAAAAGGAGAAAAGCCTATGAAATAATCCATACATATCGCAATAAACAAATATTTTTCACCGACGGTTCCAAACAAGGAGATAATGTTGGATTATCAGTCGTTCTCAACAACACTGTCATCCAGCAAAGACTTACTTCCATAGCATCCATTTTCACTGCAGAAATGCAAGCAATTCGTACAGCCTTATACTATGCAATTTCCTCGGATCAAATAGACTTTTTGATATGTACAGATTCACTTTCATCATTAAAGAAAATGATTAAATGTGATAAACAGGGACCATTACTTCAAAAAATTTTACAATACATATGCATGCTTGAAGAGCTTGGCAAAACAATAGTGTTTGTGTGGATCTCTTCACATACAGGAATCCTGAGAAATGAGAAGGCAGACAAGGCTGCTAAAGAAGCTGCCCTAATGAATACAACTCTTGAAAGTATACTAGAGCCGGAAGACATCAAGACATGGCTGAGGCGGAAAACTAACTTAGAGTGGGAAAACATGTGGAAATCCGAGTCGACTAGAAATAAGCTGCGAGCCATTAAGGACACTACCAAAAAATGGAACAGCTCTGAACGTGGAAACAGAAGAGAAGGAGTGGTGCTAACCCGAATGAGAATAGGGCATACGAACTTAACCCATGATTACCTCATTAACAGGGAACCTCCGCCGAAGTGCCCTACCTGCGATATTCAACTCACCGTACAGCACATCATAGAAGAATGCTCTTCCTACCTAATTTATTTCAATTCCAAAGAGCTGCCAAGGCGACTGATTCAATCTCTTGGAAACAACCCCTCAAACGCAGAGAAACTTATTGCAATTTTAAAAGAAACTGATCTATACAACAAAATTTAATGTATAATCTACAGTCCTAGAATTAGATTATGCCTAATCAAGAAATCCTATTAAAACCGATTTATTCTAGTGAGTAGAATTAATGTACATAATATTGTTAGTTACCAAAATTGCCAACAAATATATATGCGTTTGAAAGGTTTTGTGTGTGTGTGTGTGTGTGTGTGTGTTTGACTTAGAAACAAATTTATTTAAAACATCTGACTATATATGGTTATAATTAGTTAATTATAAGACATCTGATCTAATCTATGGACTGTGTATGTAATGTCGGAGAACACTGAAGACATTGTATAACTCCTCATAATAAATGCAAGAAAAAAAAAGAAATAATTTAAAAAAAATAAAATAAATAAAAGATAGGAAAAAAAAGAAGAAAAAATGGAGGGATAAAAAATAAAGGGAAAAAAATGCAGTTCTCCAATACAAAGATTATTCCCTATTATTATTATATAGTATTCTATATACATTACTGTACAAGTAATAATAAGTATCATTCCGCACAGTTATCAATTCAAAAGCAAGGGCGTAATAACCCCGCTGTTGATCGCCCCACAACCTCATCCTAATCCTAATCCTAGAAAATATAGTCTATGGGTGGAGGAGAAGAGCCACTTCAGTACATTATAGAAGTTGAACACATGAGACTTCCTCGGGGCATCGAAGATATGAGAAGTTCATAATTCGCCTAAATTTATTTTTTCAGATTACTTAACGAGCTGCTTTAATGGCTTCACTGCCCAAGCAATGATCCTTCAAGGAAAGGAAAAGTCAAATGCTTTGATCTGAATAATATTTAAATAATAAAATGGGATGCTACCTTGACATTGTTATACTTAATAAATGGTAATTCTATATCATTAATGAATAAGAGACATATTCCTTTCTACTCCAAAGGTTAACGTGGTTGACTGACCAGGAGTTGGTTATTAAATAAAGATCCTTTTTCATTAAAATTGAATAACATTATATTTATAGTGTGCTGATCATAGTTACAAGATAAATTATAAATCTACTTACAAAGAAAGAAATGGGAGGGCCTGAACGTGACAACCTACAGTTGTCCGCTTCTTGCCTACAACTGCCGTCCACTCTTTAAGAGTAAAGGTTCCGATTCCTTGAGGGCATTCAATAACTCCTGCTGGATTCCCCTTACCATTTTTATCCAGGAATTCCAAATGCTCCATATAATGATAGTAGTACGAAATTAAAATAGAGACGATCTTACTTCTGAGTGATGATTTAATTTCGTTATTCTATCTATCCCCCGTACAAATTCGTTTAACTCCTCAAAGCGGAAGAGGATGAAAGGAGCTTAGACAGAATTGATTGGTAGGAAAAAAAACAGTTCCATAACTTCACGGTGGTTAGTTTCGAATGTAATCCCCTTTGACGCTGGCCTCTCATTCAATATTTCGTTGCGATGTTGGGAGGTAGCGCACCGTGAAGACTAAACCTTCATCCTCTTACAGGTTAAATATTAACGATCCCTTCAAGGGACGGCCTGGGAGTACATAAAGGGCTTAAGTAAGCGCGCCAGCCCGACAATTATCCGCTACAAAGCTGCCAGATATGATAGAGGAAGGAAAAAGCCATGAATGGGAAATGCACGGTAATTAAGGGGATAAGTGGCGGGGGAGATATCTCGGAAGATCTAGGGCCCGTCTAGATAACTCCGTAGATTACCTTTTTGAGTTTATTAAACGTGGATACCTGTTTATTTAGTTCCCTATCACTTAGAGTAAATATAAAAAATAAAATAAATGAATAAAAGTACCTTTACCACTTAAACCCATAAATTGTCTAAGCTTAGTACATAGTTGAGACTTGATTATTTCTAAACCAATGGTTTTGCAGGAAGGTGGTTTGAAATATCATTCAACTGCCAGGTTCTTCCCTTTGAGAGTAACCATTTTATAAGTTAGGAATAAATTATGTAAAATTTTTAGTATAAAATACGAAATGTAATTGTAATTATACAAAATACATTGTAATTATACAAACTGTATATATTATATTATATTATATTATATATATATATATATATATATATATATATATATATATATATATATATATATTAGATTATGTTGCAATTAAGTTTTCCTACTATTAAGGGTACTCCACCCGGGAGTTTAACAGTTCCTATAGGATTCATATCCGGCTGTTAACAGTTGAAATAAAATCTACAATACTGGAATTGAATCCGGAACCCTCAGCATGGCAACTTAGCGCACTACCACTAAGGCGTTCCGCTCCCCCCTGTCACTTGTGTATGAGTGAATATAAAAAAAATAATAAAAACTATGTACCAATAAAACCCATGAAGGGTCCATGTTTGGTACATGGTTGAAACTGCTCTATTTCTAAGCCAATGGCTGTGAAGTTGATTTGGTCAAGACATCATTCAACCGCAAAATTTTCTCTCCATTTTAGGGTATCCACTTTATAAATTGAGTCCTAGAAGAATCTGTAGATCCAATGAGATCAATTCTTTGGCTCTTATGATAATAATAATTCATCCCCATTTGCCGGATTCGAACCCGTGAACTTCAGCACAAGTTCTATCTTGTTCTATCAGCACTATCTGGAGCGAATGTATTATAAAATATTTGCTATAAAATAGTAACAATAGGTTACAATGTTTCTATCACAAATAGTTAATGATTATGAGGTTAATGTCTTTTCATTAATTTTTGTCAATTCTATTTATAGTATTTTTTTATCAGAATAATGTGAAAATAAATTAAATAACGGAAAATATTATTTACAAAATGTTATGGACCTTCAGAAGACTCATAACCTATCAACACCCCAAGAATTAAATTAAGAGCATGTAACAAATAACCTCTGATTGTGGCCTATTTTTATGGCCCACTTGCCATCTATATGCAAATTTTTCTCGCTACTGTAAGAACATCCAGGTACTTGAAAATGGTCTGGCATCAGAGTGACTTGTTGATTGTATGGTACATTATGGACCATAAAAGGGTAAACAACATCAATGTTTGTATAGTGAAAAGCTTGCTTTACAAACATTTTATAAAAAATATTACTTAAAAACAGCAGAACAGTAATGGCTTATCGAACGTTGCTACTGTAAGATTCCTAAATTTTGCCTGCAGGTGTAATAAGGATAGGGATGTTTATAGAGTATCTGGCACCGCACGGGATAGCGTCTGCCGTTTTATGTTCTTTCCGAATGATTGAATAACTAAGCATGTTTAATCACGTTGACTTAAAAAATAGAAGTTTATTATGCTAATCACTACATCGCAGAAGACCTCGATTATTATATGATTAGTGCTTACATTTTAGGGAGCGGAGTGGCTCATTGGAAGAGCACTAAGTTACCGTGTCGAAGTTCCTGGGTTCCCACTGCTAGCAGAATTTTATTTGTTTATACGCTTTTCAAACGCCTCGGATTCTTATCAGAAATTGAAGTTAGGTTTGAATTTCATAATTTTCACTAGTGGTATTGAGTAGGAATAAAGTTTCTCATGAAAGGATTGATATCGGGTTCAAGCAAAATAATAAACGAAGCATTAAAATCATTATGGATGACTTTATTCGTAAAACAAAGTAAGGAGCATTAAGGATTTTGGATTGTAAGAATTGGATACGAGAGGGGTTCGTTGGTTTATTGTTGCCCCCAAAGCTCTACTCCGTCAAAATAGTTCTTACACTAGTCATGTATATGAGTCTTTTGTGATTAATTGGGAGCTTAGATCGTTTGTTTAGTAAGTATTAAAGTATCCTGAAAAGGCGGAATCGAGACTTTAGTAAGTAACTAGTTAGAAAAGTTCTATGTTAGGTAACATTTTTGTTAAAGGTTAAGACCGGATTTCGCAATCAGTTCGAAATAGCCGTGCTCGTATAAAAAGGAAGAAATGATTTGCATACCGAAGTGACGATCCGCAGAAAGAGGCACACGTGGACCAGCTGCCTATTTGATATGATAAAAAGCCCCCCTCTTACCCTCACTCTCAACCCCTTACCCCCCACGCCCAAAACCTTACTCCCCTCGCCCATCCCTTCTCCACCCTGTGGTGGTTTAATCCCCCACCCCTACCGCAGAAGCCTCAGTTACATTATTCATGTAACTACCCTCACCATATCTCTGCCTGTTTCTCTTTTACAGCTTAGAAGGATTTATTCGTGTCTTATTTTCATAGCACTCAGTCAAGTATACATCTCGTCATATTTTTTCCTTAAAGCCGTCGATACGCCCAAGACGTATTCAGTAGATCATTCAGATTTGTAGTAATTCCTATAAATAGTGAGTTGTACACTCCCTAAAATGGTGATGAAGGGACATCCAGGTGGAACATAAGTAGGGCATAGACTATGTTGGCTGGAAGACCTTCGATCATTAAATGGCCCTTATGCAAGGACCATAGTACAGTTTGATTAATAGTATATAGCGATTTTATTTACTTTAATTTCTCCAATACTACTAATCTCACTAGGACTGGAGATCAGATCATGGTTGGCGCGACAACTCGCCTAGCGAGTCAGAGCATCCTCTAGTAGCCTCCGTAAAATAGATCTTGTGCTGCAGACCTCCGATTTCGGGTATACAACAAAGCATCTAACATCTGCCACCACTCCATCCAGCCTTCTAGGAATAATTTAAAACATGAACAATTGTTCATATTCAGATCATTTGATTTTAATATAACCTGAAGAAGACCTGCAATATGGATCGAAAGGTCGTTTTTTTAATTGATAGTTCATCTGTTTTTTAGAAATTCTTTTTTTAACCTACACCCGGTTCATTTTCTTCACGATTTGAAATAATATTTGTTTTATTTTTGTCTATTTTATTCTATTAGTAATATAATAAGACTGATAATAGATACAGGGACGACTCCGAGTACTAAGAAGCACTAAAGGACTTGGGAGGGCTACCTTTCAGGCAACATAATGCCCAGGACACTTTATCCGGCCCTTCCTCACCAGCGCAGGGCATAAAATAACCATAAATTAGGCATTAGTAGCCACTAGCTCTACCGTGAATTGCGGCATAAAATAGCCATATATCTCGCCCGGGTTAGGCACAAAGTGATCCTATGACGCTCTTCATTTCCTACCCAGCCTTTATTGGTAGGCCTATTGATGAACGACATTTATTTTCCCCTAACCTAAACCAATTACTTTCAATAGCGGAGGAATTCAATTTATACACGCGCTCATTGAGCAGGTTGTTATGAGTTAAGAAGGTACTTAGCCTCTTTATGCTTAGGATTCAGGGGAGCTAGTTATAAAAGATTTTATATCTTTTTAAAAACGACGTCTCGATTTATTTTGAGAGGAACATAATTCGTTTATTTATTATCAATGGGGAGCGGAGTGGTTCAGTGGTGGAGCACCTGGTTCAAATCCCGCTGCAGGCCATGATTTTTATTTAGTCTGTTTGCAGTGGGAAATGGATCATATGGGATCTAGGACCTCCTGGAGCCCATCCAGCCTCAATAAAATATTATAAAAATAGGGTATCCAAAATAAGGGGGAAAAATCTGGCGGTTGAGCGTGACCTAGGACAAGTCACCTCCTTGCAGAATCGGTGTCCATTATTATCAATGGTACAGACATTCATCAGCTTGACAAACTTACTCTCGACGCTCTTAAAAAAAAAACTAGCCAATCTTGAAATATTATTCTATGGGTGTTGGCAATCTTATATGACATGTTATACTGCTTTGGGGGAGAGTGGGGTAGCTCAGTGTGTACGTAGAGCACTGAGTAGAGATTTGCTGAGCGCAAACAATACTTGAAGGTCTCGGTTTCAAATCCATCTGTGGCAGATAATTTATTTTATCTCTTGTCAGTCATTGATTGGCCCTGTGGGATCTGCAGGCCCTTATGAAACTCTCATCATCGTTAAATTGACGGAAAAAACCTTGTGTTTGAATGTGGTCGTAGGCAAATCACCTCCCTGCACAGAAACGGTCTCTACCTTTCGTATATGATGCTCAATTTGGATTAAGGATGGTTCGGTGAGAGTATTATCGTAACGCAAAAAACTTTCAGTGGCACTATCTGTGGTATGATGTATCTTATTTTAATCTTACAAGTTTTTAATGTTTATAAGATCTTTATATTTATTGCAATTTGACATATATTTTTGTTTATTTGATGTTTCACTCATTGTCGATTCACACTTTTCGTTTATTATTTCAAAGAGAAAGGAACAATTAAAAAAAATTAACAAAAGAGGCTTACTGTAACTAAGTTGTTACAGGAGACCATTCAGGATAGGTTGAAATAAAGTTGAATTGATAAAATGATGATCCTGCTTTGATAAATTAATATCTTTTATCTTAGTACTAAGTTAAGTAACAATTATGAAAGGTTTAGAGAATGTACAATGGTACTTGCTATATAATTACAATGACGATGTGTGTAGTAAGAGTTATAACTTTTTTTTTATTTTAATAATTTTTAGTGTTTATATTTATTATCATTTGACTTTTTTTTATTCAAAATTTTATTAATAAATACATTCATCGTGGGTTCGCAATTAAGCTCCATTTAAACTATGAAGAAAAATATTACTCTGTCGAAGGTAAAACGTGCAACTAAAGTTATTACTTATTTATTTGAAAGAAGATACAAATATAATTGTTAATAATGAAACAGTGTACTCAGTAATAATTAGGACTTAAGTAACTTAAATTACTCCAATCATCTGTTTGAATTACTAAAATAGATTATTCTCAACATTTAAGAAGTGCAAGAAGGAGACAAAACTTTTCTTAAACTGATAAAAACAAACAGTACAAGAACAAACTAACTTAATCGCCGCGAGAAACAAACGTTCTCAGCCTTACAAAATAAAAATAAAAATTTTTACTTCATCTCCTGACCTGGAAATTAATGTGAACTTAACTACCGAGTTTTATATATATATAAAAAAGAAAAGGTTTTCACACTTATCTCTGACTATAAGACTGTCTTATTAATAATTTTGTTTAATAATTATTAAATAATTTTAAAATAAACAACAAATAGAGACTTTTTAAAATTGATTTATTGAAATCGTTCATAATATTCACATCATTAACGGATAATAGCACGTGAGATTTATGAAAGGTCATGTGAACGTGAGACATAATCCAAGTAAAAGAAACCTTGGATATACTGTTCATGTGATAATTAGGAGGCATATACTAAATTTATTAAATGATTACCTGATTTAATTTATTGGTATTTACAACTATAATAATATTACAATAAGCAAATTTGCTAATATGTGCAGTATGACATGAAAAACACTTGTGGAGAAACTACCCATCGGTAGCACTCCAATAAAGTTCTATAGTAGATAGTCTCGGGGCCATCTTATTTGGAGACGCCTCGGAGGGTTATCAGGAATAGTATGAGAAGCAAGTTGAGAGACTAGCGGATTCAAGTGTGTATGGAGCTTGTCATGGAAGGATAGGTATCTAGTTTGGGCGAAATCAGTAACATATGGATGAGTTTGCTTTTGACATAATAAGGAGCATTGAGAATTTTACGAAGGATTTTGGATTGTAAGGAATGGATACGAGATGAATTGGATGGTTTAGTAGAGCCCCAAAGCTCAAATCCGTATATCCAAATAGGTCTGATAACTGTCATGTAAATGAGTCTTTTGTAATTAATTGGGAGTTTAGAGCGTTTGTCCAATAAATGTTGAAGTAGGCGAAAACGTCGAGAAGTTTCTTGTCTTTTCAGTCTTGCTGAAATAATTAAGTCGAATTTTGTCCAGAAGAGTTAACTGTATTGAGGGAAGATGAATCGTATCATTCACGTTGTTATTGGCTTGAAATGGAGTTGTAACATTAGCAATAACTCCATTTCAATTCAATGCCTGACTTACCCTAAAAAATAAATATAAAAATTATTGCAGTATCAAAGAAGAATAACAGTTTATGTAAACAAAAAGGATTAGAAAGAAATATACAGAGTAAAATGTAAACTATGAAATAACTGACGAAAAATAATGTGAAAGAAAAGTAATATATGATGAATAATATAAAAACGATAAGAAAAAACATTGCTTTCCATTCTTATTATTTCTCATTAGTTATTACATAATTTATCTTTGTATATTTCTTTCTTTTCATTCTTATAATTTATGTTCATATAAACTGTTACTCTCCTTCGGTACTGCAATGTTTTACATAATATTTTCAGCTTATTTTTTCTCAGCCCTGAAGATGTCATAAATCTAACATAGGCACGATACAATAAGTCATTCTTATTTAGTGTTATTCATTAACTGCACCCCCTTAATCAGTTTACACTATTCGTTTGTAATTATTGTTCGGAGTGTCAATATATTTGAAAACCAGATTACCGTTAATAATTTTTTTTTAATTTATATTAAAAAATTAACGTGTCCTCGTCATCCCGGACTATATTTGGACAAATGACTTACATGGAACGTACATACTAAATTAAAAAGACAAGAACTGACTAGACGGCACAAAAAACTATCACATCTTCTGGACTACAGATCTTCACTTGACTTGAGGAACAAACGACTTATCTATAGCAGTATACTGAAACCTATTTGGACATATGGAGCAGAACTTTGTGGTTCAGCAAAAAAAGTTCACATACACAAGATACAAACAACACAGTCCAAAATTCTCAGAAAAATTATTAATGCACTATGGTATATTTCGAATCACACTATACACGACATGAACATTCATACTATAAAATCATATATTCATAACAAATACGCAATAAAATTCCACTCATCGACACAATATCACCCAAACCCACTCGTTCTTCCGCTTTCCTACTCCCTGTTACCTAGACTTGATAAGAAAAGATTAAAAAGACATTGGCCAATAGATGTACTCAACAATTGATGTATTTTTTTTCCAAAATAACAGGATGATCATGTAGAAAAGCAAAGAGAAAGACTCATCAAATTTGCTGGATGCGAAATTGCGCAGGTGCAAATGAAAATTAAATATTAAATAAAAAAAATTATATTTAAATAATTCAGACTACAATAGATTTAAAGCTTCGAAAAATAACACAGTTGTTCCAAAGTGTTGAATTTTCACTTCTGTCGTCAGTTCTTATAACTATTTAAATTTTGTTTTCGTAACCCGAGTTTCATTAAAGGTAGTACGAAAGGAAGAGGAAGTCGTTGAAGAAGTTCGGTGAAGCAATGTTTGTTAACATCGCCCCCGGAGAGTATCGAGACTCCGGCCTGGAATCGGGGTGCCGAGCCAGCAATGCGATTTACTCCCCCCGGATTTAGCCAAGTATTGTGTTGGGACAATCGGGAAGAGCAGATATTTGGCCGCATTGTGCCCCGCGCTCGGGAGCTGTATAAATAAATCACTTCTGTGTTGATCGCGCTGAAAGCCCTCAATCAGCCTCTGGTCATGAATATCGGAAGCTACTCCTGGTTTCAGCGAAGGATGTTTAGAACAACCCTAAAACTATACATCTCATAGTATATTACAATAGCATCCATTAAACAACTGAATCAAATCGAAGAAAGGAAGATATATCTGGAGCCCTGGTGAACAAGTGTTTAAGTCGAATTTCAATAAAATGAGTTTCATGTACATAGGAAGAGGGATCGATTTATTTTCGTAGTGAAAAAGGGTTGTCAGGCCTTGACTTGAAATGGAGTTATTGCTTGCTACTACGTCTCAAGACGAATACTACTAGAATGACTCGATTCCATTCCATTTATCTGAAAAGAATTCGACTTAACCACTTATTCAACGGGGCTGCAGATATTATGTTCGGACCTTTAATGCATTAGATAGAAAGAAAAGGGACGTATTTCACTGTATTTGTTTATTAATTTAACGTCACTTTATGCTACTTTATAGCGGGGTAGAGCGCTGAGCTGTCTTACTGGAGATCCCGGATTCAACTCCGGCCGAGACAGGTACATTATTTAATCTGTTTACAGCCGGCGATAGGTCCCTATGGGACCCGGAGACCCTCTAGGGGCTCACCCAGACTCTATAAAGTTGCTGCCCTTAATCGGGGGCAAAACTTGGGAGTTTAGCAAACTACATCTAAGGCCCTTCATGGAATGTAATTGTTTAGGTTCACTTACTTAATCTTAGAATCTATTACCATAGTATTCATAAAATATATCGTAGAAAAGAAGATACTCATATACATACTTATATAACGTGCTTTAATGGCAGAATTTCGGATTGAACTTTTAATACATTAGATAGAAATGAAAGGAAATAATAAAATTTTTATAACTGGTTTCTGCTAATAAACCAGAAAAACATAAGTACAACAGGCTGAATAATTAATATATAAGTTAGTATGTAAACACTTTATGTAAACAATCATTAAAAAATGTCAATAGAAATAGATAAAACACAAAACTTCAATTATTCAGGTTAAAGATCGTAACCCTAATTATTCCTGGATTGGAAAAATTTAGGAATCACGTTGTTTAGTATCGTCCGACTAGCCGCAGTAGAATAAAGTAACGTCAAATGAATAAACAAACAAACCGTGAACGTTCGAGGCGCCAATAAATCACACAACACACAGTCGAAGTGGGAACAGCCAAGAATTGATATAAAGTTGTCGAGATTTCAAGTAAAACAGAATAACTTGAACTAAATTAACTAAACTAAATTGAAAATTAGACATTATGGATTTTCTAGGAATGATTTCGCTCAATTTTAATAGATTAAATACATATGTGTATGTTATTTATCAATGTTCATAGTTTAAGCCCCCAAAAAATATATTCTAAAGCCTACCATAATCAATGGTTGAGTTTTCCTTGAGCCTGTTCTGGCTGCTTAGAAATGAGGGAGGCAGATTTCACGGTCGACCAAGATCCTGAACAGTGAATCATTGTCTGAATCACTCCCGTTCCGGTAGTTAACCAAAGAGAGCAAAACAAGAAATAAAACAATCGTAATTGTAGGTACAATACCGCATTATTTCTTCAATTCATAGTTGCGAATGATGCTCCGTCCTTGTTTTGAATATTATTATTCGGTTAACTAAATACTATATTTTCTATATACTATAATGTATTTATGTATGAACCATTTATTGATCTATGTATGTATGTATCATCTTTAAGTTCAACAATACTTTAATGTTTTAAGTTAATAATAGTATCAACGGTGCGATTATTAAACGACCTTTAAGATAAATATTTAATGTTATGATATAAATTTAACTGAATTTCCTAAAACTGATGAAGAACTTCTATAAATAAATTGTATAAGGTACACACAGTTCGCTAGGCGTTGCCAGTCCCGCTAAACATGTCAAGATCGTGTCGGTGACGCGAACTCATAAGTAGTACCCCTACTGAAAGTCGCTAAACGCGGCTTTTCTTTTCAAAAAATAAGACTGCTTTAGATCGAGGCATATTGATAAATTCATTTCAGATCGCTGCAATATACCAATATAGTAGCTACAGGATAACGGTATGTATCTTATCATTAATTTATTAGTTTAGCTAAATGGTAATTCCATCATCAATAATAATCGGGAATGGTTAGGCCCCTATCGTCTGTTGACGATAACCGATTCGCTGTAAACAGGACTTAGCTTAAGTGAAATGTTCCCTTGTTTGCATGTATACATTTGCATAGAGAAGTCCCCCCCAACTACTTCCACAAGATAAGAGCCGACGTTATCATTGGCCCAATAACAATTATTCAGGGCAAGGTGGGAGTGAGTTAGGGCGAACTTAAGAGGAAGCTAAGCCCGCGGTCTGCGAGGCATTAACCCCCTCTACCCGCCTTCCTAATGAAATAATTAAGCAGGGCTTGGGACTTAGTGCTTATCCTCAGTCGCCGTGACGCAATCTCCGACCAAAGGGAGCTCTGGAGCCGAACTAAGTTAGTCTCTTCTCAATCTTCCTCTAAAGCATTGTCTCCCCTCGGCGGTATATAAGGCAATCATGGATCGATCTTCACCTGGGGCCTTATTAGCTCAGGGCAGCCATCTCACAAGGCTCGTCCTTAAACTTTAATTTAAATAGTTTCTTACTTGACCGATAGGACCAGCAACTGCTAGCTATTTCAGGTCACTTCAACACTTACTGGAGAAGCGACCAGTAACTCCTCACCATTTCAGCTAACTTCAAGAGCTGAACTAACTTAACTAGACAAACACTATAAGCTCCTATTTAATTGCAAAAGACTCATATGCATGGCTATTTGAATTCCCACTCGTACCCGATCTTTACAATCCAAAATCCTTCAAAAAATCCTCAATGCCCCTTACATTGTTACGAATAAAGTCATCCATAATAACCTTAATGATCTATTTGTTGCTGGCCCGAACCCAATACCAGTCCTTTCAAGAAAAACTTTATTCCCACTCAAACCTAATAGTTTCAAACCTATTTAATTCTGCAATTAATTTGAATTGTTGCTCACTACACTGAGAATACAAGAAACTGTTCGCCATTTCTGGCCACTTCAACACTAGAAAAATGCTCCAAGGTCCCAATTTATTACAAAAAAATAAAATAAATGATAATCATTAAACCCATCTGGACTTACGGAATAGAGCTTTGGGGATCCACTAAACCATCGAATTTCTCTCGTACCCAATCATAACAATCTAGACCCCTTCGTAAAGTCCTCAATGATCCTTAATTTGTTACGAATACATTTGTAATAAACCAATGTCCCATTTGTTGCAGACTTGGCCCTAACCCGATATCAATCCTTTCATGACAAACTTTATTCCCACTCATACCCCACTAGTTTCAAACCTAATTACTTCTTCAATTAATTTAAGTTGTTACCCATTTGACCGAAACGACTAGAATCTGCTCGCCGTTTCAGGCTATTTCAACACTTACTAGACAAACACTCCAAGCTCCGAATTAATTACAAAATACTCGTATACATGACTATCGTAAGGCCTATCGAATTACTGAGTAGAGCCCCTCTAAACCATCGCATTTCTCTGGCATCCAATCCTTACAATCCCATATACACTGTAAAATACTAAATGCTCGTTACTTTATTACGAACCAAATGACCTTAATGTTCCATTCGTTACTGATTTGGCCTCTGCCCGATGTCAATCCTTTCATTACAAACTTTATTCTCACTCAAACCCGATAATCTTACTAGGTGTCTGAAAAGATGTCCTAATTACCGTCTAAGTATTGAATTTGTTAATTGAGTACTACCACTGCGTTGTTGCCTTTATCCCTGTCATTATGTATCATTTAGTATATTTGCTTGTTATATTATTATAATACAGTCGTAAATTTCGCGGTGGGGTAAGTTTTTTTTTTTTTATTAAAAAAATTAAATATACTGGCGCACTACCGATACTTTGCATTTGTATCGACGACAGGTTGATCTACAACAATAATCTAGTTGAGATTTAAGAATGTACATTAGATCTAGTGCCTTTTATCAAAATTATCTATGTTTAGCTGCATCGTCACCGTTATTAGTTATCATTAAGAAATAGAAAACTATAATCATAGGTGGTAATTCTTAATTATTCGAACTGTGTAATTATCATAAATGCATAAAACCGTTTATTACACCATAATTAACCGCTATATTACTTCCCCCACCCCCACTTCCTGTTACAGGCTATCAAAGCTAACTGAATCATGAGCCCTACTCCTCTTCCCGCTTTGAGAGCCTCCTCTTTTTTCTTTTATTTTTTTTTGCTTTTTCTGTTTGATCCGCTTCAATTAAACAAACAAGCCGTAACGGCTCTGATTGCGGAGCGGCCTCAACTCCGCTCCCAGAACACGTAGCATCATAACGCTAAATGTCTCCTCAATATCGGTACCATTGGCAACGGCCGTTTCACTTTCCACAATGCTTCGAATATCTGCGCAAACATTTTGTAACGCAATTGTTTTATCGTTTTATCTTTGTTGTGCTTGTTTGGGGTGACATTAAACAAAAAGTCTATACAACATGACCTTAATTATTTACGAAGAAGGATAATTGAATTTTGTGAAACAATAACACAATACACTTATTAACAATAAACACATATCCAATGCCATTCCGCCACTGCTGCTGTTGAAGAAAGGTGCCGAGCCTGTCTTAAAGCCCAAGGAAATCACTTTGAACAACATTTAATATGAATTTTAATTTCAGCATTTAATGAATAAAGTAGTTGTTACCAATAAAATAAGTTTTATTTATTTAATATGCCTAAAATAATTCATAACAATGAAAATATTAAGGTGTGAATATCTCATAAATAAGGTGTTTGAGGACTTACCTCCATAGGAAATTTCTTTCTTGATTTGAGCTCCTCAGTTCAAATTTTCAGTTTGATCCAGGTATATATAAGATAAGATACTATTTATAAACTACAATCTCGTGCAGAAGAGGAGCATTCCTCAGACATCTGTATAGAATAATTAAGCATAGATTGAACAAGGAAATATTTGACTATTTCTGTAAAAAAAAAAAAATACCACCTAAAGGAATAAAGAATGATTTGGAAAAAAATGACCTTACAGAGTCTCACATGCTAGAAGGAAGTAAATTAAGAGACAGTGTGAAGAAACTGGAAGGGTTTTAGGATGAGGATAGATCGCAAAAGTTTGAACGAATCTGGACTGAGGTTAAAAACAAGCGTGCCAGTTTATGCGTGAATATTAATATTAGTATTATTAATAATATTTCTTTGTAATATTGGAGACAGAGGAAAGTACAGCAGATCCGAAATGGTCAATACGAAAAAATTAAAATAGAGATCTTTAACGAGTACCGGCACCTCACCATTTTATGTCACCTCCGAAGGACGGAATAACTAAGGAATTTTTTTATTGTCTATAAAAAATCCCGTGACAACATGTAAATTTTTTTTGCACAGGAGGTTGTTATGTTAACTGCTACACCTGCACTTTTTTTTATAAGTTGTTCTGTAAGGTTTCTTTCATTCACAAATGCCTCGTTTTATTTTTCATGTTATACTTATTAATAATCATTACTTCTTCCTTTCAATAGCTGTTTATTGATAGAATTATCCTTTATTATAATTGATAGAATTAGATTGAGAATGATCTTTAAGTGATGGCAGATGATTGCTGATCAGAGAAGCGTTAACCCACTACCTCACAGTTAGCTAAGGCCTCATTTCAGACCAGGAACTCATCCTTGTCATCGATGACGAGCCACTTCTTTGATGTATAGTTTTGTGCTTAACTCTCGGTCTGCTTGTGTTTTGATTATTTTTTTTAACTTTTAACACTATGGCCATGAAGGGTCTTGGTTTTACTGACTGTTAATGAGTGTACTTATACTATGTACGTACTGACATGGTAGAGAGGGTACTGTAAGACAACGGTTTTGCAGGGAGAGTGTCTTGTCCTAGATCTCGCTAAACCACTAGGGTTTTCCTCCCAATTAAGAGTTTTCACTTTATAGAGGTTGGGTGATCCCTTCTTCGGTTTTTAGATCCCACAGGGTCAATCCGTGGATGTTAAAAGATTAAATAATATCTGTCACAGTCTAATTTAAGGCCGAGAACTTCAGCATAGCAACTCGGCGCTGTACACACTAAGCTACCCAATATTTCACTTTTTTTAAATTATTTATTACCGATATTTTTTCCCTTAATTACACACATCATCATAAAATGTAAAGAAAATAGAAACATATGGAAAGAAAGATTGCGTAGATATGGAAAGAAAAAAAAAGAATTCAAATTATGAATATATGTTTAAAAAATATAAATATATACATACGAGGCGTTCAGAAACAAAAGCGGTTAACTCCGAAATTTCAGAAATTGACTTTTGCCTTTTTTTGCTTGTTTAATCAAGCAATTTTATGCTCCTGAAAAATGTTTAGAGCCAGATTAAACATGTGAAATAAGGCCGCAAACTGCTTAGACAAAATTGTTTGACTAACCTAACGAAACATCTGAATTTTCGCAGCTATCCGCTTTTGATCCGGAACACCTCATATTTTTGTTTTATTAGTATCCTATACCAGATAGTATCAAATTCACACAACTCATTTTTTTTTTCATTTTTTTGTCGATTCAGCCAGTTTTTATTAATTATTAATGCATATATTCCGTTGTTAATGAAGAATACAGAATGAGTTTTTCTAACTTTCGTACGATATTTACATTCATTTGACCAGACACTAATTTTTCAGATCAGATCCTGTAGTTATTCAAGGACTATCATCATTGTGATCATATATCGAGATACGACAAATCCCGATATATCCTAATCTTTTTTTCCGAAAGATATTTGCCAGTAAAGGATACCTGTATCAATAAAAAACTTTGAAAGGTAGAAGGATTAATAACTAATATGATATTAAAATAAGAAATTCATGAATGATAGAAACAACCTATAAAAAAAAATGTTAACTGGGATGTGTTGGTTAGCATATGAAACTTATATGCCCAATATCGTGGAATCACAGCTCGCCCAGAAATTATAGAATGATTAAAAGGAAGTAAGAAATCCTGGGTTATGCCTTTCATCGGATGGGATATAAAATGGTAGCTTTTCAAGCCATCATCATTCTGTTTTTATTTTTAAAGAGAAAAGATAGGCCCTCGGGGGGGATTCGAACCCGGATCCTCTGTCTTTACGTGACAGCGCTCTACCATTTGAGCCTCGGCCGAGGGCCTATCTTTTCTCTTTAAAATAAAAATATTTAAAAATAAAAAAAATTGACCCATAATTATAAAAAAATATAAATAGTAATATGACGTAAGTCAATAAGATCCTAAAATTAAATTAATGTTCAAAGAACATTCGTTCTAGTGTATTCACCGCAAAAAAAAAATTGCGAGAACACGAGGACATGGAACCGGATAAGAGAAAAGATTTGTTCTCTGCCGGCAGGCGGCCTTGGTTGCTTAAATGGTAGAGCGCTGAAAGGCAGAGGATCTGGGTTCGAATCCCGGCCGAGGGCCTATCTTTTCTCTTTAAAAATAAAAATATTTAAAAATAAAAAAAATTGACCAATAATTATAAAAAATTAAAAAACATCATCATTCTGATTTGACCAATACACTTATTTAAGGTTCCAATACTCCCGCCCTTGTTATTTGGACTACCTTGGACCTGGAGCCTCCGATACATCCAACCCCCAAATCATTAATTCTATTAATGCTTAGACCTCCTCCGGATCTTCTCCTCGACTAAGCACCCTCTTCCAGTTCCTTGGCCAGGATCCCAGGAAGGCGGGACACCTTAAGAAGTAGAGGTACCGCTAATTAACTTTTTCTTCTTCCCCCACACCAGGAATCCGATGAGGACACTGGCGGTGTCTGGCTAAATTGAATAAGCTTGATTCAGTGTTGACTCGGTGCCAAGAGGGTTTCCGCCATTGCCCTCTGTTGCCGGCAAACCGCGCCTGAAAACCAGACACCCTCGACACAGAAGGAAACTGGATTAACTTGTGAAAACCTTGTTTACAGGCGTCGCTCTCTTTTACTGTAGCGGTCTTTTTGATCAAGGCTTTTTAGAGATTTTTTGAGTTTATTCTGTTGAGTTTTAAAAATAATTTTTTTCAGTTTTATTATTATTTATTATAAAAGTATCATTATTCTTTTATATTATATTTGCAGCTGTGCGTCCTGCTAATTTAATATAAAAGCTAATTCAACGATTTTTCTCTTCAAAAATTTAGAACACTGATTAATGGTTTCTGAGCAGGTATCCAGAAAAACAAAATCCACCACTATAACTCATGGAGGGTCTTGGGTTAAGTACACGGTAGATACTTTACTGTTTCTTGGACAACGATTAACATCGAGATGAATTTAGGGTGCCTTCTGTATAGAGGCTGGGTGAGCCCCAGGAGGTTCCTATATTCCAAAGGATTCATCTCCGGTCACTAATTATGGTAGTGAGTAGACTTCGCTAATCATTTCATTAAGAAACAGAAGATTATTAATTTTTGTTCAAACGTCCATTTCTAGCTGAAATAATTACCGAAGTATACTCATTCACCTTAATTATATTCTCTTTACCTACTAAAGAGATTTTTGGAATGATTTGAGAAATGATTTTTAGAACATATTAAAAGGGCAACGATTAAAAAGTTAAAACTTGTGACTCAACTTGAAGCGGCAATCTACGGAATAATTTCCATAGTACTTTTTAACCAGTTTTTACTGTAATTACTAATGAATATATCTACAGCCCGGTCAAATCTTGTCCAAAAATGTGTTTCTTGTACTTCGGGGAAGAGGTATTGTATTTTGATGATTAGCCTTTGAATAACAGCTTCCTATTAACAAAAAAAGCTGACATTAATTCTTAAGTAAAGCCGATTTTTCTCCAGTAAGAGTATCTTGTACTCAGGGGAGCGGAATCTTTTTATTTTAGTTGTAATTAGAGGACTGATTCAAGCATTGGGTTAAAATTATATATTACATATATAACATATATTATTTTCTTATATTATAACTACCAGGAAAGCCAAAAACTACGAGGATGACACGGTTCTGTTCCGTAAAAACTACATGGTTTGTTTTGGGGTATGTAATCTCTTCATTCTTCCCTAGGAAACTGGGAAGCGCATAGCAGAACGCAATACTCCAGTAGATCCAGGGCAGCTATGAATGTGAAATAACGGAAGGATACATCTTGAGGAATATCAAACGGCTGCTTTACTTCCTACCGGTGTCCGGAATCAGTCCCTCTCTCGAGCGATGAATAATTCATGAAGGAATAATAGAATCTGGTGTAAATGTCACTAGCGTGCGTTATAGCTTGGTAGTTCTGCCAGTCCGCTTCAAGTGTGATCTCTATGACGAGTACTGAGAGAGGATGCTGGGAATTCAAGACCTTTGTTGGGGATAGTGGAGCTGTCCTTGCTGGAATGTTTGACAAGTGGAGACCGAATTATTGCGGAAATCCGACTTTAGGAAATAGTCAAATTTACCCTGTAGTAATTTAACCCTTAAAGTGCGGGCGACTCTCGGACCATCGCTGTGAGTTGAAAACTTTACTTATGCCAGCTCTATCGCTAGATTAAATATTCAATGCGCAACTAATAAGTTATTCTTTTAAACTGAATTGTATAATAACGATCGAACGATTATGAGCAATATCACTAATACCTACTACAAGATATTTTAGCTAATTTGAACTCATTAATATTTTGGTTTACCTCTTTTTTTTTTCTATAAATCTAATTGATTCATAATCTATCTTTCTTTAACGCCGTAACTGGAGTTAAATTATGTAATAATTTAATCATAATTCCATGTAGTTATTACAAGAAAAACCGAAAAATAAAAATTATGCATATATACGCTCATATTTCACAGAACACATATATGCGTCTATCGCACTTTAAGGTTTATTTAAGTTTATTTGAGCTCAGACAAAAACAACTTCCAGGACTCGACCAGGACCATAAACACGGCACCTCAGCGCTCTATCACTAAGCCACTCCGCTGCCGTCTCGAATTGTCGGCTGGTCTAAGTTTTCGAACCATATAGGTACAATTGTCGGAATCCGTTTGATACATTTTCAAACTTATAACAGAAGTTAATTCTATAAATTAATTGAAAGAGGTAGTTAGATTCTTAAGCGTTTAATGATTCTCCATTCAGAAACAGCAATTCATGGTATTCGAATTCCTGAGTATTTTTCCATACTCATCGTGATTTGGCTGAACGTTGTTTTTTCGGAATCACAGTTAGTTCTGATCACTTTGACCTACTCTTATAATGCGATGTGTCTTCTTGGTATATACTTGTACGAGGGTTAGATTTATGTCCAATGCAATGCAGGTATCACCTACATTGTTTACTAACATGTTTCGTCATATCGTTTTTAGATACATGAAAACTACAATTGTAAAATCCGTTGCAGAGATGTGTAGTGGATTTGGTAACACAAGAGAATGCCCTTAAGATGTATCCCATATACTGGAGGTACACCATTTCGGTGACAAATGCGATCCAACCAGAACATTCCCTTGTGGTGTTCCTCTACGACGTGCAGTGCCGCAGAAGGGAATGCAAATACAAATTACTTTCTCCAGTACTTTCCCAAGACGTCCTAAGCTCCTTTACATAGGAATTAGGTGTTAACGAATCAGGTGTGTCTGTTCCCTCGTAATGTCGTTGGGGCGAACCAAGCGTACCTTTCTCTGGATTCTTTCTTAAAGTTGCGCAATCAAGTACTTCACAAGATGGTGATTTGAACGCCTACGGTGGAATACTAAAGAAAAACCTGTACCAATACTAGGGTTCAGTATCTCGTAGAGACGTTTCAGTTTCCTGGACTCACGGTTGTGCAGGGAAGTGATTTGTTCTAGATCACGCTCAACTGCCAGATACTTCACAATAGTGGGCGATTTGTTAATAATGCCCACTCGGAATATGGACTATATATATTACCTGAGGGTATATAAGGGACTGTTAGTATTTAGTCATTACGTATAACATATCTGTTACTAGAAATATAAAGTAAATACATAATTGGCATACTCCTACCATCTAGTGAGCAAGTTCATTATATCAGATTATACAAAGTTTGAATCATGAATCTAAATTGACTTAAAGCATTTAATGACCGAATCATTCATAAATAAGTAAATAAGTCTGAAAAAAGTCGTAGGGGTAGATCAAGAAAGTTTTATTATATATTGTACAATACTCGGATTGTGAAGCTCTAAGTTACTGGAAAAAAATTAGAAAATTTGTCAGCATTAATCGATGCAATATCTTCGACTTAAAGACTTAAAAACGTACCTATAAAATTGACGTTTTTGAGACACATGATGGTGTTATGTTACACTGTTTTTCATGTTCCATACTGGGGTCACATGATCATTTGTCTGCGTGTTCAAACTTGGATCTGTGTGTTTTCCAATAGGCTCTGTTGACATATCCAATTCTCTTTACACTCGCGCTGCGGTTCTTGCAACAGCTAAGATATTGGTTTTGTGTTGGAATCGGTGCGATATACGATATTTCTGAGGTTTAGAGATACAGGAATCGTTTAAATTGAAAATCTTGTCTAAGAAGTATTACATATTATTCTGAGATGCTTTTATTTATATATATATTTTTTTAAGGACTTATACTGGGCTTTTAAGGAGTGCAACCTGTACTTTAAGTTCACAAAAATTCATTCATAACTGTTTGTGTACCATAAAAATATACATGGTTGTATTACAATTTTTATTTATTATATATAGCACATGGGGGCTTTATTGATTATTATATTTTTATTGATAAAAAATATTTTGTTTATACTTTATTACATCAGTTAATTTAATCGTACTTCAGTTGGTACTTAACGGTTTAGTAGAAGATATTATTCTAGAAATTGAAAATTGTTTTAATTTTTAAATATTTTTATTTTGATGAGGAACGATTTAGCCAGGATTCAAACCCGGGTCGTTCCCCATTATAACATTGTATAATGTTATGAGAAACACCTGTATTTAATTATTAAACTACGTAAAATTCTGTAGTACAGGAATTCTAGGCTGTTTTTTTTCTCGCACGGGAGCTTATAAAGGTGTAAAAGCGGAAGAGTTTTTAGAAGCTCTTTCGCCTTTCATCTTGAGCTCACAAACTGGTTTTTCAACTCCATCTTTTTTTTATCTGGCGTCTTGGTTCATTTATTTATCTTTTCTTCCATTTTTTTTACTTTTATGGGACGGGGAATTTGTTTTTATTTATTTTCTGGCTATAAATGCGAACCTCCCAGAAAGAATGTTTCGGTAAGACGATATTTTTGATAACGTTTTGAATTATATAAGGCAGTTTATTTTAGTTTTGAAACATTTTTTGTCTCAACTTTTTCTCTTGGAGTTATCTTAGATAATTAGTTAAAATTTGTTTCATTCTTTATCATAAAGAATGTTAGGTTCTGCTGTATTTTTAACACAATATTCCATGAAATAAACATACTGTAAAATTCACTAGTTGTTGTTTGTTCATGTAACGTCACTTTATGCTACTATGGCTAATCAGATGATACTACAGTAGGAGTCCTAAATTATGTTCATCCACGTTTAATTAGGATAGGGATCTTTCAGGAATACCTGTCGCCGCCATTTTTCGCTCCCTCCGTCATAAGTATTTTTTACTCCCTTTAAAAAATGCTGTGAGTACTCAGAACCTTGATTGTAGTTTGTTATGCTAACCACTACACCAAGCGGAGAAATATTTTTTATTACATTAATGATTAGATGGTGAATAATGGAATGAATGTAGTCTTTGAAGAGGAAGTTTCTACTGAAATCTAGCTGTTTGTTTAGTTCCTTAGCAAAAAGTAAAACGTATCTAAAATGTATTTATTTATTTTATGTTTGATAAAATTGAAAAACTTTCTAGTGTTCTGAATTTTATTTAGAAAAAAACTCTTGTTAAATCTTGGTCCATCTCGAGAATCATTCCTTCTCCAAATTCAATGCAATTAATATCTAATTTTTTTATGAAGTACAATGGTTAATCGATTGCTATTAACAAAAAATAACTTTATTAGGTTTGATAATACATGCTATCAAATATACCTAGAAACAAAACATACTTAGGTCGCCTTAAGATTTTTCTTAAAGGGAGAGAAAAATCCTTAGTAATCCTTCGGATGTGGCGTTAAATGAAGTTCTCAAGCCTGTGCGGTATCAGTTACTCGTTATTCTAAATATTCCTGGATAGGCGAAATTTAGAGTTCGCATTGTAGCATCGTCCGATCAGCCATAGCAGCAGCAGTGGCGTTAAATGAATAAACAAACCAAAAAGTGTTCATAAGTAATTAAATAAATGTTTTCTTTCAAAAAAGGAGTGTTGTTTTAAAATATTTTTCAGGATCTCAGCTCATGATTGATGACTTTTCGCACTCGTTTCGCATCATCAATTAACTTCTGATTGTTATCGCAGACCGGTTTCGTACTCGCCTTTCTCGAGTTATTTTGAGTAATAGCTTGTAATGACCAGTTAATTTTGTTTTTGTTTTTGAAATTATAGCAAATTTATGTTACCGTTTGATATATTAATAATAGACCTCCTTTGGGGGCAATGAATCCGACACGTACAATTCTTTTAAAACTTCATGGTTCCAATGTCAAAAAAAAAACCAGATAAAAATGTGTTAATAATAATAAGTAGTTAAATAAGTAGTTGTTTTTCAAAGATTTTTTGGGGCATTTAATTTAATTTAATTTTACTTATCGAGACTTCAGTGGTGGAATAATTTCTCTAGTTTCGGTGTCTTATTGAATTTTGTCTTTTTAATACGCTTTATTATTTTTTTTATTGTTGTCCTAAAGAAATTAAAATAGGCGAAACTTCAGCAGGTACTTTCCTATTTTTTTTTTGTGACCTAAAGATTTTTGTTTGAGATATTTCTTGTCACGTCTTAACTTGTATTTTATTTCCATTTTGAAATGATTGATTTTATAGGGTTCTTTAAAATGAAATGTTCGTTTTTATTATCTCTTAAAATCAAAGAGGAATTAGTAGACTTCAGTTTCTTAGTGTGTGTTTATATGTACAGATTGTAATGAGCTCTGTTATCAATCCTTTCTTTTTTGATAATATTTACTATCACTACATTTGAACGACCCTTAAGTTTGGCAAACAATGTGACCATGGATATACGTTATTTTCGTATATATTTTTTTAAAACATTAATCTTGGACATTAGGCAGCCTAAGTTGTACATGATAGGTTTCTGTATGTCTAGAAACCTCAGGTTCCTATATGTGCCATATAGGTTTCTGGTCAATGGCAGGAATGATTCATTCCTCCTTTTTACCCATAGGTAAAAAGGTATTAAAAATTATTGTCAAGTCAAAAAAGCATTTTCAAACTTTATTTCGTCACAAAATCCTGAATTTTTCATTTCTGGTTTTGAAGATATGATAACGCGTATGGAAAAACGTATAGAAAATGAGAATAGATATTTTGAATATTTTTATTTTTTATTTTATTAGGTTGTTTTACAAAATAAAATAAAATAGATAATAAAAAATAAAATGCTGGGATGTAACTTCTTGGTTCCTATTCCTTTAGCTCCTAAGATGGGTACCATACCATTCAGTTATCGGTATTATCCCACATCCCACCCCGCCATTCACCATCAGAACCCATTATGCTCCAACCCTCACCCGCTCACCCGCTTCCTCATGAACGGGATGGCTTAAGAAGAACGCCATTATATCACCCTCCTTGTTCCCCCTCGGGAAAAACTTAACACTAAGTCCATATTCTTTTTGCGAAGTGTGGTGGGCCTTTACTGAATACAATACATTCTGTAAAGGATCTTCTGTAATACATCCTAAGGATACATTCTGTAAAGAGTACGCCAACTTAGCGAGTACTTCATGTTTATCGTCGAAGTTACGAAGTTCAAAAACTTCGTCGCAGACATTCTTCAAAGACTCTCAAGAATTTTCACATTGTAGTCTCTTAAAGTTATTAAAGTGTAATAGATTTCTCTCCTTATTTATCCTTTAACGGTTTAAAATAAGTTTATATCCCTACACAAACGCCAGAGTTTCTTTGAATAAGGCGCATAAAGATATTACAATCAAAGGAAAAAAACATATACCACTACAACGCACGAGATCACGTTTATGGATCATTGTTATGGCAATAATGTTATATGGTTGTGAAAAATGGAAAAGTTGAAATCTTGCAAAAAAAAATTGAAAAATGCATATATGCGCCCATAGTCCCCATCATTTTCTTTCATCGGACACATATATGTCAGAAATGGCAGGAATAATTTATGCGCCCATAGTATAAACGGCTATTTAACTCTATGTGTTTTATGAGTGGCATTACGGCTACTATGAGTTATCACATTTGCATCCAGGATTTTGAATGCATGATGAGTTGAGTGGTCGTGTTTTGACCCAACCGAATTTGTAAATGTATGAAGTTAGGCTAATGACGATAATGCAAAGCGGTTTTGGCCTCACTCCACCATTACCCCACCACATCAATCTCAATTTACTGGATATCGTGATGCGCTCTAGTGGCAACTTCATTTCCCATCTCGTTATACTTTTTTGCTCTCAGCTTAGCGCATTTGTGACTTTTGAAGGAAATCTGCTTCGTCAAATAAGGTGTTGAAATGAACTATGAACTAAATGAAATATAAAGGTAATTTTACAGCCGAAACAAAAAAATGCTTTGAAAAATAAAAATGAAAGTTTCAATTGCAAAATACTACCCCCGTTGATATAAACTAAACCACTCCCAGTTTTGCCTTACTCCTCTTTCTATCCTATTCGCATGATTAACCATTACCATTTCCATAAAAAAAATGGGTGACTAACTTTTCTTGTCAACGCTTCAATTTCGCTTCAAAGTTAAATATAACAAGATTACTAGGCCCTCAAAACAGTAACAACTAGATTACAGCGTTATACCAATTTGGAAGAACACATCTTGTATTATACCTCCTTCCATGATTAAAACACACATTCAATCAACGAATTTACTCAAATTAATTTAAAAATTCTTCTTATAATTACCCTGAATTTATAGCATTTAATTGATTTATATAAATAAATCAATTAGCATCTATAATTGAAGCGTTTAGGATCATAAACGAATATATCCAAAATTTCAAAAATTAATTTCAAATAAAATTTCAAAACATTGGCTAGTTCAGTCGAGAAATTTTGTCTTACTCAAAACTTTTCGTAGGACCGATTTATCGTGGCTTTATTACGTTTCTCAACCTGAAGCATCGGTACCATAAAGCATTGCTTGACCAAACTATAGAAAATTTTGAAAAAGTCAATTTTTGAAGTTTGGAGTTATTCGCTCTTAAGTCCATGCTTTGTGGTAAGAAGTCTCCTGGGGGGTTCAGTACTCAGGTGGATACTGGTCTGTCTCAAGAATGACGATTGTGCAGAGAGGTTACTTGTCTGGGATCACGCTTTTTTCCTTATAAAGGATACCCAGCCAATATAGGTTGGATGAAGAAGTTCTGCAGATGTCATACGATCCATCTGTAGCTGTTCTCTTCATGTGCTAAGGTCCATGGAGGACCTTGGCTTCCTCTACACTGACCGATCTTCCTCGGCTCTTCTCCATACCTTTGTTCTTACCCATAGCAGCCTAAGTTCTAAGGCAGTCTAGGTGTGCATCTTCCCTTTTCTCCATGTGGACGTCCCTCTATGATCATCTTTGGGACCCTTTTGTTTATACATTCTTTTTAGGTTTTAATTTCAATACTTAGGCACTATATCAGGTACTCCATGTAGGTCCTTAATTTCTTGATTCTTTTTTTTTTTTGCGTAAACGATTTCCTTCCTTGCTTGGGCCATATACTCGTCTAAGGATCATACTCCCACAATTATTTAATAATTTCTCTTTTTGCTTGGATAAAGTCGACCTTTCCCCACCATGCATGACAACTGTACGAAGTTCCGTCTTATATATGATTATTTTCAATAGCTGTTAACAGATTAAATTAATCTAAAATAAATTCTATAGAGAAACCCTGCTGGTTAATTATAATTATTTTTTAATGTTTTATTACCAGCGCAGTATTTTTAAAAGGAAATGAATCAAGGCAATTGATAGGAAGGGGGAAGGAAATTGCCGGTGTAATTCCGGTTTCCCCCAGCCCTCTAAATTAATTACTAATTGAGGGATTTATTAAAAGATAACTAATTTATTTCAATATCTATATAAAAAGGAATTTGCGGAACGCTCATTTCGCTAAGATTTACTCCCTCCTCCCTTAGCCTCTCCTCTCCGCCCCACTCCAAACCCTACCCGTTATTAACTTTGCCCAAGCTGATGGGAATCCAAATTTCAGCCCGAGGGCACCCCCCTCCGGTATCTGCTAACACCGCAATTTGCCTGCCCGCTTCCTAACCTTTCAGTCGCCACCTCCTGTCCTCCGTGAAATTTAATATTCCTCGCCGGGGCTGGGGGGGGGGGGGAAGGAATCCGTCAATGTTTATCTCGAGATGGGACATATTCACCAAGACCATTACCAGTTAGAATACCTATCTACCTAGAATAGGTAGACACTCTACTGTTTCTAGGATTACAGTGTGCAGAAAAGTGATTTGTCCTAGATCGCGCTCGATCGCTGGTTTTTCCTCCCAGCATATCCAATTTATAGAGCCTATATGAGCCCCCGGAATCTCTGCAGATCTTACACGGCACATCTATGGCTTTTATCTATAATAAGCGCTGAACAAACTGATATATATCAAAAGGAAAGGCAGACACGCAAGTGTGTGGATTGCTAAAAGGACTTAAATTTAGGGAGTAATTCGTGGAAGGAGGTCATCAAACTTATAAAGATGTAAATAAATAAAGCTTTGGAACACTTCTCAACATTTCACATCCACAGCGAGGAAGTAGTAGTTACCTTGCTCAGGATTGACTCACTTCAATCTATTTAGGAAAGAAATTCCAAAAAATGTCAACAATGGTGATCTAACAATAGCCCACCTTGTTGAGCGGAGTCAGCAAATTAGATGTTTGAGATTGCTGACCTCGAATATAAAGATTTATTAATTAATAGTTTCTGAGCAGGTCACAAGGAATTTGTCTTTGATTATTTACATCACTTAAAAGTCATAGCAAGCTAATCGGACGATTGTACAGTGGGAGTCATAAATTTTGCCTATCCTGGTACTACTGGGATAGGGATCTTTAACGAGATCCTGACACCGCACAAGCTTAAGGATTTTTACTCCATTAAAAAAAACCCTATGGGCACCTGCCAGTCTGCGACCCCCGATTTTGGGCATAATAGGTTGTTATGCTAACAACAATACCACGGGTTGTCACAGGCGTTGTCTTTTCCTCACTAGGTTTCCGTAAACAAATACAGTACAATACTATCACACAGAAGCGAAATAGAGGGTTCGGCAAAACTTAAGATAAACAATCCAACTTTCAGAGATAAATTAGTAATGCTCTTAATCATTAGTCTTGACTTGGAATTATACTGCCATTCGGGGTAGTTTAATGCGTGGATCCCTGAGTTGCTTTGCCAAAAGTCCTCAGTTCAAATCGTGTTACAGTCGATAAATTATTTAATCTGTTAACTATCGCGGATTGATCCTGTGATAAATATAGATCCTCCAGGGTGAATACCTTTAATTGGGGAGGGGGGGGGGAATCTGTTGGTTGATCTCGGACAAATTACCTCCCTGCAAAAACCGAAACATGCTATACTATCTACTAAATCCAAGACTCTTCATAGATGGGTCTTAGTGTTTCAGAAGAAATATATATTGTTTTTCATCTGATCCACAGTATATAATCTTCACGACAAACACATATTGTTTCTCTCTTCAACACATCAACATAATCCTATTGTTATTTCCATTTTTTCCTCAGCCATTTCTACGTTACACAAAAAAACCTAGTAGAAGATTCAGTGAAACAATATTTATACTATTATATGTGTCTCGGTTATTGGATTTGAAGCCAATTAGATATATACATCAGTTGTAATATTCTATCCATGGTTGAACATGTTTAAATGAATGCATTCTACGCCAGAATATGTTAAAAGAAGCTTCGTTCCTGTCGCATTTCAGCGTGTGGGGGGAGAATTGGGAGGTACAGATCGGTGGTTAGGGTGCATGATGCATATTGGACGTTGGCTGCGGTCTGAAGAGCATTCACTATTAACGGAGCTGTTGGTGCCTGGCACCACCTGCGGTACCTGTACCAGGTCCTCCCTATTCCTTTGTCATCCCCTCTCCGCTCGTTTTTGTCTTCCTCGTGAATATTCATGATCGGTTAATAAAGTCCCACAACTTTCCTTCAGCTGTTCCCCTCAGGACATCCCTAATAAACAAAGTGGAGGTGAAAAATTGAAAAGGAGAAAAAAGTGTAAAAAAAACAATCTCACCGCAAAAGGTGTATTTATACCGCTACCGCTTTCTTGAAACGTGTCTATGTAAAAACATCCACTCATTACGGCTTGGGATGTTTTATAACTGATTGAAAATTGACAAATTTCGTTGATTTGTCAACCAATTTTCCAGTTACCAAATTAATTGCCTGAGTTAAATACGAAATTGTTTTAATATTATGGACCTCATTCGAAGCATTAATCTGTATATTTTTTCTAAATCAGATAATAATACGCTAATGAGACATTGACGTTACACACTAAGGGTGATCTAGAAAAGGAATACAAAAGTTATAGGGAAAAAATACAGGCTGCGATACAGAGAAGTTGTCCATCGATACAGACAATAGAGAAGTTGTTCATCCTCATCAGGCATCAGAAAGAGGCGACACAGCAACATGCTTAGATACATATAGCAGCACATGACTACTTCACCCTGGATTACATATATCAAAATTGATCTGGAAAAAGCTCAGTTAGATTAGTGGATATCACGGACAAAAGTCTCTTTGAACCCAAGGTTTACATGTGGGATGTGATAAAGAGTACCTACAGAACCAAGACCAAAGTGGACTGAAGAAAGTAAGAGGCCCTTTAGTGAACGAATGAAGGAGTACTGGAAGAACTGGAAGAACAAGTAGTCGTGGATGCTCCGCATGATCTGATAAAAGGCTTGTAACTCGTATAATAATAATAATAATAAAATATGAACCAGTACCCCGCGCCTAAACAATTATATGAAGATGAGACACTCTTCGTACGAGCAAGCTGACTCAAGGTTGTGTCTCTTAGGATCAGTCGAGGGATGTGGCTCAGTCCAAGAGGATTGACAAAGTTAGACTATCCTAAAATTGCTGCAATTAATATATTTAGAATGTTATTCTTAATTTACATAAACTGCTAGTTGGTGTTTTAAACAATATATATTAAATATTGTAAGGGACAATACACAGATTGAGTGAACCCCAGGAGAGTCTTTAAATCCTACAGACCCATCTATGATCTGCCTCCTTACTAGCATGATGAAAGGTTCATGATTGTAAAAATTCTGTTGTTTATTGGCCCATTTTATTTCTTTATTATAAACTTCTAATATTTTTAATCGTTTATTTCCTGTTATATCTTCTATCTAATGTTGGTTCTTCAGCCTTATCGTTATATCTATAGTTAAAAATTAGTTCACATGAATCTACTTATGATTAGCAATAGTTGAGCTAAAAGAAATACGCAGAAAACAACATATCGAATTATGCACTAAAATGTAACAAATATAAGTAATAAAGAAAGCATGTTGGTATGAATATACTTTTTCATGTCATATAGAAAAGTTAAAAAAACTATTATCTATTTTTCATATGATACATTACGTACATGCATACTTAATTATGCACATACATAATTAAATATATAATAGCAAGTATTTTAAATAACAAAATATATGTTTTTCTTAATTACTATTTATTATATTCAATATTTTTAGTTTAATTTTAAACTGTTTGTTTTAGGTAAGGTCCAATCTGTCCTGGCTAAGACTCATCTAAAACATACAGTGCTTGGTGAGTGCACCTAAAGTTTAAACCCTCTGTTACGCCAAATGTGTTTTATTTTTACGTCTTCTGGTTTATAGCTCATAAAATAAATAGGGTTTGCTCTTTTTCCCTTCTCGTTCCCTGTGAATAAAGACAACTATTTATTTCTTGTTTAATTTAAAGAACCTTTTGGGAAAACTTTAAACTTTATTTCTCTCTCTAGTCTATTATTATTGACAAGGATGGTTTAAGGAAATTGCTGTTATTAGATGATTTATCTTATTAATTTGAAAGGTGTTCACATCGAAGAGCTTTTACATGTATGCTATACATTGGCGAATATTTATATTAGGAGTACACATTGAGTTTTTGTACAGAAGTTACGATTTCGGCATCTGTTGATACTAAAAATGAAACTAGAGGAATACTACATTGACGTAGAATAAAAGTACAAAAGAGCGTCGATTATCCGAACATAATTTATCCAAATGAACAGTTATCCGAAATGGTTTATCAGAGAAGACATAAGGAGAGGTCTAAATTACCATTACTAGATTATAAGATTGAATAGCATTTTCTCTAAAATTTGTGTTTCTGGAACTATTATTTAATTCTGACTGCTACAACTTAATACTTAAAAGAATCACAACCTTGATAAATCTTGCCAATTATGTACGCATTTTAGTTTAAGTTTATTTGTTTAACATGCGTATTACAAAAAAATTAAATATTTGTTTTTAAAGAAATTTTCTGATTGTTTAGACTTTTTTACTTTTTATAAGTGAATTTCGATTTTCCGAACTTTTGATTATCCGAAATAGGAACGACGAAAACTTCGGAAGAAGAAGCTGCGAAATACTTCCGGAAGTTCAGATTAATTCTAAGTATCAAATTACATGAAAAAGGCCATCAAATGGATTTTCACAAGAAGGCCAAAGGAAGATTTTTTCGTCGAAAGTGTAGGAAAAGCAGTTCTGTAAGAGGAGGAACCATTCTAGAAGGGTATAGAATTAACATTCGCATATTACGATTTCCATTGATATGAAGAAAAAGGTAGGCATTATCAGAATTGTCAGTATTCAGGTTATGACCAATGGCGGATAACAGTCTACGGCGATCTACTAAATCACAAGTCTTCTTCTACAAGTACCTATCCTCTTTGGATGTTAGTGACTTAATGGTCCATCTTATTTTACTGAGGTTATGTTTGTCCTGTATGATTAACTATAGTTGGTGGCACTTTTCATTTCACATTACACAATCTAATTATGCCAATTCATTCTTTTTATACTGTCCAGTATCTCGAATGGGTTCTACATTCGTTGTAGTATGATTCGTTGCTCACATTGTGCACCCGTGAAAATCTGAACGTCACGAATGCTTGTACACGTTTACTTCAAGAATTCTTAAGTGTCTATGCCACTTATATGTATGATTAAAATAAGAACATGTAGCATTTGAGGAATATTTAAATCATTGGTACCTAAATATATTTTTATAAAATTGTGAAGAATCTTGCAAGCTGCCCAAAAGATCAAGTTTGACCAGCCTTGTCTTGATTTGGGGTTTTCACTGTGACAAACTTTGAGTGGACTAAAGTTTGTAAACAGTCAACGTTGGTATCGGCATCGATTCTTTGGGTTCTCTAAGGCTTTTATAATTAATTTTATTATTATTCTAACCAATGTCTATAATAATCTGGGATTCTCCCCCTTTTCGTTCGCCTTGACTTCAATAAGACACGGGACTTAAAAGATTTCCCGAACCCTGCGACCCTGAGAGATGTTGTTGGCTGTTAAGTAACGCGGTGCCGTTCGGAAGGATAAAATATTCCCCTGTGGGTTCCGCAAACTGATCTTTTTACGGTCCCTTCGAGCTCTCCCAGTCCGATCACGTAGCGGCACCAAAATCCTCGGACCTTAATTCCAGAAGCTCTTCCTCTTTCAATAATTCAGGTGATTCCAATTGATCTGATGTCCCTCCATTTTTTAAGGTTTAGGAGGCGGATCCTGATTCGGTGATTCGACTCTTCCTAAAAGTATTTATTGGAAGATCTTGAAAAGAAAAAAAAGAGAGAAATCCACAGGTTGACTTAGTTATTTCTGCAAAACTGCTTCGAAAAATCTGACGCAGGAAATATTTCATTAATTCAAGATAATTTTCTACATTAAAATTTAATTATTTTAAACTATTTAAAAGAAACATTCTTTCTTCTACATTCTTTCTGACTATACCGATTTAGAACAAGTCACACGTAGGTATCCCATGAATAATGCCCAGCATTCCAATGCGTTATTTAATTTCGAAATTGCGACGGGAAACATAATGTCGTATATTGTCAAGAATGTGGGAAAAAATGTCTGTAATAATCATAATCTATACTTCGAAAAAAATTCAATCTCAAGATAAGAGTACTACTTCAACCCTACTTAGGATCAGTCTATAGTAGAGTCTATGATGTTTCTATGATAACGGTTGTGCAGGGAAGTGATTAGTCAGAGATTACATTTAACCGTCAGGTTCCCATCCCAATTACGGTCCCTCACTTTATATAAGCTAGGTGAGCCATATTAAGTTCTGTATGTACCACAAGGTCCATCCAGAGCTGTTAACGGATTAAATATTTTTTCTACCAAAGCTTGATTCGAACCCGGGACCTTTAGCACAACGAGCTACCCAATCATAATTATAAAAAAAATCTCAAATTAAATTTTTTTTTAGATTATGGAAGTTCAGTAAAATTTCCATGAAAGTTTGTTATTTCTTTTGTTTGTTGTTTCTTGTTTATACCACTTTCAAATTCTTTAGTAAAGTCATAACCCTCATTTTATAGCACCTTTTTGTTTCTTTGATATTTCTTCCGAAAACTCTTCAATGTTCGTTTATTGTTCTCAAAACACATTTCTCGGTTTTATTACGTCACGTAGAATATTGCTCAGGTTCTTTTCATTAATAATAAATGCATCAATAATAAATTACCAACGAGTTAATAACGCAATTTAAATGAACTTAGTGTCAATTTAAGTTTTATGAATCGTATAATAATAATTAGTGATTTATAAAACATCTTCATTAAGTTTAATAATTAAAGCGTGGTAATTACTTATTATCTTTTATGTGGTAAATCATAAGATTAAATCCATTAGTTCATAGGATTTATGATGAATATATGTTTGTTTTTTTGAGGATTGGTATTATTACGTTAAGGATTTCAAGCGTAGTCATGATTTACCGAATATTTTGTGGAATAAAATTGTTTTATATGATCCAGTAACACGCGCAGTTTGTAGTTTAACCGGATCATTTGTTTATTCATTTAAGGTCCTCGATTTGCAGAAAAATGAAGATGTATTAATTAATAGGTAAGGTCACTTGGCCTTTTTCTTTGATTGTACGTAATATTTAACGTCACATTATGCTGCTGCAGCTAATCGGACGATGCTACAGTGAGAGTCCTAAATTTTCCCTATCCAAGTACCGACTCAGAACCTCCATTTTAAGTTCCTTCCGAAGGATGACATGACTAAGATTTCTTAATCCCTTATAAAAATCCTAGGGTGTATCGTTGCTTCAAATTACTCGATTAATTCATCCACGTATTGGCGTTTGTGAGAAATATTTCCACTAATAACTTTTATGTGAAGGAGTTAAAAAATAAGTAAATCAATCTTTGAAATTCATTCGTTTTATTAATTTATGAATCTAATATTTGTGAAATATCTTATTAATACAAATCTAGTGTTGACATCTATACAATACAATGATTTGTCCTGAATGACTGACGGATTAACACATAACCTAAACCACTGATGGTAGAGACCTGATACTTGGAGGATGTGTTATTTTTATGACGTAGGCATCCGACCAGAAAGGATTTTCCGAAATTCTTCCCCTAAGAGGGTGAAAAAGGGGAGCAAAATTTGTATCCTAGCTCACGTGTTTTTTACTCGCAAAATCTACATATTTTCGCTGAACAAAACAAATCAAGTAACTTAGTTGTTTCCACAATGGGTGGAACTCATTATGCATAGTATCGCAACTTTAACAAACACCACGAACATACTCATAAACCTTATTACTGACTCTCTGACAAAATGAACAGGACAGTAAAACTTTTAAACTTCAACACTGACGGGCTTATGCCCAAAATTACGGAAATCTATGCGTTGATAGCACAGACCCAACCCACCATAGTGATCCTAACAGATACAAGAGTTAACTTCCGGCATATTCCGCATCCCAGGATACGCCCTCACAGGAGACGACGGAGGAGGGGTCATCATAGCCATACGCCACGGGCTTCGGTGGAGGGTACTACCTCCACCAGTGGTAACTGGTGACCCGCGAATCCACCACAAAACCGTACAGGTGCAACTCGACAAACCCACTATCATCACAGGTTTATATAGAAGACCCAGGTCTCCTATAGACATCTTTTCGATGATATTAGCCGAGTGCGCCAAGCAGAACAACCATTGGGTAGTGGGTGACCTCAATGCTCGGCACCCGATCTGGAACAACATCAGGAGCAACAAAGCCGGAAGTAAACTCATCAAGACTCCTTTCACTGTAGTACTTCCGAACACCCACACCTTCAGACATCGAGCAAAGCCATCGTTCACATCTACCATCGATCTTCTACTCACGAGGCAGCCGCATCGATTCGTGGATGGTTCAACGATGGACTTTATCACCTCCGACCACAGACCTGTGCTCTATATCATAGACGAGGAACTACCAGTTTCGGCGGTGACAAAGTATAAATATGAGGAAGCAGACTGGGGCACATACAGGGCACAGGTCCATAACGTACTGTCAACAGTTCCGACTCTCCTGACGAGAAGTGACGTGGACTTCACCGAAACCATCAGAAGAGCCGCAGACGAAACCATTCCGAAGTTCGGGCCACTCCCACCAGCTCTACGTCCTATGCCAGATCACATTATGAACCTTATCGCAACTCGCAGTAAGTGGAAGAACAAATGGTATATGACCAGGGATTATGAGGCGAAATCGGTGGTAATTCCCTTACCACGCAGATTCGCAGTCTGATAAAACAATGGAGGACTGCACAGTGGCACGAGAAACTGAGGTCCACGCACGGTGACTACAGGAAATTCTGGAAGCTGTTAAAAACCAGCACGAAGAAGAGAAGTTCCACACTACTCCACGACGGGGACAAGTTGTTGACAGTAGAGGAACAGGTTACCAAGTTTTCAGATCACTATGGTGGAATCATCGCAAGAAGAACTGATCCTGCACAAACAGACCTACCTACCGAAGAGACAGGAAACAACTATATGTTTGTATCCACGAAGCAGCTGAAGGCGATACAAACATATAGTACGAAGGGGAATAAAGCACCAGGCCGCGACGGGATACAAACCATATTGCTGAAACAACTGCCAAGAAGAGGAATAGCTCACTTGACCAATTTATACAACACTTGCCTCAGGTTAAGATATTTTCCTGACATTTGGAAGAGAGCTATTCTTTTTCCTCTACTCAAACCCATGAAGTCGGGATCACAGCCAGCAGACTACAGGCCCATCAGCTTGCTTCCGCATCTGGGCAAAGTCTTTGAGAAAATTGTCCTCAATTATCTCAAGACATATTGCTCAGAGATAGCTCTCATCCCACCGGAGCAAACCGCCTATCAGGCAGGCCTCTGCACGGATCATCACCTGGCGAGGATACATGCGGAAGTGAGCCAGAGCACAGCCAAGAACGAAGCGACCGCTATGATCTCCATAGACTGCACGGAACTACTACTGCACTACTATGCAAGACACTACAGGACAACGAATTTCCGGAACAGCTCTACTCGGTCCGCATCGGTGAAACATCATCGGACGCCATCGCATTCACCTGCGGAGTACCTCAGGGGTCTGTGCTATCTCCAGTACTTTTCTCAATACACACAGCTGAAACTGTTGGAGCCAACTACAAAAAAGCTGCTGTAGCAGCCTATGCCGATGACATAGCGATCTACAGCAGCTCGATCAGCGCAGAGAGAGCTCTACGCCAGGCGGAGGAGGTCTGCGCGAGCATCACATAGAAGCTAGAAGGACTCAACATCACAGTGAATCCTAAAAAGACGGACTGCATAATTTTCTCATTTCAGGGAAAAAGGCGTCGCCCTCTCCCTAAGGTCTATAAGGTAGCGGGACGCGAAAACAGACCAGCAAGCAGCATAGTCTACTTAGGTGTCACACTAGACCGACACCTGAAACTAGCCTACCACTGCAGGAAGAAACTCAGGGCGGTTCGGACCAAGTCTTACAGACGTAACCACCTGCTTACATCTCCTAACTTATCCCTCCGCCTCAAGCTGACCATCTACAAAAGCATCTTAAGACCGGCGCTCCTCTACGGAGCATCACTTTTAAATACCATCACACCAGCGACAGCAAAAAAGCTCCAACAGTTTCAGAACGGCGTACTACAACGCATAGTGAGACACACGACATTAAACAAAACAAAAATGGACCTCCTACACACTACTCTCGACTTACCAACAGTTACAGACTTCATAAAACGCAGACACATCAAATTTTTTGACAGTCTGAAATACAGTACTAACCCTCTTTTCAGGACACTCACCCCAGCAGGACGGCCACAAACGTGGCAAGATCACGTTCAAAGTCTCAGCCTGAACTGAGAAATAAATAAAATAAACAATAAAAGGAAAAGGACACGGTGTGCCCCATCATCGGAAAAATCCAAAGTTAAGAAATAAAGAAAGAAATTAGAACCTTCAGTTTTCTCATCCTCCTCTTAAAATGTGCGCAGTACAGTAAAAGAGATTCCTCTCCAACCTAATCCTAATCCAGATTAGAAATCTTCAAACTTATAGGGGCTAAGAAAAAAAGAAAAAAGAAAAAATAAAATAAATAAAAATTAAAAAAAAGTTTACAGGATTATTATTTGTAACGCCTTAAAATACCGAAAGGTAACAGAAGGCCTTTATATACGTGTATATAAGCATTTGCATGTATTCATTGTAATTTTGTAATACATTGTAAATAAAAGTTTGGAGGATGTGAAAAAAAAAAAAGTTTACAGGAGTATTGTTACGGTCGCAGAGAGGAAGGTGGAAGCAAGGGATTTAAGCCGCTAATCCCTTGCTTCCGCCTTCCTCTCTGCGACCGTAACACTATATTGCAGTAGCTAAGTGGGACCGCCAAAACTAAAAACACATCGATAAATTACCTACATATGTACATTAATCTAATCCTTTCAGTTTTAATTTCTCGCTGCTGCCGTCCAAGTGAAACCGTTGTATTAACTAATCCTTTTCAATAAATACAATAACATTACATACGAATCCTTTACTGACGCGAACAATAGTACCTAAGGTTTTGTCCTTCCCGTTTGTTAATCAGTGTCAATGTATGTTTCACGGCTGTGCTGATTCATCTATGATGAAATTTGATATGGATAATCTCAAACCTGGCGAAGGACATAGGCTACTTTTTATCAACACACCACACAGGCGAAGTTCATATAAAACTGTAACCTGATTGACTAACACATCCAGGGATCAACACACAGCAGAAACTACTGAACTTAACATCTAGAAATTCGCAGATAGGTTCTTTGTTTAGCTTAAATGAGAACTAAGGAAGGAATTTGGACAATTCCCCCAGGGGTTTCCCTCTTAATATAATAGGGGTTCAAAGATTGTATGGAATCCGTCAGTTTTGAAGTTAGACATCTGAATTTTCGGAGATTATAGTTTAAAAAAATTAAATTATTTATTTATAATGATCTGCCACGAAACTTTATGTAGTAATATCCTTACTCCCTTAAAAAAAAAGTTACTTTTCTTGTCTTATGGATAAAGGCCGGAACCGCGCTGGATAGAGAAAACTGGCGAAAGTGTTTGAAGGAAGCCAAACTCTGTAAAAGGGCTCTAGCCGAATAATAATAGTAGTAACTATAAGTAACGTGAATAGAAGGTATTTTTAATGGGTCATACATAAATTTTCGTTGTAAATATTTTAATAGATCTATGTATTTTAGAAGACCTTCCTCTTCATTTACTTCCTCCCATGTCATTTCTAGCGTCGAAGAGCCTGGAGGCTATTTTGTTTACTTTGAGTAGATTATTTTAGAAGCCCAAGAATCCAAAAACAAACCAGTCTAGCACGGACGGATGCTTTTTTGTTGATTTAAAAAAAATTATATATTTAAATGCTTAAATATCTCCAGTGCCTACGTTCTTACATGTTTTAATTACTTTTGGATCCATTATATATTCCAGTTGTGGGATATTGGGACGGGAATATCCTATTAGGTTATTTATTAGCGTGGTATTCCTCCCTTATTGGGGCGACAAGACAAAACAAATATTCCCTCCCTAGGCAGGTGTTGCGATAACTGTCAGTCCCTCGTGGGCCGTTCTTCACCCCCACAAGGCTGTCACCTGTGTCCTGTTTTTTAAAGGCTATTCTACTGCTAAGGTGTGTTTCCTTTTCTTTTTTTATAGCTTAGTAATTCAAGGTCCTCTTTTCTTCTTTATCGTTCTCTTGTTCATCAGTTTAAAGTATTCTTTACATGTTTTATAACTCCTCTTCTTTCATTCATCCATATGAAGAAACCTTCTTAAGTTTCATATAGTGTGGGATAAATATGAAGATTAATCTTTTTTTTAAATTTATTTATTTAGCCGTTTCAGGCTACTGAAACATTTAAAAATAAAGTTCCGAAAATCCCGTCAAATCACTACCCTTCGTCGGAAATCATTGACTTCCTGTCCTCCAGTATCCCTTAATAATATCCCACTGACACCTGAAAAACAGATCCTATACTTAGAGCAAGAAACTGCTCGAAAATTCCGGGATACTTCAACACTTCCTAGACAAACGCTCTAAGCTCCCAATTAATTACAAAAGACTCATTTACATGACTATTATAAGACCTATTTGGATTAACTCATTAGAGCTTTGGGGCTTCAATCCTTCCTCTCGTATCCAATCCTTACAGTCCAAAATCCTTCGTTAAATTGTTACGAATAAAGTCATCCATAATGCCCTCAATTTCCCATTTGTTGCTGATTTTACCAGAACCGATACCAGTTATTTCATGACAAACTTTATTCCCATTTTCAAAGCTAGTTACTTCTTTGATTCCCAATTATCTTCCAATTTAAAAATAAGTTGGCCTCGTGACATTCTAAGGTGAATTTTTTATTTGAGTACTACCAGTATATATAAATAAATATATAAATGGCTAGTTTCTCTGTTTCCATTTATCCACACCATTATATTTACTTATTTTATTGTTATAATTTCAATAAATAAATATTTTTTATAAAATATTGAAATACTATAATGCAAGAAAATATAATACATGATAAATAACGGCGTAAGATAAAGGAGAGTAGAGAAACTACTCGGAGGAGGATTATATGGAATTGAAGAAGTAGGTTTAAACCCTTCTGGGGCTCACCCAGCCTCTATTAGTGGGATAAAAACATTTTGGTTGATCGTGACCTGGGCCAAATCACATCTTTGCCCAACAGCTTGTTTAAACAGTACATCCTCTACCATATAATGAACCAAAGACTCTTCATGGGATGTAATGGTAAAGGTTTTTTTATTATTATTAATGATTTAATTTCATTCTAAGGATCCATTTTTACATTATTGAATAAAATAATAAAATATATTTCAACATCGAAGTGATCGATGCATAAAAATAATTTTCTATAAATATTTTAATAATTGAATAAGTGTCAAGTCCCAAAAATCGCTGAAGAAGTATGATGGATTATAGCCATTCTTAATATTCTCATCCTAAATTTATCTCGAGTACACGTGAAAGACATTGATGAACCTATTGTTTGATGTCCTTACCAGGCCTTGCTTAAAATTCTTCAAACTTAATTTAACTTTTATAATCTTATATTTTTTTAAATATATTTAGCATGGAATATATTGTTAATATTAAAAGTTATTTTCTAGACTGATAACCGACGATCTGTTAAATTATTCATTACTCAAATACCTCCCTTGTGTTGTGAAAAGTAATTTAAAGATGGTTAATGAAAATCTCATTGGAAGAAATATTATTTTACAGGATAACATATTTTTTATTTTTAACAGGGAACTTAACAGGATAATATATTTTTGTGAAATTGTTTCTATTTTTACAATTCCCGAATTCATGTAGTTTAGTTATCGACCTTTATATATAAAATAATTTAGTTTTTTAAAGCCCTACTAGATTTTTTATTTTTATAATTTAATTCTTGCTGGTCAGTTGATTTTTATTTTATAAATTATTTAAAGGAGCTGTTGATGTTATAAAAATATTACATGTACTTCAGATTTAATTTATTATTGATTTAATTGATTACTAATAAAATTTTGATTTTCTTTGCTACCTTTTAAATTTTTCTATGATCTGCAATAATATTCATAATTGTCTAGTTTATTAGCTATAAAGATTCTTAAAAAAATTAAAATTATTTTGCTTTGATAAGGTTTTTAGCAACGAGTCTTGATGATTGCTCAGAAGTTGAAGGCCGAAACGCTGGCCAATATTTCTTAATAATAAATTCACATTGACTGTGTCTTGCCTATCCATTCCACTATTCAACATTTTTATTTGAGTTTTACATCAGTACTTGAACTGTTGAATGCAAGGCATTGTAGCATTGTAGAAGCGAGTTGAGAGAAACCTTAAAAGCTTTGCGGTGTTTCAGAACTAAAACGTGAACTCAGCATGTTCCCTGACAAAGGAGTTAATAAAAAAAAAACAATTAATTTGTACCGGGAAGGAAGTGGTGGTTATTCGCTCCGAACCATTAGGTCGTCTCTTCCCACTTCCTTTCCGTTCGATCTGTCGATACTTGCTATTCAGAATCGTTTTAATCAAGTCGATGTTTTATTTAAGGTGACATACCTCATAGTGAGGTACTAACAAATAGTACTATTATTCATCTAGGGATCGAAAATGCTCAGTGGTAGAGCAGTACGTTGCCGTGCCGAAAATCCTGGTTCAAATCCCACTGCTGGTAAGACTTTAATTTATATCCAGTCTGTTAGCAGCTGGAGATGGATCATATGGGATTGTGGGATCACTCCCAGCCTCTATAAAGAGGGTATCCAAAATAAGGGGGGAAATCTGGTGGTTGAGTGTGATCTAGGACAAATCACCTCCCTGCACAACCGTTATCCATGAAACAGTACAGTCAGACCAAGAATTTTCTTTAGGATCTTTCTTTCTTTGGTCTCCAATTTTTTTACCAGGCCTTTCTTGTTCATAATCAGGCACTCCGCAGCATATAAGACCTCTGTTCGTACAACAGTGCAAAAATGCCTGAGTTTTTCATTCAAAGACATCGATCTCGTGTTATAAATATCCTTGGTGAGTTGGTATGCCATCTCCATTTTATTCAAACGCGAATAACAGGCTACTATTTTATTTTTATTATTTTTTTTTTTTACTTGGATTTATACATTTATACATTATTGTACAGTATACACCTCTGATATTCCCGAGCACTCTTGCACCAACATCTATACCTTCGCAGACGATACAGCCATTATTTCATCTCACAGAGACCCAAACCTAGCATCTATAGCTCTTTAAAATCATTTATTTGATTTAGAAAATTGGTTCTATAAATGGCAAATCAAAATCAAAATCGAGCCATGTAAGCTTCTCTCTAGGCAAAGCTTCGTGTCCAGCAGTCAAAATTGACAACGACGAAAATTATGTAAGTTACCTCGGACTATACTTGGACAAAAGACTTACATACAAAATTAAAAAGACAAGAACTGACTAGACGGTACAAACAACTATCACATCTTTTGGACTACAGATCTTCACTTGACTTGAGGAACAGACGATTTATCTATGATAGTATACTAAAACCTATTTGGACGTATGGAGCAGAACTTTGGGGTTCTGCAAAAAAAATCACATACACAAGATACAAACAACACAGTCCAAAATTCTCAGAAAAATTATTATTGCACCATAGTATATTTCGAATCACACTATACACAATGACATGAACATTCCCACTAAAAAATCATATAATCATAACAAATACATAACATTCCACTCATCGACACAATATTACCCAAACCCACTCGTTCTTCCGCTTTCCTACTCCCTGTTACCTGGACTTGATAAGAAAAGATTAAAAAGACATTGGCCAAGAGACTTACTCAAGTATTAATATTTTTTTATTCCCAAACTCGATGATCATGTAGAAAAGCGAAGAGAAAGACACTTCGATCAAATTTTCTGGATGCGCAATTGCGCAAATTAAATAATAAATAAAATAACTATTCTTTATTATTATCATTTTTTAAATATTATTTATAATACTTTGAACAAATAACTTAAGATTTTGTTTTGTTTCCGAAAGGATCATGAGACCGCATCCTTGACCTGAGTCACCTTAAACAAAAATAAACCGAGGGAGTATCCACATCGATTTACCCCTGGTTATACTGGAACCGTTTACAAAGGCCGGTGTATGGTCTTTTGAAGGCTGCAGTCTTTTTTAGGTCTCGTAATAAAATTATTTTATCAATGAAGAAAGAGACATGGTTTATATGTCGATACCCCATTTTATTGACACAATTTTGGTTATGTTTAGAATAATGTTAACAGGTAAACACTTGTTGATAACGGAATATAAACAGATGTACAACAACAAACAAAGCAATTGTTACCTGTATTCGTATATCACTCCTTCAAAAGAAAAACGTCCTAACTCGAATAACCTTATTTTTTAATAGAGGTATTTGAAAGTTCCGTGTGAGTTTAAATCAAAAATTGGGTATCGATACAGCCAAGCATTCCTAATGAATATGTTGAATTTGGATACTTTTTTATTTTAACTCAATTCATTACTCCTATAAAACTTCAAGTTCAAACATGATACAACTCAATATACTTGTTAAAATGTTAATTAATTGACCACTTGTGTAGCATTATCAATTTGACACATATATTTCATATTCATGAGACCTAATTCAAAGTATGATTTAGATCAATCTAATACCGTATACGTTTATGATCAATAAATAGTACATGGTTTGCATATTTAATGAATTTTCCATTGCATTTGATATAAATAATCCGTGTTATTTTGTCTCATTGATTATTATTCAACATTCATTATATTTAATCAAGTTTAATAAATACTTTACCTATTTAAAACAATTCATAATAAACAAATAAAAATTATGTGGAATAAAATCAAATTTCTATTTTAAATTGAACGATTTTACAAGACTTAAAAGAAACGACGTTTCCGCGTACTTTAACATTTACTGGACAAACGTTCTAAGCTCTAATTAATTACAAAAGACTCATTTGCATGACAGTTAGCAGACATATTTGGACATGCGGAGTTGAGCTTTGGGGCTCTACTAAACCATCAAATTCATCTCGTATCCAATCCTTACAATCCGAAATCTTTCGTAAAATCCTCAATGCTTCTTAGTATGTCACAAATAAACTCATCCATCAAGATCTTAATATGCCATATGTTGCTGATTTGGCCCACTAGATACCTATCTTTCCATGTAAAACTCCATACACTTGAATCTGCTAGTCTCTCACCTTGCTTCCCATACTATTCCTGATAACCCTCCGATGCGTCTGAAAAGAAGATGGCTTCGAGACCTTCTACTATAGAACTTTATTAGAGTGCTGCTAATGGATAGTTTCTCCACAAGTGTTTTTTTTTCATGTCATTTGTTCATATTAGCAGATTTACTTTAATATTATTACAGTTGTAAATATCAATAAATTAATAATAAAAAAAAAAAAAAATGAACGAAAAATTAAGCCAAAATTAAGTTTCAACAAGAAATACTGTATATTTCTTCTATTTTTCTTACATAAACGTTACTTGAAGTTTCCGGATTCAAATCCGTCTCTGGCAGATAAACTATTATATTTAATTTGTTAACAGCCACAGGCCCTGTAGGTTCTGCTGGACCTCCTGGGGAACAACCAGCCTCTGTTTTTACCTCCTTGGTGGCTTAATATTATATTATATGGATGGCTTTCTTCGTAACAGAGTAAGGAGCATTCAGGCTTTACGAAGGATTTCGAATGTAAGGATTAAGGATCTAAGGATAGTTAAATTTGAGTTTTTCCATCTGTGCTGTGGATAACTTATGAAGTACCAGGACTTGAAGAGGAATAAATCTCCCTGAGCTTAAATAAATAATTCGCACATCCTTATATTGCGATGCCGTTTTTGTTAACTGTTCCTCTGGAAATAAGGAAGCAAACTGATGCGGGATACAGGTGTAAGGCGGCAAGCTCCCCCGTAATATTTCAAAGCGATGTATGTAGCGAGGATGGGCCATGCTTCATCCTACTCCCTCATATTTATGGTGTTTTGTTTCCATTTAGGGATTACACCACCATCTGCCTCATGCTGATAACTCAACCGTGATGTCTAAATAACCCTTGTCCTCAGTAAATCATTATCATATAATTACTAATTAAAAAATTTAAACATGAAAAGTGTAAAATAAACTTTAATTTTTTCTATACAAACCACAGCCACTTTATTTCATTTATGAAAATAAAAAGTAAACACTGTATTGAAATCTTTATTTTCGACTTCATGTTAATACTGACAGTTGTAAAAAAGAATTACACAGAATTTGTTTCTTTATCTCTCTAAAGATGTCTACTACCATTATCCTCATTATCATATTCGTTCCCTCTTCTACCACTGTGCAGCGTGAGGATCCTGCTTAAAGAGCCTAAACAAAGTATCTCTTTCCTGAACCAGATCTCTTCTTCGGTTCCTGTCTATTCCTCTCTTCCTGAAAGCATGCCCTATCTGTTTTTCCAGGTTATGCGAGGCCTTCCTGGAGACTCTCTCTGGTCCTTAGGAGGTGCCCGAACACCCTCAGTTTGTATGTCACTCTGGATGATCTCAGCTGATTTAATATCGAGTGTTTTAGCCCGTATAGTTGTGTTCCGTATCTTATCTGTCCGAGTTTTCCTTTCTACTTTTGGCAAGTACCGAATTTCAAGCCTTGTATTTGACTTTGAGATCAAGGTCCACGTTTCCGAAGTAAGATAGGAAGGAAGGTCAATTTATAGACAGCCACTTTGGTCTGCCTTGTCGACTAACATATATCAAAAGAAAGACAAACTACTGGTGCAGAGCAAAATCACTTTCTTATCAACACAATGAATAAATTGTTATAAAAAGTAAGCAAGTTACTGTCAAATAAAATAAAATTTAATCAGTAGTGAAATTTAGAAATAAAGAGGGAGGGGGGTCGGGATAAGGTGCTGAGTTGCTATGCTGAAGGTTCCGGGTTCAAATTCGTTCTGTTAACAACCACAATTAAACCTTGTAGGACCTATAGACCTTTCTGGGGCTCACACGGCCTCTATAAAAAATTCGAAAGGTGGTAGAGGGAGAGAGAGAGAAAGTGAGTGAGAATGAGAGGGATGAGAAGCGAACGGAAGGCGCTAACAAGATGGCTGACATTGGAGCCATCTCCTGCCAATCAATCTCGTACACTTCATTGCTTCTCTTTATTTCCCATCAGTCTGGTCCCTCACTGGCTTCCCGCATTCATGAATACCTAAAGACCATTCCCAAAACAAAAAGTAAATCTTCGTTAGGATTGGGCACTCCATTTGCTTAACGAGGTTATCTTATTTTCCATCGTTATAAATTCGCTTCTCCGTTATCTGATGGTAGTTATTTTATTTTCTTGTGATCCGGAACAATTGTTATAATAATAGTAATAAACCTAATGAATGTAAAGATAAATATGTATACATTTATAAAGGTACTGAAAGTTTTGCCGCTACTTGAAATGGAAGGAGGGGAGAAATGGAGTTGTATATTTCTTGTTCTTCAATATCCGTTCGCCATTTGTCTTCATGAATCATAGAGCTTTTAAACAAACTTTGTATTCTGCCTTATCATAAGCAGCACTTATAGGTTCTCTCCTGACTGCGTTATTTTATGATATATAATATATCAATTTGGATCGAATCGTTCGTGAGCTATATTATTTTATTACTTATGTATCGCTAATTACATTGTCTTCCCCTGATGAAAGCTTAGTTTGATGATACAGTAGAGCACTAAGTTGCTGTGTTAAAGGACTCGGGTTCAAATCCAGCTGTGGAAGATAAATTATTTAATTTGTTAACAGCCACTGATGGAGCCTGTGGGATCTGCAGTTCCTCCTCGGGCTCACCGAGCTTCTATAAAGTGTGTAACCTAAATTGAGGGAGAACCTGACAGACGAGTGTGATCTCAGACATTTCGCCTTTCTTTAAAACCGCTGTCCTTGAAACAGTACAGTCTCTACCATGTACTGTCCCTTCGTGGGTTGTAGTGTTACAAGTTTCAGGTATAGATGTTAAATGTAGCTAAAAAACGAAAAGTTCTAAGTGCATATTTATGTAGTTTCTGTCATAAAAATGTATAATACACCAATTATTTGCTAGGTTTGACGTGCATCATTGTATCTTATGCAAATTATTGAATAAATCTTTACCGATTTCCTAAAAAAGGTCCTGAAGATTTTCAATAAACCAAAATACAGTTTCCGTTGTAAGGATAAAAGTTTTTTTTTAATACGAATTTTGTTTTCTAATAATTATCCTTTTGCATATTTGCTCAATTTCAGATAAAATTAAAATTTAAAAAAACATATATTAAGTAACGAAAATGGTTTTTATTTTTGCTATTCATATTTTTTTTAAATTACGATTTTTTAGTTTTAATTTTTCAATTAATTAGCTACGTCTTATTTAAGTTTAAAACATATACTACAATGTTGAAGAGGTTCCATTCGGAAGAAAAGAGCGTATCATGATGTACCTTGTATCACGTTCCAACATCAATTTGGAAGCATAGCAGTCAATTCAGTGGCAATCCCAAATGTAGTTCATGTTGAACATTCTTTTACATTGACAAACTTAGTTTACTCTTAAACACATATTACGATAGGTTTACATACTTACATATAATTATAGTTTATATTAATTATATATTACTAACTATATGACAAATCATTCTATATAAAATATAATTTCTGAAACTGCCTAACCGTTTAATGACTTTGCAGAGGCCTCTAAAGGAGTGCTGAAAGCAACGTTTCTCGACTAAGTAGAACGTAGTGTAATGGCAAATCAGCAGGAAATCGTGGGAATAGCCGCATCTGGTCGGTATCCGATGATCCTCCGGCGCAGACGATTCAGCCGATAGCCACCATTATCTCTGCCAGCATCATCATCAAAGTATACGCAATGGTGGAGATACTAATAGTGCGATTTGCGCAAGTGGAGAACTATTGCACAAATTACTCGTTAACTATCTTGGGTAAGGAAATGTTTGGGAAAATTTCCAAATATATGACATACTAAAAATGAGCCATTGATAGCACTGAGTTGGATACCACATGGCATTACTAAAATTATCATGGTATAGGATGAAATGAAAGGAAATAATAAAAATAGAATGTTAATTACACTATCTTAATGAATTTAAACGCACACGTCAGCAACGCTACGTTATTGTTTTCTACCACCGATAATTTACTCATAAAGTGTTATTTTATTTTATTTTTTTCTTATCATTTAAGCTATCCATAAACACGTTTTGAGTAGGAATGATATTATCATCAAAATGCTTTATTTTTTAGTAACTATTTTAAAGGTTTATTGTCAAAATCCAAGAATATTAAATTATATTCTTAATGCCAGAAAAAAGATACCTGAATATACCAAACTTTTATAATTAATATTGATGCGTCATTTTCCGTCACACACAAAAAAAACAAAAACAACTGTAGCATCACAACCCATGAAGAGTCTGGGGTTCAGTACATGGTAGAGACAGGACTGTTTTATGGACAACGGTTGTGCAGGGAGGTGATTTGTCCTAGATCATGCTCAACCGCCAGATTTTACCCCCTTATTTTGGGTACCCACTTAGGCTGGGTGAGCCCCAGAAGGGTCCTGGGTCCTATATGATCCATCTGCGACACTAAATAACAGTCTTGCCTGCGCCGGGATTTGAAATGGGGAACTCTGTGAGGAAGGAGACATAAGCCTCCATTAAAAATGAAATTTTCTTTCTATCAATCTTCTTCTTCTAGGAATAACGGAATTCACACCTCCCGCATAGAGTTTGCTTTCAGGACAATGGTTAAATTGGTCTTGATCCAAAGATTATGGGAACAAATAACAACCCCGTTGGATTTGCTGACCCTTCACTTAGCCTCTACGTAGAGGGTGCCTTTAATTTGGGGAAAAACTGGCGGTTAAACACGATCTCAGATATATCATCTACTTGCACAACCATTTACCTAGAAATATAAAGTCTCAACCATGTACTGACCCTTCACGGGTTGTAGCGTCAAGTCTAAATTGTTAGCCAAGACATCATAATATTTTATTACAATGAATAAATCGGTCTTGATCCAAAGGTACGGGAACCCCGTTGGATCTACTGACCTTCCTGGGGCTTGTCCAGCCTCTATATAGTTGGTATCCTTTAATTGGGAAAAATTTTGTCAGTTGAGACTGATCTCAGACAAATCACCTCCCAGCACAACCGATATCCTAGAAACAGTACAGACCCCAAGATCCTTCAAGGGTTGTTGTGTTACAGGATTTTTTTTCTCTATTTAGATCTAAAATATCATTTTTTAAAAGTAATAATTTCATTTTAAAATCACTCAGTCGAAGGAATACGCAAACAGAAGCTTTCCACTTGATAAGTTCCCGGTGTTGTCAGAAGAAGTTAAGATACTGTTGCGTTGGACTGTAAACAAAACGAGGAAATCTCCCTTGAATCAGCCTCTGGGGCGCCTTCAATTATGTTTTATCACATCTGAAGGGGTTGCTACGGCGCGAGTCATTTATTTTAGATAAGCTCTCTTTATTTATCTGTCTCTTCTTGCATTTTTTTATCTTCCATCTTACTTCTCGGGAAAATAAAAAAATATTACAGATTGAAAAACATAGGTCCAAAAAAGATTTCAAGTCACATAGGACTTCAGATTTTTATGTTGTAAAAATATAAATTTAACGTCAATTTAATAGAGGATTGAAAATAACGTTTGTATTTATACAATCTACTGAAAAAGAAATACTATAATAATTTATTATTGTGCCTGGAACATAATCAAGCATACTAAAAGTATTCAGCTCACAGCGATGGTAAGCGCTCAACGCGCCCAGTCTCTCTGGACCGCATCGGCTGAGAGTAGCCGGCATTTTAAGGGTTGACCAAATTAATATACTGCAACAGTTATAAAATATTATAATTTTTATTTTTTCTATTCTTAGCCATTACATGGACCGGGCGCTAATCACTTACAAAAACGTCATATCATCCGCCAATGAACCTTTTAAGTCCTTGTTGACTTTGTCTATTGCAAGCAAGTTATTAACCTTTGGTAGAAGTCAATTTTCAACCATTGTAAGCATCCCTTTGATATGCGACTGTATCCGCTAAGTCCTGCTACTTAGATGATTACTCATCACGAAGCTCCTCAGACATGGCAGTCCTCTGCAATCGGACGCGACGGGACCGAGGACATCCCTCATCAGGTTCCTTTCAGGGGATGATTGCCGTCCCTCCCCCCGTCCCGGCCCTCAAAGAGACGGCGGATGCAAATCGATCTCGCTCGGGGTTCACTAACACTTCACTCGGGCCCTTCAACATGAACTAATTTCGCCTTTGTCCCTGCATCCGTTAGTTGAGGCGTCATCAACCGGCTCAATTTAGGGCAACGATTTCGTCGGTCGATGTCAAGGAGGGCTTTTATGTAAATTTCTCCTTTGCTACTCGCAGATTAAAGGAAGGATTCAACCATTGTACGGTTTAATTGTACTTTCTATCAAGAAAAACTTGTTTCTACATGTATCATGGATATGTGAGGTAACTCCGAGTATGTAGTCTAGTGCTGGTTTTCTGTGCTTATTTTATTCCATTACATGCCCTCGGCAAATGAAAGATGAGAAAGTAACTGAGACTGCACTGGCCATCCAGCAAGAACATGGTGTTAAGATTTGGAGGGAGAAATGACAGGGAGGGCTCTCCGAAGTTTTTTTATATAGAGCGGATTAGCTTAGTGTGCATAGTGCTGATTTGTCGTGCTTAAAGTTCAAATCCGGCTGTGGCAGATATATTATTTAATCTGTTAACAGCGATGGACGGACACTGTGGGATCTCAACGAACCTCAATTGGGAGAAAAACCTGGCAGTCGAAGTCTCAACCCTACACACCCTAGTCTTAGAAACAGGGCAGTATACACCATACGTATCATGAACCCAAGATCCTTCATGAGTTTTAGTGCTTGTGGTTTTTTTTTTTTTATATACAACGGCTTTAATTATTTAATTAATACATTAAATAGGCGTAAATAATTTATATACTAATCATTCCCGATATGTCATGCCAACAGGATTTAATTATATTTAACTTCATATGATTATATATGTTAATTGAAGGTGATAGCTCGGATGGCTGTATTCAAGATAATATAATGTCACAATTTTTCATTTCCCGTTGCTATCTAATTTAGGCCTAATGAATTGTTTAAATTGCATCCGCTAATACAAATATTGCAGGACTGACATCATTCGAAAGATATAAAAAATACTATAATTAGTAGTAGTAATTTTGGACAGATAATTTCATTTTCTGTTTTAGTTTGGAGACTTAAGCGCTTTTCGATGGAATTTTTTCCACGGTCTTAACATTTATGTAAGGTCTCTTTTTATTTTTCAATATTTATATATTTTTTGGAATAGCCATAAATCCACTAGTGTCTTGATAATGTTGTTTTTCTTTTCATTGCAATCTTACTTTCATTTTTTCATATGGTTTTTGGTGTTGTTTACAATTATTTATTTTTTTCTGTTGTGCTTTTTTGTAGTCTGATGAGTATATGTTGAATTTTCAAATTCTCCAGTATTTATCAGCTGTTTTCGAATAACCTTCCTTATGATTTATTAGTTGCATTTGAGCCTTGAAGGTGGTGGGATGCTTCTTGGGTGCCTTATTCATGTTTTGTTTTGTTATCGTTCTTTTGTTTTGTTTTTTTGTTTTCTTTCTCTACCTACCCTGAGGATGCCTGAATAGGCCAAATATTGGACAGATAATTTCATTTTCTGTTTTAGTTTGGAGACTTAAGCGCTTTTCGTTGGAATTTTTTCCACGGTCTTAACATTTATGTAAGGTCTCTTTTTATTTTTTAATATTTATAATTAGTAATTTTGTATATTTATTCTAAATGAAAAATAGGTGATTATAAATTGTACATTAAACTTTATTATTAATAAGACGTAGCGGGTTGGCTCAGTGGTAGAGTTGCCATGGCGAAAATCTTGGTTCAAATCCCATTGCTGTCAAGACCTTTATTTAGTTTGCTAGCGGCCGGAGAGGGATCTAGGACTCTTCTGGGGCTCACCCAGTCCCTATAAAGTGGCTACCCAAAATAAGGGGGGAAATTTGGCGGCTATCGTGATCTAGGACAAATCACCTCCCTTCACAAACGTTGTCCATGGAACAGTACAGTCTCTACCATGTACTGAACCCCAGACCTGTTCACGGGTTGTAGTGTTACAGGTTTTTTTTTATCCATGAGATGAAATGAGAAATGCTTACATGAGGAAGAATAAGTACTAACAGAACTTCTTTTTTGACACCTTTGTTATTTTTTTTACTTATTTTATTCATTATTTTTTGTATTAGTTAACCTCACTAACTGGTTTCGGCAAATATGCGAAACACTTTCTACGGTTCCTAACTTGTATTCTACATGACGTATAACATCATTGAAAAAGAACTATTGTTATGAGAGAGGCGACTGGCGACTGATAAGTAATAATAAAGAAGACCTCTCATTAAGCATCTTTTCAGTCTCATCCTTGTTTATATATATATATATATGGTTATATATATATATATATATATATATATATATATATATATATATATATATGTATGTATTTATTCATTTAATGTCAATTTATGCTGCTATGGATACTCGCACGATGGTACAGTGGGAGCTCTTAACATATCCAGGTATATTAAAGATAGGGAGGGATCTTAAGCTAGTATCTAACACTGCACATGGTCGGGAACCCCATCTTACGTCCCTTTCGAAGGACGGCATAACCAAGGATGTTTTACCCCCTTTGAAATATTCCAACCTTTGGCATAGAAGGTGTATATATAACCCTTATACGCACACTCTACACTTTTAATTTTAGTGATCGATGATATTACAATATTAACTTTAAATGTAGAGTCTCATGCATAGCAGTTGATTCGGACATTGCAGCCGCATAATTCTTGTCCAACATGAGATGAGAGAAGGGTGATTAGGCTGGAACCGGGGAAATTATTCACCGTCATGATGGCTATTGTCCCGGAGGTAGATAATGGCGATACGGGGCAGCGGGTATGCCAAGTCCGCACGACTCTCGAGCGATCCTGTGTTGTAGTCAACGCTATTACAGGCGTTAGTATTTCCGATGGTTAGTGTGTTGACTGTGTTTGCTACAAGTAAATATGTTTGTATATATTTATTTATTATATAATTTTGATGTATCTATACTGCATTTTTCTAGTTAGTAATAGTACTTTAGTGAGGAAGCGGTGGTAGAGCATTGAGTTGCCGTGCCGAAAATTCAGTGTTCAAATACGGCTGTTTAGCAGACTTCCATTTAATTTTTTATCGACGAGATGGATACTAAGAGATCTAGGACCCTCCTGGGGCTCACCCAGTTGGTACTTAAGATATAGGTATTACTTGTCGGGAGACCGTGATCTAGGACAAATAACCTCCCTGCTCAACCGTTGTCCGAGAAACAGTTTGCAGCCTCTTCCCCGTATAGAACCAAAGACCTTCCGTGAGTTATAGTGGTACAGGTTTTTTAATATAATTTTAATAGTAGTTATTTACATATTTTAAATTTATTTATCTCGTGTTTATTTATTTTTGTAGTATGTACTTAATTCTTAACAGTATTTCCAATTAATCTGCACAAACGTTGTCTCTGCCACGCGCTGTGCCCAATATCGTCATGTTTTTAACAATTTATTATTTTATTTTTTAGTTACTGTCACTGATTCTAAAAACCGTGAACAGGGTAAGGTAAATAATATTATTAGAAATCTACATGATTGTTTTTATTACATTAGTTAATTGAAGAACTGATATAAATTCATTCCTATGCACTTGTTTATAAAAAATATATTCATGTATTTACTAATATCTATGCACAAAGAATATGTGTAACTCCACGTTTGTTTAAAAATATATACATATACACAGTTAAAGTTAACTGGGGGGAAATTTTAAAAGATAAAACAGAATTCAACCCTGAATAGAATACAACCCGTTTTCTAGTACACTCCCAGCCAGCGGAAAATAGACTGGAAAACCTTCTTAGAATATTAAGCCATTTCCTTTTTTGATATTCCGCGTTTTCTAGCTCCCTTCGTTTTTCCTCTCCCTCTCATTTATGAGAAAAAAAGCGTATGAATAGAAACAAAAAAAGCGAAAGGAATGTATTCTTCACACTAGTTGAGTATTTGGTTTTCAACGCAATATTTACAAAAGAGTCCAACTTCAAGTGTAGCAGTAAACACATTTTCCTGTACAAATGTATACAGGAATGTATGTCTGAATTGGATATTCTCCCTCTTCCTGTTATTTTTTTTGTAATTTAAGTTAATTTTTTATGTATTTAACAGCTCTATTATTTTTAAAATATTTTTAAACTATTACTACCTCTGAAGTTTCTCTTCTTGGTTTTATTCATGTCAATATGTATCACATTAAAGAATATAATTATATAGGGGCGTATCTCAGTATACACATATACATATTACTGAGTAGCTGTGCTGAGGGTTTCGAATCGTAACTTCAGCTGTGGCGTACCGATTGCATACATTTATTATAGACAGTGCATCTAGCCTCTATAAATTGAGCACCTTCACAACCGTTTTTTTTAAAACAGTATTATCGTCCTTTTAGGGAGTGGAGTGGCTCAGTGGTACTGAGTTGCCATGCCGGAAATCCTGGTTCGAATCCCGCTACGGGCTTTGACTTTTATTTAGTTTGTTTGCTATCGCAGATGGATCATATGGGATCTAGGGCACTCCTGGGGCTCACCCAGCCTCTATAAAATATTATAAAAATAGGGTCGAAGTCGGGGGGCAAAAGCTAGTATGTATATATATATATATATTATTATATATAATATATATATATATATATATATTAAATAACAGTATAAGTAAATAATTTAGTAGGAATCCACAACCCAATTTAAAGTAATGTTGTATAATTATTATTAAATCCTCAAATCTATGTTATCCGACGTAAAACCGCGACATACTACATCGTTTATTCGGAGCTTGACGACTGTAGATGGTCCACAGCCGAGGAGGAGACATCAACAGAGACAAAAAGCGAAGCTCTATCGAACGGTGACGTCAGCCGAGCAGGCGCGAGTCAACTGATGACGTAGGAGCTCTGAGTCACCCACAGTCCGTCCTCAGCCAGCCCAGGGGTAAGTACTGCTGCTTCTAGTCTTATGTATCATACGTAGTATCTATTTATTTATTATGTATCTTTTATCTATATGCCACACAGTTTATTAAATAACAATTCCGATATCGAACGCGTGACTCTCGGTTCATTTTAATTATCTTTCTCAGTTCAATCGGTGTTTACACCATAAAAAAAAATACCATTAAAATATGCGACCTCGTGTCATCAATAAACATATTCCTTAATTATATGAACTTTGGATTTTTTTTTTATAATAATCATTAAACTACAAAATGACTTTCCTCCGGATATCTGGACCAGATGTGGTACATAACTGATCTGACATCATGACTGTTATATTACTGTCATATGCAATATTGATGCGATATTTCTGTTCTTAAGTACATATATAATCTAAATACTAGTACTACTTAATAATATCTAATATAAAATTATGTCGTTTCTTTTTTGTATGATATATGTTGATACAACCGCCGCCCTATTTTTACCGTATTATTACTTATCATAAAAATGTATGACAAAATGATAAAAGTAGTCCTTAATTACAAATATATAGTATTTAGTTTCCTCCTGATATCTACACCAGATGTGATACATAACAGCTCTAAACATAACTCCTATGTTATATTCATATATTCATATATCACAACTGATCTGGCATCATAATTGATATACTGCTGTCATATGCAATATTTCTGTTTCTGTACATATATAATCTAAAAATGTATACTGCTCCTTAATATTTAATATAACATTGTGGTTTTTATATAATATATATTCATACAACCCCTTTTTTTTTTGTGCGTATTTATTTATGGTACTTTATTTTAAATAATATAAATAAAAAATGATATCTAAATTACCGCGTGGTATTTTATTATATATAACTGCGCAATTACTTTCCTCCAGATATTTGAACCAGATGTGGTATAAAATAAATCTCATATCGTAACACTTATATTACAATCATATATAATATTTTAGTATAATTCGGTTCTTAAATACATATATAAGCAAAGCATTAATACCACTTATTAATATTCATTATTAAACGTTGGTGTTGACACCATAGTATATGTAACAGATAAAAATATATGACCTCAGCATATATTATGCTCCTTTATTGCATGTATATGGACCATATATGGTAAATAACAGATCTGAACATCATAACTCCTATGTTATAATGATATGTAATATAATTCGGTTGTTAAATACATATGTAATCTAAAACATTAATACTTCATGTTAATATTAAATATTAAATTATGTTGTTGCTTTTTTTAAATATATTTTCATACAACCGCCGCCCTTCTTGGTGCGTATTTACATTAATTCGTTTTAATTAATATACATATTAATTAATATCTAACAAACTGTGTGTGGTATTTTATTTTATTTTGTATAATTAAGTAATGACTTTTCTCTAGATATCTAGACCAGATGTGGTAAATAACAGATCGTAACTGATATTACGCTTCTTATATTACATTCATATGTATTATTGTAATTATTATTGTAATTGGACACTAGATACTATTTTAATTCAACCATGAATACTACTTCTGTGGATTTAATAAGAAATTATGTTTTTATACAATATAATTTTTAATAACCACCTCCCTTTTTTGTGCTTATATTTATTTATTTATTTTTAAAAATAATATCTGCTTAATCTTTTAATAAATGAAGATTAAAATAAATCATTCTATCCACGTGTGGGGTTTTACACAGGTTTTAAAATTTACTATTAGAATTTCAAAAACGCGTTGATATACTTCTTAAAATCATATCTGTCCAAATGTAGCTTTGTAATTCTTGATTTATTTTTTTTAATTTATTATGCCATAATTAGCTTATTTAGGGATATAAGTGTTGATTTTTATTTTCTTCCCGTGCCGAATGTATTGTATTTCATTAAAATTGAATACATTTCATCTACGGAATTATTTTCATGGAATTAAATATAATCAATTTACAAATTATTTCAAATTACACAAAATAGTTTATTCAATTTAATTTTGAAATAAAAATAAAATATTAAATACAATTATTTTAATTTTATAAATGAAACTATTTAAATAAAATAATTTATAAATTATATTCATATGATAGATAAATAGATATAATAATAAATAATAAAATTGATAAATTGCCCTGATAAAATGATGACTAGCAATACATATGTAATACATCAGTATAAGTAATGTAATTATTGTCCCCCCTTTTTTGCTTATATAGATCATTAACGTTACTGTATAAATAAATACATAATCAAGGTATTGTATATTTTAAAATTACAATCAGTGATAAATTAGAAATTATTTTAATGCAACCGTTTTCAGAGTAATTATCTCCTCTATGTCCATCAGATTTGTTTTCAAGCTTTAAGTAAAAAAGTATTTAATATTTAATTCTTCCATTCATTTTTTATCGTTTATAGCTATTTAATTAACTCTGGCCATTTTTCGTTTAATGTTTGACTTAGCCTTTATTTGATTTCATTTTATTTAAACGCTGAACTTAATTTGATTACCTTTAAACAATTAATTTTATTATTACGCTTGTAATATTGTTAAATGAAATTCAAAAGTGCACATTTTTGAGTTAAGCTAATATTCAATTTCCAACATTTTATTTTTAAATCAAGTCATATTTTGAGTTATATCATGTTTGAACTTGAAGTTTCATGGGAATAATGAATAATTACTTAAAATTAAAAAGTTTTCAAGCTTTTTAAAACTGTCTAAAGGTTAATAAAAGGATTTCGATACCATTATTACACCATTTCCTGGTTTACCACAACACCCATTTTTTTATTTTTTTAACTCTCGTATCAATTGAATAACTTTCAAATAGCTCTATTGAAAAATTAGATTTCATTAGTTATGACATTGTTCTTTTGAAGGAGGGATGTTGTTAATTGTTACTAAACAATTATATTTGTATGCAATATTCATAAGTTTTCGAGATTGGTTGTAAGATATAATTTTTTTTTTTTTATTCATTTATAATTGTTTACGTTTGAATTATTAATAATTCGCTTAGAGGCATGTTTTCGAAAAAAATATTAAATTATTAAAGGTCGAGAATTAAAAATTATCAATCATATGTAGGTTGTGACAGAATTGTACATGAAATAAATTATGTACATATATCGTCCCATCGCAAAGTATCTGATGTGAAATAAATACAGTTTTCGTTTTCGATTTATAGCAGTTATTTTAGGATTGATCATTGATATAAAAGTCATATAGAGGCATCTATCAGAAACAAAAACAATGTAAAACGAATGTCATTGGTTTGACTATATGTATAGTCATAGGTATGACTAGGCACTAATTTTGATTGAACCTTGAAACTGTTTTTTTTTTTATTCTCCTCAAAATTACCGATTTTCACATTCGTAGTTGTAAATGGCAGGGACGATATAATTAAACCTAATAAATTACTAATTAGCTGTAGATCGTCCCAGTGATATATGCAGACCTTCCTATGACTCACCCAACCTTTATGCAAGTCAGTAATGTAGGTTCACATATATATAAGCACATAAACTGACTGCATATAACATTACCTAACATACAATAGAGAAGTATCCAAACAAATATCTCATTCAAAGCTAGATTCAGTTCAAATTGGTCATTTGGCCTAAGACTGTGATCTATCCTCCGTCAATTTTTCCTCACCTTTTCGAGCGTAAAGATTATTCTTTTGTTTGTTAATTTATATTATGGATACTCATGTGCAGTACTAAGTTTAGAATTTATATCATTAATCTTACAATGAAATGAATAAAACACTATTAGGTTAAAGTTTAAGAGAATGTGCTTTATTCTCGGCCTTAAACTGTTGGGTAGTGCGGTCCGTACCGGTCCAACCGCCTAATTTATCTCTTGACTAATGCGCCGTCAAATCACCGTTCTCACCCTAACAAAGCTCACTGAATTTCTGTCAAAAGAAATCTTCGATCATTTCCAAAATATGATTCATAGTGATTTTACTTTAATCGAAATATTCTGAGTGCGTTCAAATGCTTTGAATTTTTAAAATGGCGTAGATTCCAAAATGTTACGTTTAATTTTATTGATTTAAAATTTTAAGATATTTTTCTAATCTGATCATCAGAATTCATAGAAAATGTGCTAATAAATATATATTAAAAAATAATTTGATTATTAACGAAATGAGAAATATTTTTCTTGTTGATTTCAAAATGTTTTACCTCCACCCAGACCATTTTTTCTCCATGCTTATATATTGAAGCAATAAATAGTCAAGAATTTTTTCCATAATAAATTACTGTTTCTCAAATATAAAAATAATGCATTTAAATTCATAATATACAATTGAAAAGTTAGAGATTTTATAAATTATAAGATATAAAAAATTACAATATACAATACATTATATTCTGTATATGCAATATTACAATCATATATACCTTATTAGGTATTGCATATTGTAATTGTTAACAAAAACTTGTAGGATGAAGAAAACAACAACGTAATAATATTTATCTATGAGTCAATTGTATTATATATTATATTAGTTAGCTAAAGGGATAAATTGTTAACCTAGATACCATAATATATATAATAATGTTGCGCTTTTGGGGGTGGTTCTCTTCGTATATAAGTCCTGGGTGCAAAACCAGCTGTGGTCAATAAATTATTTATACTTTGATGGATTCTGTAGGGTCTGTAGGCCCTCCTGTGGCTCACAAAGCCCCTTTAAATACCTTGTTCTGAACCCAAGAGAGTTAATGGGTAATTGTGGTACAGATTTTTTTTAAAGTCTAAATTGTTTAACTCTACCTGTCATAATATTTGTAATAATGATGGGCTGCTTGGAAAAGTGGTTCAGGTTGTAAAGTGTAGACTTACAGGGATGAAAGTCCTGGGTTCGAAAAACCGGCTGTGGCAAATAAATTATTTATTTTTTAATGGACCCTGAGTATTCACGGGATTAGTAGACCCTCCTTTGGCTCACAAACCCTCTATGAAGTGGATACCGAAGCCACGCTAATCATGGAAAAACCATGATTAGCGTGGCTTCGGTACTTGAAACAGTATACTCAATCATTTATTGAACCCAAGACCATTCATGGTTCATTCATAGTAGTACATTCTTTTTTTATTCATTGAAACTGTATTATAATAATACAACAAATAATTAGAATGAATGATTTGTAATGACTAGAATAGCTTAGATATAATCAAAAATGTGAATCGTACTCTTGAAGGAAAAATCTGGCATTTAAGGGAGATCTCGACCAAATTACAATTCTGCATTATATCTACTAAATCCATATATTAGCTTATAAATCATAATTTTTTAATTGAATATTTATTTAACCGCGTTTAGCGACTTTTGGTAGGGAATAATTGTATGCGTTCGCGTCAACATGCTCGAGACTGGCGACACCTAGCGGCCTCTACATGAGTAATATAATGTCTTTTAACCAACTTTAGTTTAAAGGTTAGAATTCCATTTATATAATTATATTTATCGTTTAATAGTTTTTCTATTGATAGTAATAATAACTTCTATAATTGATTGAACTTTTCGTTTCCCCAAAAATATATATCTTTTTCCTGCAACCATTGAGTAATGCTATCCATTACTCAACTAAAACTAGTGTGGAAAGTCCCACTTTCCCCCACTAGTGAGAAAAAGTAACAGCCACCTATGGAATTTGACAATCAGCACTCTGTTATTTTAAATGTTAAATGGCGTTATTATAATATTATTCATTTTATATTCCTAAAATGTTAAAATAAATAATTTTAGAACAATTTTATATTTAATTCAAGATAGATTTAATTTATTTTTATGCGATTTTATAGAAATATTTAATATAACCTTGAATGTAATTTGCATGGTTCTTAATAGAAAATTGTAAGAGATAGCGCTAGTGTAGTTTTAGCAAATCGAAAGTTTCACCTTTCATTTCTTAATTTTTAAATGGATAACTACGCAAAAATGATTAGGGAATCTACTAATTTTGTTGTATTTACTTTACCTAACATTTTAATATTATTTTTATTATTATAAAATGCATTAAAATTTATTAGAAATTATACTAAATTAAATATTAATGCAACTATTAAATATATAAAAATATAAATTCTAGGTAAAGTATAAACTATAGAATTAGCAATCCCTATTCATTTTTGCGCAAAGTAGTATATTAGTAAATATACTAATTACTATTTTAATTAAATTATTAATTTTATATTGAACTTGTGTAGCTCATCATATGTTTCAATAAATAAATAAATTACTTCAGATATTTAGACAGTATCTTTTTCTGTACATGTTTGTTATTCTAAGGGGACTTAGTCCTAGAATATAGTTACTTTTCTATTCTTTATAATTATTGTTCGGAGTGTAAATATATGTGAAAACCAGATCAATATTAATTAATTGAAATTCTAAAAATTTGAAATTTAAACAATTCAGATAATAATTGATTTATAAATTCAAAAAGGAGTACGGTTGTTCCAAAGTCTTGAATTGTCAATTTTGTCCTCATGACTGCCTATTTAATTTTTTTTTTAATTATAACTATTAAAGTTTAAGTCTACTCTCTTGTAGTCATTCAGTAATTGATTCAAACGTCCAACAGGAAGATGACTATAGATAATAAGGCGATTGGAATTTATTAGAAAAGTTTTCTCATTATAAAGAGAACCCCTGGGGGTTGATATCGGAGGGAAGGAAAAAGAGTTCATTTTTAATTAAACGTGCCAACAAAACGTTGTGAGGAGTTAAGGGCCAGTAAAATGTTTGTGGGCCCTTTACGCGGTAGGGCACCGGTGACTTTTCCTTTTAGCAGATTACCTCCTCTCCTCCGCCCTCCTGATCACTTTTCCTCCTGTCCTTTCTTGTCCTTCCCTTCGCTTCCTTTGAACATTCCTGCCCTTCTTGAGCCTAAGAGCACTTCCTGCCGTTCGGAATCCTTTCGAATAGCAACTTAGGAACTCATTTCTTGTCACTTTTGACAGTTTCGTTAAAAGAAGACGATGATAAATAATTGACTGGATGTTATCCTATTTTCGGATGACATAATCAATAAAATATTTAATTTTATATTACAAGGCATTGATATTATTCGTTTATAACGACGTGAACTTCAAATGATCTTCTACTGATAAAAAAATCGGTGTCTTGAATACACAAAAAAAAAGCATTCACAAAATCACCATTTTTCAAAAATAAATGAAATAATGATTTATGAGTGAAAACCAAACAGTGATATCCAAGTAACGCAGACATTGAATCTTCTTACCCTAAAATAGACCATGAAAAGTAGCGTTAAATACCACAAAATGACTTTAAAATACGTCAGTTTTTTTTTATTATGTCTAACAAATAATTAAAAAAATATATTTTCATTTGTACCCCATCCGCATGGAAATGTCTGTTTTTCTTTACTGTGAGGTTTTTAGGTTTCTATAAAATACTTCTAAAAATACATACTAATCCTCATCGGAACTGATGAGATATTTCTCAGTGCTTCAAATTGTCATATAAATATTTACTTCAAGACTTATTACAACATTAAAAATAAGGTTCACCAAATGTTTCCGTGAAATAAGCTTTGTTCATATGTGTCACCGGTGGTGTAGTGGATAATATAATAAGCTACTATGCCCAAGATCATGAGTTCTTAGTCCGACAGAAGGATCTTTAAAGGAATCTTTAAAGGAAGTGAGGTGTCAGGTACTTGCTAAACATCCCTTTCCTTAGGAAATTTTAATATGCCAAATTTACGATTCCCACTATAGCAGCTTTCGATTATCCACATCAGCATTATGTGACACTAAATGAAATAACTTTCTTCATTATATTTTTCTTACTATTAATAATAATTCCCTCATTATAGTATAATTCCCTAATATATTTAAGAGGAAATGAATAAGTAGTTCGTAAGTTTTAGCATGGATATACTAGTTTTCTATGGATTTTTATTGCTATAATAATTTAATATTTATTTTCTCTCTCCTTATACAAGACTGAAAAGACAAGATACTGCTCGGCGTTTTCGCTTACTTCAACATTTACTGAAAAAACGCTCTAAGCTCCCAATTAATTACAGAAGATTCATTTACATGACAGTTATCAAACCTATTTGGACATACGGAGTTGAGCTTTGGGGTTCTACTAATCCATCCAATTCATCTGGTATCCAATCCTTACAATCCAAAATCATTATTAAAATCCTTATTATGTCACGGATAAACTCATCCATCAAGATCTTAATATCCCATATGTTGCTGCTTTGGCCCAAACTAGATACCTATCCTTCCATGAAAAACTCCATACACACTTGAATCTGCTAGTCTCTCAACTTGCTTCCCATGCTATTCCTGATAACCCTCCGAGGCGTCTGAAAAGAAGGTGGCCTCGAGACCTTCTACTATAGAACTTTATTGGAGGGCTACCGATGGGTAGTTTCTCCACAAGTGTTTTTTGTTTTCATGTCCTTAGTTCATACAGCTGATTTACTTGTTGTAATATTATTATAGTTTTAAATATCAATGAATTAATCTAAAAAAAAATTGCCTCTCTATGTCATGACACAACATGGTTATGCAACTTAATGTAAAGTTCAAATTATACAGGTTTATAAATTAAAAAATACCATTCGATATTATTATGCGTGTTGTAATACTCATATTGCTGCTGGTTATTTTTCCTTCCCATTCTTCAACGAACTCCGAAACATATTTTTATTTTGGAAGAATCGAAACCTGCCAGGTTCACTTCTCCTTGAGGGTCCACATCCCTCACCAACAGACCGATTTCCGATCTCAAATAAACCGGAAGCTATCCCTTTAAAGATGAAGAGGTATTGATCTGAAAACTCTGGTTTACATAACAAGGGTTGGGGGAGGATTGTAAATACAGACCGTCACAAAGCCGGGGTAAGAAAGCCTCATGTAACTCAACACCGCTAGGCTCGGTTTCCAGCCGCACTGCAGTATGTTAATGAGTGTCTCGGTCATTAGAACGCTCTATACATAGTCTATGCATTCACATAATTCTCAGAACGATATATAATTACACTACTAATTACTGCTAGTTCTTAATTATTTCATATAAAAAAACTAAACCACATGAAATGTAGAATCGGTACATTCTCTACCACGTACCGATTTTAAGCCAGCCATTCTGCAGGAAGATGATTTTGGAGAAAAAAAGCCACATTTTCGCAAAATGGGTAACCACTTTATAGAGGTTGGGTGAGCCCCAGGAGGATTCGTCAGAGCCGATTTTTGCGGTACCCAGACTTACATCTTCTCTATGAGCACTTTACACTTTGAACCATACCCAAAAAACCTAACCTTATTAGGCTGTCTAGGTTAACAATTTAGACTTTAAACTTACTGATAGATTATATAATACAATTAAAATAAAATAAAATAAAAAACTGTACCACTATAACCGATGAAGAGTCTTGGGTTCAGTACATGATAGAGAATGTTCTGTTTATAAGCCACCATTTCTGCAATAAGGTGATTTGTCCGAGAATCAGGAACAAGGATTTTTCCACAAACTAAGAATAACCACTCTATAGAGGATGGGTGAGCCCCAAGAGTTCCTCTGGGTTCCCTACAGCTGTTAACAGTTGTCATCTGTTTGTCATCTTATCATCTGTTGTATCTTTCTGATAGAGGTTTGAATCAAGTACTGAATGTCTATAAGATAGTAACCTTTGACTTTAATAGTATGGTTAATACACAGCATGATTAAAATGTAATGACAATTAAAATACTGTAAAGGTATCTTCTATGCTATCAAGGATTTTGAATCCTATACATGTCCAGGAATGTGATTTGGTCGAGATCATGTTCAGGCGCCTGATTTCTCACCCATTAAGGGTAACAAACTCTGTAGATCCCATAGGGCCCAAAAACGAATAATTAATTTATTTTCCAAAGCCGTTTTAGTACACAGGACTTACGTCTCTATGAGGCAGCCCTTTACAAACTGAACCAAGCCCAAACAACCCTACATTATTATAAATATTAGGATTATTTCTAATTTAACAATTTAGACTTTAAACTTACTGACTCAATGTATAATACAATTCAAAAACAAAATAAAAAAAACTGTACAAATACAACCCATAAAGAGTCTTGGGTTCAGCATATGGTAGATAATGTACCATATACTGAAAACATGCAATTGTGTAGCTAGGTGGGTTTGCTATTGAGAAACAGCAACCAGGATTTTCCCCAAACTAAGAATAACCGCTTTATAGAGGCTGGATGAACCTCAAAAATGTTTCAGACCCTCAGAGTACACCATGGCTGTTAACATTAAAGACTTTATCATCTAATCATCTATTTCTTTCTGCTAGACGTTTGAATCAATTGCTGAATGTCTATGCGAAAGTAACCTTAACTTTAATATTTCAAATATTTTTTTTTTTTATTTCGAAGAGAAAATTTCTCCTGATTGTGAAGCGACCCCTGGTAGCTCCAATGGTTAGGGCGCTACCACGATGAGACGTACGACCCGGGTTCTAATCCCGGTCAGGGCAAATCTTTTCTCTTCAAAATAAGAATGTTCAAAAATTAAAACAATTAACAAAAATTATAAAAAAATATATATAATATAATGACCTAAGTCAATACGATCCTAATTAAAGTAATGTTCAATGAACATTCTTCCTCGTGTATACACCGCAAAATTGCGAGAACACGGGGATATGGGACCGGTGAAGAGAACGGATTTGTCCTTTGAGGCGACCCCGGTTAGCTGAAATGGTAAGAGCTAACAGGATTCGAATCCCGGCCATGGAAAATCTTTTCTCTTCAAAATAAAAATATTCAAAAATTAAAACAATTAATAAAAAATTTTACTTAAATTTAATATTATATTTAATTAAAAAATTATATAATATAATATAATTAGATTAAAAAATAATTTAACTTTAAAGGTATCTTTGCTGTTTCTAAGATAACAGTTGTGCAGGGAGGTGACTTGTCTGAGGTCACGCTTTACCGCCAGGTTTTCCCCCAATTAAGGATAACCAATTTGTAGCTGATGGATGAGGCCCAAGAGGGTCTCCAGATCCCACAGGTTCTATCAGTGGCAGTTAAAAGGTTAAATAATTCTTCTCCTGGATTTAGACGAAGGACGTTCACCATAGAAACTCAATTATTTCATATATTAACCATCATTTTGTAGTTGTATTATCCATTCGTTCAGTTGATGCAATAAAACGGAGAATCGAAACCATCCTTTCTTTCTCTCTGATTTAAGATCCGGGGAAAAGATATAGCCGAGACACAAATAGAATCTGAATAAAATTCCTCTTATGTAAAAATACTGGAGGGTATATAGCCGTGAGGATGAATACATAAACTGTTGATGTATTCTGTCAGTGGAAGGGAGATCTCATGTATGGTGCAAGTCCTGAGATGGTCAGTGACTCTCTGCATTTCTTATATCTCAGATCTTCTCTCATAGAAATATGTTCTTATAGAGGTTTAAAAATGTAATAAAGGTAATATGTAGGATATATACAACAATAATTCATAGGAGTATTTTAAAAATAATTTTCATTTCTTAATATCTTAAAATGTAATAACCTGAAATTTTGAGTAGTAACTATAATGCTGATGTGTACGACTCCTAAAAACCTGTAACACTGCTGCCAATGATGCATCTCGGTACACTTAGACAATGCCTAAAAAACAAGCAATTGTGCCTTATTATTACTAAGAGCCTGGATTAGTTAAGAACATGCTCAACTGCCAGGTTTTTTCTACCATTATCCCTTGGTGGAGGAGATAAACTCCTTTGAGTTTGTAGAGGATCTGCATATCCCATAATCCTATATCTATGATAGTTAACAGTTTAAATAATTTGTCTGTCATAAGTGTATTCTAAATTGGGATCTTCAGCACAGCAACCCAGCGCTCCATCCCACTGAATTACTTCTAAAAGTACCTAGTACCTAGCCTAACCCGAAATGCTTCAACCTTCATATACTTGGTATGGCTGAATTGGCGAAATGTTGACAGTATTTTTTTCAGTATATTAGCGACTTAAAGTTTTTTTTTTTTTAAATATACATACAAAAATGTTTATTTTGGATACCTCTAATCTCAAATTTATATAAAAAATTTCCGCCGGTTTTTAATAATAAAAAGAAAAAAATGTCCTCTTTTAATTTTATCTTTCTATTTAGAATGGGTCGTTCGAAACAAAAGAATCAAGGTTTGAATTGAATTTTATTTTTGAAATACGACTTTTTACCTTTCATTTTTTCCAGTCATTCTTTTTTATTCACGTAAGCTCGTTAACCCAATTCTATTTATAACAAATGCTGAAGGATCTAATATTAATTTTAAACTGGGTATTTTTCTTTTAATTAAATACATTTTATAAAAACTGTAATTAGAAAATTCCTTGCACAGTTATTACTGCAATATATTAAATTTGCAATGTAATAATTATCAACTGTCTGAAGAAATAACCGAATTTTTCACAGTCGTAATGAGTTCATAATTCTTTAATAAATAACTAGCCAGATCTATATATGGACTCATAATATATCCTTAATATACCCAATGTGTTATTAATATATTCACAGCATGTGCTCTGTTTTTTTTCTTTACAATGTGATGTAATATAAAATTATTTAATAAGAATTTGAATATCTTGTAAAAAAACATAACGCTTTATACTATTCTTAAAGTTGACGATTTATGATACACTGTTTGAATTAATTTAAAAATTCATTAGCATCAGATCAATATCACACGTATAAAAAACCAGTGTTACTTACGAAATACATTATTTCTTCATTTCTAGATTAAAGATAAAGGTTTCCTTTATTTCTTTCACTTAGCTGAAAATTTGTAGCTTGAATTTTGATAAAATATAGTTAATATAGATGTAATAATTATAAAAAATACTCCGATTTTCATCGGTTCAGACCTCGGCCAACAATGATATCGAAGTACTGGTACGAACATGCACAGACCTGTAGAGTCCAAAGTACGAAGGATATTCTCATTTAAAAACTACACTTAATAGAATAATTATTAGATTTTATTAAACATTATAGGAAAGTTTCAGTTCACTTGCTCAGGTCTTCTCATTAAAAATGGTTAATATAACGTAAAATAATAATTATGTACTTACTCAATACATTGCTACATGGATGTTGTAATTTTTTGTTAATTCTTTCAGATAGTTAAATTATTGATTCAAATGTAGATGAAATATACTGAATATTGAACCGATAACTATAATATTTACTCCGATGTTCATTGGTTCTTAGCACGGTCTAGAATGTGATCGAACTGCATAAACTTGTAGGATACATTGTATAAAGTATATTCTCCTTTAAAAACTGGACATAATGGAATAATTATTAAATTTTGAGTTCATATAATAGGAAAATTGTAGGCCTTCAGTTCATTTGATCAATTGTACTCATTAAGAAATGGTTAATATAACATGAAATAGTAATTATGTACTTACCTTTCTTCAAAATTTCTTCATTGAAGATGAATTTTATCGTTTTTTAAATTATTTATTCAAATGTAGATGAAATATACTGAATATATGAGCCAATAACTTTAGCATTTACTGCGATGTTCATCGGTTCACAGCTCGGCCAATACTGATATCGAAGTACTAGGTACGAACCTGCACTGACCTGTAGGGTACAAAGTACAAAAGAAATATTCTCATTTAAAAACTACACTTAATAGAATAATTATTACATTTTAGAACATATAATACGAAAATTGCACTCCATAAGTTCTTTTGATCAATTGTACTCATTAAGAAATGGTTAATATAACGTAAAATAATAATTAAGTACTTACGCAATATATTTCTACGTTAACATGAAAGTTTCCACTTCTTTTATCATATATTTAAATCAATGATTCAATTTTATGTAAAACAGACTGAATAAATTAGCAAATAATATAATGGTCACTTCGATGTTCGTTGGTTCAAAGCTCGGCCAACACTAACATCGAAGTATACATATATGTACTTGGTACGAGCCTGCACCGACCTGTAGGGTACAAAGTACTAAAATATATTCTCATTTAAAAAACTACACTTAATGGAATAATTATTAAATTTTAGTACATGTAATAGAAAACCTGAACTCCATTAGTTCTTTTGATCAATTCTAGTCATTAAGAAATGGTAGTCAGTTATAATTATTTTCATTTAAAAACTATACTTAATGGAATAATTATTAAATAGTTAGCTCATACAATCGTAAAATTGCAAATCATTCATTATTTCTGTTGCTTAAGTGTTCTCATTAAGGAACGGTTAATATAAGGTGGAATTCTATTACATACGCAAGACATTATACTTTTATTACAAGTATAATTAGAAAGACAACTTATAATAGTATAACTAATATATCTAAATTTAATAAATGTATTGCAATTCTCTTTAGAAATAACAGAAATTTTTAACCTAAATATTGAAATGAAATTAATTACTTTGTTACTATTTATTAATTCAAAGTATGCTAATGAACGCTTCTTAAGAATGAAACAAGAGATAAAAAATTCTTATTACATTTCATAACAATTAGTCATAATTGATTAAATTGAACACTTCATAAATATGAAGAAAATTTAAGGCGCAAATTATCACATGAATAACTTTAATAACAATTCCATAAAATAAACTTGTTCGTAAATTAGGATATTCAATCTGCAATATAATCATCATTTTTAAAAATAAATAAGGGAAATTTTCGTCTTCAGTAAAGAAATGTGATATTCTACTTCGTATGTAATTTTTTTTTGTATCACTCAATTACTAATGAATATTTAAACAAATGAACTAATGGTATATGATTTCCATATTATATGTACTAAAATGGAGAAATGTTTCGATTAAATTTGTTTTTAAATTAGAATATATTCCTAGCAGCCATTTTATTTTTCTACCTGCTTTACACATTGTACCCTACAGGTCTGTGCAGGTTCATATCAAGTACTTCGATCTCATTGTTGGCCCAGCTCTGAACCGCTGATCATCGCAGTAATGGTTATAGTTTATGCTAATACATTCATTATATTTCATATTAAATTGAACCATTGAATTATTTATCTGAGAAAATAACGGAAAATTTCATCTTCAATGTAGAAATTGTGTATTGTGTAAGTAATTATAATTCCACATTAACCATTTCTTAATGAGAACACTTGAGCAAGTAAACTGATGATTTACAAGTTACCTATTATAAATACTAAAATTTAATAATTATTCCATTAAGTTTAGTTTTTAAATAAGAAAATATTCATATTGAAGCGATTAACATCACAAGAAGTTTTATAGTCATTGCTTCTACTATAGTCCATAGATTTTACACACACTATAGTTCATCTACATTTGAATTAATAATTTAACTATATGAAAGAAATAATGGAAACCTTCATGTTCAATGTACAGATAATGTAATAATGTGTAGCCTAAGTAATTTGCATTTTACGTTATATTAATTATTTCTTAATGAGAAAATTTGAGCAAGTAAACTGACTGTGTACATTTTTCCTATTTTATGTACTAAAATTGGTATCTGCTCCGTAGGTTGTTGCTTCGAGTTGAGTTACAACAAGTTTTAACTGCTTATTCCTTTTATTTTTAATATTTCCCAAAAATACAAGTTACCTTAAGCTTTAGTATGGAAAAGAGAATATAATTATGGGTGATGAGTAGATTTCTGTAATCATTTCATCAAGGAATGGACATTCCAACAAACATACATATGTATATCACCTATACTTATTTGAATTGATTATCGAAATATACTCATCTCCCATAATTATATTTTCTTTTCCACGCTAAAATTCCTGATAAATTGTATTTTTGGAAAACATTAAAAATTAAAAGAATAAAGAGTTAAAACTTGTTGTAACCCAACTCGAAGCGACAACCTGTGGAACAAATACCTTTCATTTGTTTCCTTTTAAGTAATCTCAAAATTAAAATAATTTAATAATTACTGGCTGTACATAGTTACTATTACTAACTATATAAAGATTAAATAACCAACTTGCATATAATCTTTATGTTACATCATCACACATACTTCGAAATGTTCGTGGAAACGTTCATTTATTAATGAAATTATTACCGAAATCTAGTCATTTCCCATAATTACCTTCTCTTTTCCATACTAAAGCCCACGATAACTTATATTTTTGTAAAATATTAAAAGTTAAACGAATAAACAGAGACTTGAAACTTAACTCGAAGCGACAACCTGCGGAACAGATACTTCTTTTTTTTAAATTTAAACTTACCATTCAAAATTTAGCCTTAGTGGAATATCATTATTTATAAGTTTGCTATTATATAAACAGATATTACAGTTATATATGATACTGACGACATAAAGCTATTTACTGGATGATATATAACGCGGTAGATACAGAATCCAGCGAGTGTGGAAGCCGGCTGGGCCCCGAGGGATATAGTCGGTTTAGTTATTATTAAAGCGAGTGGGACATTTCACCCCCCCCCCCACCTCAACTTTAACCAACCGTCCTCCCCATTCGGGTTCTACAACACCCGGATCCGGTATATAGGTTTCCCTTTACAAATAAAACTGTTATATTTAACATTCTTGTTATATCAAACAATTTTGTCATATCTTACATTTTTGTTATATCTAACATTTTTATTATATCTAAAATTTCTGTTATATGTAACATTTTTGTTATATTTAACAATTTCTAATTTGTGAGTATAAGGATCATGTTACGTATAACATGACCCGAACCATCATTCGGTCATTGTAGAATCTCCGAGCGTGATTTCCGAGGTAAATCTCAGACAATTCACCCTTCTGCAAAACTGTTGTCCTATAAACAGTACTGAATCGAGCATTCTTCATGGGTATTAGTGGTAAAGTGTTTTCTTTTCTTTTTTTTTATGCACACAATCTTTAAAAAACGGGCATTAATTTATAGTATTTTTAATTATTCATGAGGTTGCACAACGGCATTGCATTACATGCAAACATTAAATGGTTGATATAATTAAAAAAGAAAATACTTGGATTTGTATAGGCAAGCGGTAGCTAGAATTTTTCACAAAATTTTGTCGCCTAATTTTTAGTCTGATCACCGAATTATTTGAGATTTTCTCAAAGTATATTAAACAATTTTCAAGAAAAGTTGAGATTCCACGAAGGTCGTATAGGGGAGAGTACTTAGAGAGTACTTATTTCGCAGGTTACTGGCTTGGCTGTAGGGGGGTAGTCCCATTAAGTGTTATTACATTACGTCATGATCTTAAATATATATTTTGTGATATAGGAAATTGGTATCATAAAAAAAAAGGGTCTCTTCAACCTTCATAAAAGCAACCGATAATATGAGCATGACTAACGTGGCCAATAAATGGATAATTCAAGATGAGTATTTTCAACTGGCATAATTCCCTGTTATATGGGAAGGTATTTATATATATAGTTATATTTATATAGCCATCATTATATAGACATAATGAAGCATAATTATGCGGAAAAAATACCGATTTTTTATATGTAGCAACATTGCTAAAATTAAAAAAAATATATAATAGATATTGTCTATTTTCAAAAGTTGCATATTTTACAAAAAGTAAATGACACAATGCTACAGTACTGTTTCATGAAAATTAAAACAAATTTATAATGGTGAAAAAAATAATGCGGCATATTATTCGTAATTATTAAAGTAATTAGAAGGGTTTCCATTGAGTCATCCCAGAAAGCCATTCCTAAAGGTGAGTTTTCGTTGTCAGGAAAATATTATAATATTCTCGGCACAATGCCAAATGAATTCGGGAAGGAGGAGAGAGGAGGACCTGGCTTTGATTTAGTGTCAGCCGCTTTTCCGCGCCACAACTTTATCAAACTTACTTTTAAAGTTGGAAGTGACTCGCTTCACCTTTCTAATGGCCATTAAATAAAGAGGTAAGGGACATTTAGAGGTAGAACCAAGGCTGTCTCTATGCACTACCTCTTTCTATTTAGATTTATATTAGAAAATAAATACTACATACACCTAAAAAATCTCCTGAGGCTCATCCAGCCGCTATTATAGTTGAAATAGGAGGGAAATCTGGTGCTTGAGCGTGATCTAGTACAAATCGCCTCCCTACACACCGATATCCAAGAAAAAGTACAGTCTCTACCACAAACTGACCAATGGCCCTTCATGGGTTGTAGTGGTACAGTTTTTTTGTTAGTTTTTTTTTACTTAATAACCAGGGCTGTATATATAACAATTCTCTTATACAACACCTGTATCCGATAAATCCCTCTCACATTGACCGGAGGAAAGCTGTTGCAGAAACAGAAGGAAGTTAGGATCAGTTTGGACCTCCCTCGGATAAGTTGAAATTGATTATAAGTTAGAAGGGAGTTAATTGGAACAGAAGCGCTAACTCCTCCATCACCATCAGTCATTGTTGGAGTGACAGACGTCTTCTGGACCTTCATCCGGCGGACTTTGGACTGAACGAGGAGGGGGAGTTAAGGGGGGTCTGTGTTGCTTCAACAGATTTATCTTATGGTCCTTGTCCCTGTTGCTGTGCTCTAGACATCTGAGAACGTGATCTGAAATAATAAACCAGTTAAAAAAATAATCTTTCTGTATACGGTATATGAACTCTTTATACCTTCAGCAGAATTGTCTGCGGACGACATTGAATAGAATGAACTTGAAACGTTATAATTTGACCTTTCAGAGAATTTTCATTTTGCAATAAATAAAAGGTTCATAAAAACAGAGTTCATATATTTTTTCCTCAATCCAAAAACCTGAGGTACAACTGTTTTATTTATTATCCTTTATTCATAACGTAATTAATTTCAATACACAACTCGTTTGTTGAAACAAATATATAACTCAATAATTATGATTTTTGAAGTAATTTCAAAGGGTCAATCGCATTAATGAGTACTTTTAACCTAGCAGTGTTACATTCTTGATGTTTTAAGGGCAACAAGTTCAAACCCAGCAGTTGCAGATAAATTATTTTATCTTTAACGGATGGACACTGTGGAATCTGAAGATCCAATTGGGGCTCTCCCAGCCTCTATAAAGTGGATACCATAATTGGGGGAAAACCTGGTGGTTGAGTATTATCTCAGACAAATCAACTCAATGCACAACCGTTATCCTAGTTATTTTTTTTATACGGACTGAACCGAACATCCTTCATGTGTCGTAGAGGTAAAGGTTTAAAGGCCAACAGTGCTAGATTAAATTGTCTGTTAAAATGTTTAAATTAAGTTGCTTAAATTTAGTGTTTAAAACTTCACTTGTATTAACTAAAAATCTTGGATTTCTATAACCCAATTGAAAAATTTATACTGCAAGCCTGATTGGAAAAATGTATACTGCAAGCCAACATTTTATTGAAGAAATGTTTCCATGTATAACACGACAGTTACTTCAAAATTTCGGTATTTTTTAAGTCGTGAACCCCAACCGAAGACCTACCCCATTATATACAACCCCATACAACCCTTTTGCGATAAAGAAGATATCATGAACATGATGGAAGAGATCCAAGCTGCGTCCCTAACCGCCCCGACGGGGCTAAAGGATTATCTCCATTCTGCTGGCTGAGCAGATAGTGGAGTTCTCTGTTCAGAACAGGGCCTGCTTCTAAGTATTACGATGTGGACGGTTTCAGCTCTGGGTAGAAAGGAGAAATAAATTATTGCTGTCCTTGAACACCACACAGACACCATTAATGTTTTAATTGAAAATTTTCTTAATCCAACGGCTAATGGTCCGTTAGTTACAACAAACTTGTCCGAAGACGTTGAATATTATATTGAATAAAGGTTATTACGGGCCACCTGGGATGTATAATTATCAAAAGAACCTTATATGCCCAAGATTGAAGACTCACAGTCCGTCAGTTGGCCTAAGGATTTCTTAAGGGAGCAAATGGACGTTATGCCATCCTTCGGAAGGCATGTAAAAGGATTGGGGTCTTGAGCCCCTGCGGTGTAAGGTACTCGTCAAAATCCTTTTTTTAATTATACCTGGATATGCAAAATTTAGGAATCCCTCTGTAGCATACTCAGTTTAGCCATAGCAGCATCAATTGACGTTAAATGAATAAACAACAAACTTTATGTTTATTGTTAAGTGTAAGTTCTCAGGTAGTTATGTGCGCAACCCCCGACTCCCTCCTAAAGCAGATGGTATTATGCCACACATCACTATCAGTAGCCTGCTATGCTGTTAGTAGCAGTTGCGCTGGCCCAGGGTGACACGACTAGTAGCGGTGAATTTCAATCAGCCAGGAGGCATCCGCTATAGAGGGGTTGCTCTCGTACGAGGCCGGAATACGCACCAGGCGCTAACTGCACGGATTTGTGGCCTCCAGTTGGCCAAATTGCTCCTATCTCACTCTTCCCTTATTTACAACCCCTCTTACTTGCATTTTTATTTTTCCCGATACCTTTTTCACCCCCAACCAACCAACGGGATCGTGACTTCAGCGTTTTATGTATCCTTTCGCTGATTCAATATTTTTTTTAGTATTATTTGTTAGAATGAAAAAGATTGTTCCTTCCCTGCAGTTAGAGTATTTACTTATTTATTTTTTGGTATGTCCTATGTATAAAATTAAATGGGAGATGGATAGCTCAGTGGGTAGAGTTCTGAATCGCTATGCTGAAGGTTACAGGTTCAAATCTTACAGTGGCAGATAAATTATGAACCTCATGGGATATGCAGACCCTTTTTTGGTTCACCCAGGCACTATAAAGTGGATACCCTTTAATTTGGGGAAAGACCTGGCGATTACCATAAATCTCGAACAAATCACCATTCCACACAGCCTGTGTTCTAGAAACAGTAGTCTTAACAATGCATCGAACCCAAGACCCTTCATGGGGTCATTCATAAATAAAGTGCTGAAACAATATCTTTTTATTAATCGATTTCCCCTATTTTTCCAAAAAATTCCTTTTTCACAGGCCCCCTCAACCTGCACAACAGCTGAGTGTTTCTGGTATTATATAGCCATTTGTGATCTTTTATTTTTTATTGTGTGCTTTTATTCCTCGCAAAATGCTATATTTTTATTAATAATAATTAATTAATTAATAATTATTCCCCTGGTTAATAATAATTAATAATAAGTCGAATTTTGGCCAAAACGAGTTAATTGTATTGTGGAAAGCGGAAACATTACATTATCGCAGTTTTTGGCTTGAAATATAGTTGTAATATAAGCAGTAGCTCCATTTCAAGCCTTGCTAGCGAGTCCTGGCCTCCTCAAACACCAATGGCCTTAGTTCTTGTTCTATAGTTATATAGTATTTTGTTTTACTATTCATTGAACCGAATAATTATTTTTTCTTTTAAAACATTGGGGTTGCACCCTCGTAAGTCTGGCTGATGATTCGATATTAAATAATCCTAAAGTCTTTCTTTTTTTCCCTTTTCGATTCATTATAAACCAAAAAGCGCTCCTGTTAGTCGGACATCAACATTCGGAAGATGCTGCCAACAGCGGAGGAAGACCCGGGCGATTAGCCCCATCTGGAACAGGGAGGACTGCCTCATTAAAAAGGCAAAAAAGAATATAAAAAGGGGTGGTTTTCGCCGCCCCCCCTCGTAAAGTTGAATAATATTCCCGGCGAGATTGAACCACTTTGGGAGGATAGACTGGGCTACTATGGAATAACCTCACTTCTTATTACATCCACTCCCTCCTACTTAAATATATATAAGTTCAAGAGCTCAAGGATCCTCTCATCTTCTTCATCAAATTGAAAAGTAAGAATTAAATTATTTTATCATTTACTATTTGTTTATATATGGTTTGACCTGTACCAGTACGACCATGAAATTCTTAGCATCAGTGGATGGAGTATGTGGATGACTGCACTCCTCTCTTATATATATATATATATATATATATATATATATATAAGGTCATTCATAAATAAAGTGCTGAAACTGCACTCCTCTCTTATATATATATATATATATATATATATATATATATATATATATATATATATATATATATATATAAGGTCATTCATAAATAAAGTGCTGAAACAATATCTTTTTATTAATCGATTTCCCCTATTTTTCCAAAAAAATTCTTTTTCACAGGCCCCCTCAACCCGCACAACAGCTGAGTGTTTCTGGTATTATATAGCCATTTATAATAATATAAAAGAAGTGAAGTATGGCTAATCAGACGCTGATAGAGTGTGATTACAAAATTTTACATATCCAGGATGATAAGACTCTTTAACGAGTACTTGGTACAAGCATGGGACCGTTTTACGTCTTCTATGAAGGACGCCATTACTAAGGATTTCTTCCTCCCTTAAAAATCCTGAGACCACATGCCCAAAGTACGATTGCAAACCTGCAATCTTTGGCACAGTGAGTTGTATTATCATCACTACGCCACAAGTGACCCTCGTTTAAGAATTCAAGTAAACATGAAAATTATGTTTATATTATAATGGATTATGATTATATTCAATGGATTGTGTATTTTTAAGATTGGATGATCATGCAATGATTATTGAAACTGACGGATTGTTGGTGAGAATCTGACGAATGCGGTCCGGTAATCATGACGTGAACGGGCAAGGCGAACTACAAACAAACAAGCGTGCATAAACTGGCCTACCATTAACTCTGGAATACAATTTAAAAGCTCTGTGTTTAATGCCTAGCATTACTGCTCTGTTTGCCATCGTTGGGAGGGCACAGAACTCCCTCTCTCTCTCGCCTGATAGGACACTATTAATTTGTCCGTACTCCTCCCGGCTCTGTCCACCCCGGGCTCAATATCCCGCAATTAATTCGAATTAAAACTCTATTAGGCCCTACATCTCCATCAGCCAGATTTACCGTCCCAATATCACCGGAGCGAGGAACTTAAGGCCTGCAGATTGAACGGAGCGAAGAAGTACGACCTGGATGGGATTAAAACGGATTGAACTGTGTGATTTCGGTTAAAGATTTTTCTTCATCAACGTTTTCGGATTGTCCAGGCGGATTGATCAACGCTTTCCCCTAATCCCTAATGAGTTTCTACTACATTCGAAGAGACGCAGCTAAGCCTAACCTTTAGCCCACGTCATCCCGCATTCTTCCGAACATTTAGATATCTCTACGCTTAAAATATCTTTCTTTGCAAAGTTCCTTGTCATTCGTGCTAATTATTTCCTAAAAAATCATAACATCTTCATTATCAAAGCATCTTATCTGACTTCATTTAAATGATTTTTTTATTTTCACCTGTACGATCATTTATCTGTGGAACTCCAGAATATATTTCGCTCTGCGAGGTTAGAACAGTATTGCAATTTTGCCTAACTAGGCAATATGAGTAAAACAAAATAATGCACCATTGGACTATCCGTTGATAAGACTTGCACTATTTTGAACTTAATATATTTATACAAATTTTAATGCTACATTTACTTTATATACGGCTCAAATCAAGAAGGAGTGAAGCATTATCCAGTCAGCTAGTTAATACACTTACTTATTATTAACTTTTTATACTTACACTTTTTTACCACCTACTTAAACTTTATACATCTACCATCTCTAGATAGTTTCATATTTTCCCCAAATACGAACGAAATTCAATTTAGGTTCACGTTCAGTGGATTGGATTAAGAAACTTAAATAAGACAATACCATCCATGTGATTTACGGTTCAAAATACTAAGCAGCATAGTATTTTCCAGTGAGCCATTACTATAGTTACCGTCTCAGACTATTTGGCGATATCTTTAAATAGCTATATGTCTTTCTTCCCATAATAACAAAATCCAATCTAGTTTTACGTTCAAATCTTGGGTTCAGGAACGTATAAGGAACTCATCAGACCAAACGATCGGGATCATGGACTGCTATCTACCAGACTACTATGGTCTCTAAAAACTACACTAGAGAAGGTTGGAAAACTCAGTTTTGCGTATAATGAAGCCGTGGCTGCCGGGAGCGAGCCCTTTGTCCTGGAATGAAGGGCAGCCAGATTCCTGACGCTCTCCCTTATACAAACCATCTCAAGGATTTTTCATATATTCCTGCAGGCGCATGGAAGGATTCAGGAATTTCCCGTCCCTCCCTTGCCACTTTTCGGTTTATCGATTCCGGAAAATGAGTCTTTATGCCTGATTCCGTGGCGTTATAAAATTTACTCGAGATAAAAAGGAAAGTGGTGTAGGATAGCTTTTTGTAGAGCGGTATGTTACAAGGTCCAGGTTCAAATTCGGCTGTAGCAGAAAATATTTAATCTATTAACAGCCACTGATGCACTGATGCACCCACTCTGATAGACTCTGTGGTATTTGCAGAGCCTTCTAGAGCTCACCCAGCATCTATGAATTGTGTACCCTATATTGTGAGAAAAACCTAGGGGATTAGCACGATCTGAGACAAAGCACCTCTCCGTCCAACCGTTATCCTAGAAACAGTATAGCTCTAAAATCTACTGAGTCCAAGATTCTTCATGGATTGTAGAGGTATAGGTTTTATTTAATTTTTATATTACCCCATATGCGGTATAAAAAAACTACCCATGACGCAAGTAACAGGAACAAAGTTATACGTATTTCCTAAAAACGGAAACTAATATATTCCCTACAAACAGAGTATTTACCTACAGCTACAGTGAATAAGTGGTTAGGTCGATATTTCTTAAAAATGAATTTCTTGCAAGAGAGCAGAATCGTGTTATTTTCGTAGTGAATAGTGAATGGCTCACTCAGGCATTGAATTGAAAATATTTATTGCTTAAATTACGACTCCATTTCAAGCCAAAAATACGCGAGAATGGCACGAATCCGCTTCTCTCAATACAATTATCTCTTACTGGACAAAAACCGACTTAACCAATTATTCACCGGGTATGCAAATATAGACAATGGATATATCTAATTTTTGCAAAGATTCGTCAGATCTTCTGAGCTGCGAATCACAAGATAAAAATTCATAGTTACAGATCGCGTTATGTTAGCAAACAAAAGTAACAACCAAGATCATTCTGACCAACCAAGGAATCTAAGTTGTAGGAGGGCTTTAATAAGTAAGAAGTTCTTGCAACAAACAACAAATTTAATCAAAGGACTCCTAGTAAGTTTTAATTACGTGGGTCAAGATTGAGAAGAACTCGAGCAAGGCCCCAATCTCCTGTACAACTCTAGAGTACAGGCGACAATATTAGAGATCGGATCGGTCCAGTGTATTTACCAAGTTTATTTATTTTTATTAACTTATTTACTTATATTGTTCTCTTATATATAATGCTTGTATTATATGAGAAGAACTTTAATAAGTGTTATAAAATTAGTTATGGAGCGTAAGATGTTTGTGGTCTTCCGGTGTCGTCCTACAAGAGTATTCTGAACAACATACTGCGTTGGGATTTAAAAATCACACGAGAGCTTCAACAATTTACTACAGCGTCATAACTGCATAGTTTATCTTTTTTATCTTTATCTACGTTACCTATTACATATTATTTTTTCCCCTTCGTTTTGGCCGAATAGAGAGTACAAGATTACCTGTGGTCTAGTGGTTAGCGTAACAAACTACTAAGCCCAAGATCGCGGGTTCGTAGCCCTGTAGGTGGCCCTAGGATTTTTTTAAGGAAATAAAAAATCCTTAGTTACGCCGTCCTTCGGAAGGGACGTTAAACGGGGGTCCCGATCCTGTACGATGTCAGGTACTCGTTAAAAATCCCTATCCTAATTAAACCTGGAAAGGCGAAATTTAGAGCTCCCACTGTAGCATCGTCCGATTAGCCATAGCAGCATAAAGTGACGTTAAATGAACAAGCAAACAACTAGAGAGTACGTGCCAATTTAAATTCCTGTGTTGCTTTCTTTTCCTCCAATACTTTCTTTTCACTTATCTTATCCTTCTACTATGTCTCTTTTTTCTTTCTTCCGACCACTTCGTGCCCGTTCGTCTATTTCTTGTACCCTGGAGTCTTAAAATTAACATTATCTTTATGAAGGCATCTCTTTGTGCTGCTGCTTCTGCTTTTATGTTGTGTATTTCCAAACCTTTTTTAATTTCTCGGATCCAGCATACATCTTTTCCCAGAGATACTTAAAGATCTGTTGCCTGTTTTCATCCATTCTGTCTTCTTTTCCTTATAGTTTCTGTTATTTTTTCTATGTTTTGATATATTCAATAATTGCTTTGTAATTTCTAGGTTTCTGTGCTTCTTATATGACCTAAAATTTTCCTCCTATTATTTTTTTATTTTTTGCCTTCTGCTAAATTTGTTCAGCAGTTGTTATTTTTATATAATTAGAAACTAAAAATTGGAAATAATATCATTGTAGATATGTGTTTACTATCAGTCATTAATGCTAGAGTTTTTTTTTTTAATCTACTACTTTATTACTAATTATTTTAATCTACTACTAAACATATTCATGATTTTATCTCCTTGGAAACTAAAAATAGGAATTTTTATATATATAGGAAAATATAAAGGAATTTTTTTAATATAAAACAACACCTTTATGTTTATTCTTTTTATTAATGGATTATGTAAGATTTTACCAAGTTTTTTTAAAAGGAGTTAAAAATTCTTAGTTATTCCGTCCTTCGGAGAGTACATAAAGTGGTGGTTCAGATTCTGGGCGGTGTCAAGTACTCGTTAAAGATCCCTATCCTAATTAACCTAGATAAAAAGTAAAAATTTCAACTAAAATTTCGAAGTATATTTATGATATAATGATATAGATGTTTGTTGAAACGTTCATACCTTGTTGAAATGATTACCGAACCATACACATTACCTATAATTACACCTTTTTTCAATACTTAAGTTAAAGGAGCGGAGGGGCTGTAGACTTCGCGGGTTGTAGTGGAACAGTTTTTTTTTTCATGATAAGTTCACGATAATTTGTATTTTTGGAGAATATTAAAAAGAAAAAGAATGAAAAGTTAAAACGTAAATTTTTTAAAAGGAGTAAATTTGTAAAAATTTATTTATGCGGTGTTAGCAAAATTTAGGAATCTCATTTAGAACTATTAGCCATTGCAGCATAAAGTGTCGTTAAATGAATAAAAGTAGGCTTAACATTTAGTAAATGAACAGGACGCTATAAGAGGAAGAAGTATTTCACTATAATTTTCATCAGTTATGCAAAGTTCTAAGGTCCTTCCTACGCTTTTGATAATAGAGTTTTTATCGAATTTCCGCCGCAGTTGGCAGGCAAGTACAAGCGAATTACTTAGTCGAGCGCACCCCAACCTTAGACTTGGAGGCCAGGTAATAATGCTTATCGCTTTGATAAAAACTGAATAGTGGCTGTTTGTTTTTTTTAGAGGTGGGGGCGTTTGTAATTGGTTTCGCTTGTTCTCGCAGATTTCTGAGGGCAGAGTAGCGGAACAGTGGAACTTCTCAAACAATTGGGATGCTGCCTGAATTGAAGATAGGGCGCTGTTTGACGTCTAATTGAAACCGTAAATTCCACGAGGACCACTTAGATTGAGGCGATTTAAAAGGTTCAATATAAAGAAGAGTATATTTATAATATAACATAAATATATTATCGTATAATTATTTTATACGATAGTTGAAATTATACATTACATAAAATATATTGTGATAATGAGGTCATCTGTGGTTTAGTGGTTAGCATAGCAACCTTCCTATTCCTTAATTCATCATTCGAAGGGAACGTAAAAAGGAGGTTCCGAGGCACTCGTTCAAGATACCATCAACCTAATTATATCTAGGTATAATAATTGCAGATGAACATAAAGTGCAGGTAAACCAAGGAGCCCCTTAGGTGTCTTTAGGATTTTTAAAAAAAGTTTGAAAAATCCTAGGTTATGCCGTCCTTCGGAAGTGACGTAAAATATCGGTCCCGAGCCTGTTCGGTGTTAGGTACTCGATAATGATCTCTATCCTAATTATACCTGGATAGACAAAATTTAGGGCTCACACTGTAGCATCGTTCAATTATCAGAGCAGCATTAAGTGTATCCAGTTTTGTGCTGATTTAAATTTTCTTATAGTAATTTAATTAGGCCTGATCTTTCGACAACTTGTTATTATTGTTATAATCTGTACCACTTCAACCCATGAAGGGACTATGGTTCAGTGCGTGGTAGAGGCTGTACTGTTTCTAGGACAACGGTTGTTCAATGAAGATCTTTCGACTATTTCTTGTTTTCTTTATAAGGTATCTATTTTCTCCGTTTCCTCCATTATTCTTTGTCTTGATCTAAGAGAAATTAAAAAGAAAAATAATATCTTCATGGCTACTCCGAATATTAATCCAAAACCTAAATAACATATAAAAACATTTAAGTCGTGTGGTCAATTTAGCAAGTGTCTACACTGAACCGGAATAGCATGCCAAACAAGATTGCGAATACTTCATATTGTTTCTAAACTGCCTTAACAATATTTCGAATAGAAACAAATCTTGCTTGTTATAAGGCATGTTATATAACATAGAAGTTAGTTATATAACACATATATTAGTTATATAACAAAAGTATTTATATTAGTGCTAGTAATAAGCATTCCAAATATTTTTGTTAATTTTTTTTTAATATTTTTATTTTGAAAAGAAAAGATTTGTCTTCAAATATTTAAAAATAATCACCATCAAAAGAACAAGTTTTTTTAATGAATTTGATGCTTTAATCTTTTACATTTTGTTTATTTTTCTTGATATTAAAAAAGTACTAAAAATAAACATAATTTTTAGAAATTACAAAGTGTTGTTGATTAGCACCTCTCTGTCAATAACCGAAAATTCGCTAAGAAGTTACATCGATTTCCTGAAATATTCATGCCTCTAATGAAAGCCCACCATCATCATCAAATATGATCCTGTTAAGCGGAAAATTTAAGCACAGACCCAACTTTGAAGTGTCGTACTCCATTAAATGGCGGTATGACACTTCATGGCTTATACCAACCGCTAAGTTGTATCCAATTCCATTTAATTATTTAGCCAACACCTGGGTTTATCTAACATGCGCATGATTAATTAGATCGAAGCCATTGCTTGATTAATTAATGTATGTTTACCAGCACTAAGTACAGTCAGTTAACAGTACAGTCTCTACTATGTACTGAATCCAAAACTATGAGTTGTAGATCTGTAGTTCATGTTTTAGCACTAGAAATTATATTGAATCCTTTAACTTTACTTTATGCTGCTATGGCCAATCTGACGATGCTTCAGTGGGACTCCTTAATTTTGTCTATCAAGGTATAATTATGATAGGCATCTTTAACGAGTAACTGAAAACGTAAAGACTCCGGACCCCATATACGTCTCCTCCGAAGGATGGCATAACCTAAGATTTTTCACACTTTTTTAAAAAATCATAACCTACCGGGCTTCTTGGTTTACATGCACTCATGCCCATTTGCAAAATTTAATTAGGGAATTTTTGAACACTTAATCTTTTATGGTAGGATGCAAAGTGCAGTGGTTAATTTTGGAATGATACCCCACAAAGGTACCTTTGCTAGGTTCTTTGAGGAGTTTTAAAGATATTCTTAGGGCCAAGATATCGTTGCTGCGACAGTCCCCTCCGGCTAGGCAGAAGTGACAAGTTAGATAAAGCGGCAGGACACGACCTGCATGAACAATCCGCCGCTCTTGAGGAAAAAGTAAAAGATTAATTGTCTTCAAGGCCGAGGTTAAAATTCAGATAAGAGTTTTATCCCGAGTAATAAATTATGGCGGCTTTGGCGAGGTTATTCTTCGTTGTCCTCATCTCAACCCCTTCAGGATGACCAATTAGGGGAGAGGCGGCGAATTCAAGATAGCTACGAGATTTATATTTAGGTGGGAACAAGAAAGGAGAGAAGATATGAGGCTTTGAAGAGTCTAATTCATGGTGTTATAAAGGAAAATGTTTTGCCAAGAACAATACATAAAAAAAAAACTGTACTAAACAACTCATGATGAAGGGTTTTCGTTTCAGTGACTGTGATGTTTTAAGGACATCGGTTGAGGAGGTTATTTGTCCAAAATAACTCTGATAGACCTTTCCACAAATAAGGTTACCTTCTTTGTAAAGGCTGGTTGAGCTCCAGGATGGTCTTAAAATCCCACAGTCCATCCGTGGCTCTTAATAGAATAAATAACTTATCTATCACAGCAGGATTTAAACCTCAGACCTGAGAAAAGGAAAGGAAGTTTTACAACTACAACTCATGATGTAAGGGTCTTGGAGTCAGTAGATCGTAAAGACTGTAATATTTGTTTATACTATAATGACAACAGTCTTGTAGGGAGGTGATTTCACCGAAACAATGCTCAACCGCCTATTTCCCATAATTAAGGGTACCCAAAAACACAATACCTTACATTTATCAAATATTATTTATTTAAATTTTTATGTTTAATGAATGCAAACGGTATACTCTCAATTATTTTGATTAAACAAAACTAACATAATACTACATAGAACTTTTTCTATGGTTCTTGACTGCATGCGGGGTGTCAAAAATAAACATTAATTCGAATATTAATTAAACTCAAATTCTTGTTTAGTCAAAGTAGACACCTAGATGAAAACCATACAATTTAGTGTCATGAAGGCCAAAAATAACCTTCCTGCACAAACTTTTTCCAAAAAACTGTAGTCTTTACATGAGTACTGAAAAACAGTTTTTATATTATATATTTAAATTGCCAATCTGATATATACATCCATAAAAACTAGTGAAGTCCTTTTTTTGTTAAAACCTTTCTTTTCTTTTTTTACAAAGGTCTTGAGCCTTATATGTTTGTCTTTTCCTCGTGATTGGCACATAGACCCAGGCCCGATGTTTGCCAACTCAGTTTGTAGGCGATCGAACCCAGCCCCGGAGAGAACTCTGCGCCAGAGCCCCAAGAACCAAGTTGGGACTCTAACGACCCTCCAGCCCTGTCAGAAGTTTAGATTCAATCCAATAAACGAACTAAACTATTGTTTCTTTGGGGCCAACTTCCAGGCCAACAATGAACTTCGCCGTGGCTGTTTTATTGTCGAGAACCATTGTCGAAGTTGAGATCTAGTCCTAGGATAATATTCACCTGTGAAGTTGAAGAGAACTTCTAATCTGATTGCTCTACTACCCGCTCTTGTTATGCAGATGAAGCAAGGATTTGTATGTTCCTGCATTACCTTACTGAAATGTTTGAGTTACCTTTTGTACTAACCTACTTTGGTTGAGAATTCTTGTATTTATATTCTTCTTCATTTTTTTTATCTTCATTTAGCTTATGCTACTATTGGTGGTTTCTGATTCGACGATAATTCAATAGGAGTCCTAAATTTTGCAAGTACAATCAGTACAGGGACTGGGATCTGGAACGACTACTTGACACTGTACACCCTCCGGACGAAGGTAATGAAGATTTTGTGTCCCTTTCAAAGGACGGCGTAACCAAGGAGTTGTTACTCCGTTGAAAATATCCTAAGACCACCTGCCAGTCAGCGAACAAACGATAGTAGGTTGTGCTAAATTTACACCAGTAATCTTCATCTTCTCAAAGTATTCTTCTACCTCTTCGAACTAGGCTCGTTTGATCTTATTTTCTTTAAAATTTGATAAATCGTATGTGTTTCATTTTTAGCAAATAGCGATAAAATGAAGTTATCCTTATATCAGATATTTTTTTCGGATCTGAGTATACAGCTCAATGCCTGTTTTCACTTCGGTCTTTAATTTCCCCTAGAGTTTATCTCAAAACATTTCTATTTTTATCTCCGAATATTCTACCAAGCCTTTCTTATTCAATGTGAGACATTGTCCAGCTTATAGAACTTCTGGTTGTATGGCAGTACAACAATGCCTAAGGTACATATTCATAGGTATTGATCATTCGTTGAAATGTCCTTGATGTGTTGGTAAGGCATTTCCATTTTATTCCAGCGCGAACTGAAGGCTTCTTTATAAAAAGTCTTATAGTTTTTTTTATTTCTATATATTGCTTCTTACTAGCAAATATTGATTAATATTATAATGTAATCACAACATTATTAACATATATTGTTGTTGTTTGTTCATTTAACGTCACTTTATGCTGCTATGGCTAATCGGACGACATTGGGAGCTCTGAATTTCACCTACTCAGGTTTAATTAGGATTGGGATTTTTGATGGGTACTGGCTCAGAACCCCCGTTTAATGTCCTTACCGAAGGACGGTATAAACAGGGATTTTTTACTACCTTTAAAAAATCCTAGGGCGACCTGCCAGGCTACGAACCCGCGATCTTGTGATTTATCGTTGTTACATAATGTATTAAGGTTGAATTTTTTAATACAAAATTTAGGACTCCCACTCATACCACTGATATTAAGGTTCCTGCCATCATATCATACCATACGTATCAAGGTTCCAAACTCTACAAAGTAAACAGAAAATACAAAGGACCTGAAATACATAACATATAATAATATAACCGCTAAACTTCTTATTCATAATAGGTTGTGTACTTCAGGTCTTTTGTATTTGCCGTTTAATTCGCTGAGTTTAGATCCTTAATTGTATTGAGACCGAACCACAAATAAAAGTACTCCATTCCGGACAAAGCTCTGCGGCTGAATTCGAGGTACTTGTAAACCCAAAGAGCAGAAGGCGGTGCTTAGACCCAGAAGGAGTTACGCGAACCACCGTATCTGGGGACATCGATCGGCCTTTCTATAACCGCCCCTGTGAGGAGATCCGTCCTCGCGCTCTCGACTAATTCAAAGTCAATTTTCCACCTACAAATTGCCCTTTCCTCTCTCGAAGGGCCGCCGTTTTCCTTTTGCTCGAGTTGCGAACAAAGAAAATGTCTGCCCTGGGTTCCCCGCGGACGGAGAAGGGAGGAGCCTTTGTTTGAGACCCGCCCCGGCGGAGCACAATCGTGCGGGGGGGGGATTTATGAAGTTAATAAGGACCCTTAATACTGGGCAGCTCCTCGTGTTGGCCTGATTAACTTGGATTGTTTAGGAAGGCAATAACCGCGGTTCCTGTCCGTTCTCTCTCCGGCCTTTGTCTAGTCCGCCAACATAAAACCCTTCAGTTCAATGTTTATAATAACAATAAGTTTATAGCAAAAGTTATTGTTTAATCGAATTAAACTTTAACATACTTGAATGTAAATTAAATTTCCACGTATTCTGTTGTAAAAAATAGAACATTCAAGGATTTTATTGTTCATTTAACTTTATTTTATATTACTACGGCAAGTCGGACGATACTACAGCAGGAGTCCTTTGTTTTTTGTTCAGGTCGTTTTCTATTCCATCTTTTTTTTTTACAAAATTTACTTTTTAAATTATCTGTACATTTACTATGAAATAACTTTAAACGCAAAAGCAAAAATCCATTTTTCAACCTCCAACTCTTCTACTTTTCGATGAGGCCAATTAGGACCAGGTGCCAATTTCGATTCTTCCAATCCTGTTATTTTATCTTCCGCCCCTTGCAATAATCTTGGTTCTTTCTGTCCTTGGACCTCTTCGTCCCAGGTTTCTTTTTCGCTCTTCCCCAGAATTCCTCCTTACTCATGATTATCTTCCTAAAAACCTCTCTGTAAACGGTATCGTCTTCTCTTGTATAATTTTGTTTAAATGTTTCTTTACTTCCTGAATCCAGGTAGTTTTCGAATTTTTCAGTAAAACCTATATTTCGTTAACCTGGAATCAGCCATTCTGAAAATATATTAAAAAAATAACAATCTTCTTTTCCTTATTGTCCACCCAATGCTTTCCTTATATTTTCGGGATTTTAAGAAAGGTTTTATTTGTTAATTTATTTTATTTATTATCTTCTTTCTCTTTAAAAAGAAAGTTACTATAACGAAAAGCCCAATGAATGGTGTTTTTAAATAAATGCTTAAATTTCAAGACTTTACAATGGAAAGTTTAACCTAGGGAGTTTAAACCTAAGGAGATTCTCGGGAAACTGACTTTGTCCCTTAGAAGAAACATTTTAGAACGAAAACAACGTGGGAAATATTTTGCTCAGCTTCGCTCATCGATTGCGATCCGGATAAACAAGTGTCGGGAAAGATTCATTCTTCTAATGGACTAGCAAAGTGCCAACACAGAAGTGTATATTTTCTTTTAAAAAAAAAAAAAATGAGTTAATTAGGTTATTAGAACCGAATTAATTGAACGTACTTTAATGAGAAATAATTGGTTTAACGTACCTTAATGGGTGATAAAGGACAAAATAAAACTCAGTTAAACATAATTCTTCAAATATTTGTTCTTCATCAGCTATCTATAGGATACTTTTTTTTACTAATCTGTCAAGAAAAAAAAGACCACTAAACTAATTCTAACCTCATCTAAAGCACACAATATTATTTTCACTGTTGCAAAATATAGTTTTATATACATTTTATAAATTTTATTCATTTTTTTTATCTTTTCAGGTAAGTGTGAAAAATCTTTGAAGCACTATTAGAAGTATCATTACAATTAGGTATGTTAATTTCATTCAGTTAAATTTGTGTAGAAATTCATTTTTTTTATCAAGCTAGCCATTACTGATCCTTGACTAATACTATTTTTAGCAAATCGTTTATTTATAAATTAATAATTTTTTTTCTTGGATATTGCATATTGAGTTTTGTTAAAGGATATGACCGATCTTTAATTATCTGTATCAAATCTAATCATGTGTTCAATCATCAAATTTGAATCTTATTTATGACTATTCTGGCAGTAGTCCAAAGCAAATTTAGTTACCTTTATATTTCTAGTATGTTCTATTTCAGGATCAAAAGTGGATAACTCTAAATTTCAAAAATTGACTATTTCGCATTTTCGCTATTTCAGCCTAGCAATGCTCCCTAAAGTTCAGTTTCAAACCGTACTAAAACCAAGAGAATTGATGGGAAAAAGACAAAATTGCTTGAATAAACTAGCGAATAATGTGAAAAAGACAATTTTTTAAATTCAGTAGATATCCGCTTTGGATCCTGAACGTCTCTTTTGTAAGTCAATTATTGTTTTTTTAAGACTAGTTGTTGTCTTGTCTTAAAACTTTGATGTTAAAAGTCTTACATTTTTTTGGTTATGTATATTATTACTACCTAGATCAGAGGTTCCCAAACTTTTTTGTACCACGCCCCCCTTTTGTTGAAATGAAAGCTTCTCGCGCCCCCCTTAACAATAAATTCTGTGGCCCTAGGAACAAAACAAAAACAAATAAGTATTACATTTAAAACGAAACATTTATTTATACTGCCATAAGGTACAACAATATCAGTTTTCATAAAATACAAAAATTATTAACAAGAGAAAAATAGATTAGGTTGGTTAGTGAGATGGATGGGCTTCCATTTTTCTTACTAGTATGCCTACTCGAGTTTTAGTAAGTCCACAACGCGTCACTATCAAGATTATTCTGATACTTTGTTTTAATTGCCACAAGTGTTGAAAATACTTTTTTGCACAAATAGGTGCTTGAAAAAGGCAAATATAAACGAAGAGCTTCCCGTGATACACTAGGATACACTTTGAAATATTTTAACCATAATGAATTTTCTAAACATCATGGTTAATTTAGAATTTTAGGAAGACTACTTAAATTTAATTTAATGTTCAATTTGTCTCGCGCCCCCCCCCCGGACATGTCCTCACGCCCCTCCCCAGGGGGGCGCGCCTCCCAGTTTGGGAACCGCTGACCTAGATGGATTAATATTATTATGTAAACACAAAATTAATTATACCTTAATGTTTGTATTAAGGCCCCGGTGAATGAGTGGCTAAGTCGAATTTTGTCCAAGATCAGTTTCTTGCAAGTAGGGAAGCGGGATGGTCTTATTCTTGTGGTGCTTAAGTAACTAAGACAGACATTGGCTTAAAATGGAGTTGTTACTTATATTTTACTCTATTCCACGTTGTAAGAATAACATTTCGACACGTTTTTATAAGCCGAAAAAATGAGAATATAGCTCAAGAAATACAATGTTATCAAGTAACATGATGTTAAATCCCAGGTTTTGTTGTACAAGAAGATACTGCTTACAGTAGAGGGACCCTAAGCACCACATCTTCCCCACCAACTCCTGAGGGCTGATGGGACAAAGAGAAGAGAGTCTGGAGTGGCAATACAAATTGCCGCATTCAATAGAACGTTCTCCCTCCCTCCGTATCCATAATGAGTGCTAAACTCTTTCGTCAAATCCCTAATAGCATCCCACATTCCCATCTCGCTTCGTGAAAACTTGTCTCGTTAAAGAGTTAATTTGTGTTCGTTTGATCTCTCAGGACAGTTTATTGGAAGTTGGTGCTATGAGCATCAGAAGCGCCATTTAAAAAAGAATATTTTTTAATTATAGCTTTGATGTTGAACTTAATTAGAGAATTCGGACTAGTAACGATCAATATGGATTTAAAAGTTCTGTACATTACAACCCTTGAAAGGTTTTAGGTACAGTATCTTGGTAGAGACTGTGCTATTTCTTAGACAACGTTTGTGCAGGGAAGTGATTTGTATTAACTAATAATACTTAATGAATGCGTTTTAGTTGCAAATGAAAGATCCTTGAATACTTGTTGTATGAGTAGCTCTTGAATTCAACCTTAAAGCTCTAAGATAAGCGGATGGAACCATAGTTTATTCAGTTCGAAGGTATTCAGATTATGTATGATTCTATTTCCAAACTGGGAGGAGAAGCGGGCATCAAAATAACTATATCAAAATAATGTGAATAAAACCAAAACCTGTAGCTGAAACACATTTTTGGTTATTTGGCTTAAATTAAATGGAACTTCAATTCAGATGGTTCACCAATTCTTGTTTTTAGGAACTCTCGTAACGGACCAATTGGATTCGGAAGATGGATAGCAATTCTCGAAGCCATATTGAAACGCCCAAACCCATAAAATAACATTTCGACACGTTTTTATAGGCCGAAAGAATGAGAATATAGTTCAAGAAATGCAATGTTATCAAGTAGCGTGATGTTAAACCGCAGGTTTTTGTTGTACAAGAAGATACTGCTTACAGTAGAGGGACCCTAAGCACCATGAGACTGGATGAGCCAGGAAAAATCCCGCAAGGTCCATCCGTGGATGTTAACAAATTGGTTTTTATAGGAAATCGAATATTGGAGTTTCATTCAGCCCTTTCGGTAAACTTGAGTTGTTTTGTTTTTTTTTGTTATAAATTGTATCAACAATTTTATATTTTTATTAACGACGTACATCAAACAATTTTGCGGAATATTGAAAATAATTCCACTGCTTTGAATCCCACCCTCCACAGCAGACTGCCACCCCCAATTCAATATGCGCCCAATCTACGCAGCAGTCATACAATGGCAAAGTTAAAGTATGTACCCCTCCCACTCCCTCGTAAATTTCACACTTCAATGTGCATTTGGTTGGTATGCACAATGTACCGGAGCGCATTGCGCTTCAGTATTATATTGTTTCACTGAGACGAGAATCATGAATATTTCCATATGAAAAAATGCTATTGATATTTAAGTACTGTTTAGCATGAAAATACGTTTTGTTGTTAGTTATGTAACATGACTTACATATTAGTTATTTATTGCGAATGGACCCAGGAGGATCACGCTAAAAACTCTGACGTCGTTTTTCAAAACTTCATCTTATATATTGAATGATAATTGTTGACCTTGATAATATATTTGGAAGAAAGTGGTCCGGGTAGAGGTCACATGAATTTCTCGTAGAATTGGAGAAAAACTACTTTGTAGGTCTTCTTCAGGGCTATATGCAAAATACAGACAATATAAGAATAAAAAGGGTACAAATATATTAAAACATATTAAATATAAATGAACAAAATTAAGGTGCATACAGGCAATAAAAATGATAAAGATGTACAGCAAGGTAAATATGAAGGTTAAAATGTATGAGTGTATACTATAAACAACGAAGTGCCAAAAAGGTAGTAATCTATATCATGAAGAAAATAATAATAAAACAGAAAGTGTTAGAAAGTAAAAAAATAAGGTAATACAGATAAAAAATAAAAACTGAATATAAAATAGGAATGTGAAATGATAAAAATGATATGGGTAAATGTAGAAAATGATAAGAATTAAGAAATAAAAATTGTAGGTAATAAAAAAAGTAAGAAATAAAAATTGTAAAATTATAAAAATCTAGAAACCAAACTATATAAAATAAAATAAAAAAAAAAAATATTTTAGAAAATACAGTATATAAAAGTAGGTCGAAACGTTGGCTAATCAATAAAGTTTTTCTCCAATTCTACGATAAATTCATTGTGACCTCTACCCGGATCGTTTTCTTCCAAATTCATCTTATATATATTGTCATAAGGTGGAGCAGCAATGTTCAGCTGGTAGAGTTGGCTTCTCTTGTTCAAATCGGGCTAGGTTCAAATTATTTAATCTATTCAACAGCCATAGATGGAGTATATAAGATCTGGATACCGACCTAAGGATCACTCAGTCTTTATAATTGGAGGGAAACCTGGCGGTTGAGCTTGATCTCGAACAATGCAACTAACTCCACAATTTTTGTCCAAGAAATTGTACATACTCTACCATGTACTGAACTCTGATACTTCATCAGTTGTAGCGGTACACATTCTTATCAGGTCTTGGCATAAATTATGTTCTTCTGTCCTATCCCGTTCTGCCACAAGCCAGAAAGTGAAGGAGAAGAGAGAAAGGATAGCCATAATCATGGATTAATTAATTTTATTAAAATGAACAAATATTCAGAACGAATCCTCGTTTTAAAATATTACAAATATATTGAAAAGCTTCTCCAATACATCCGATTACTTGAAATTCCTTTAAAAAATATGAAAAAATGATAGAATAACGAAGAAATTCTTGAGCCTGACGGCTCCTTAATCCATCTAAGCCGCCTAATACCAGAGCTTTGAGTGGGGCTCGGAGAGAGGGAGGATCTAGAAGGGTTTTCGAGCCTCTACTCCTTTAATCCTTATTTGGGGCATAATTAAAGATTATCTAAAGTCTAGTTCTACTTAATTAATTATATTCATCAATTCTTGGGCTACGTTTTTATTCCCTTATACTTTACATTAATTAGGGGGAATAATTCAAATTTAATAAAATCAGAAAAATGTTCCTATGCTTATTTGGTTTTATCATATAATTCATATGGCATCATCATATAATATCATATCGTAGTTCATAAGATAGAGGACTGAGTCGCTGTGCTGAATATTCGAGTTCCGATCTGACTGATATTTTATTTAATCTGCTAGCAGCCGGGAATGGACCCGTAGGGATCACTCAGCTTCTTATCAGAAGATCACAAAGGAAACGGATTACATTTTTTTTTGTGTATTCATATAGGTAGCGCGGCGTAGTTCAACGAAGAGAGCGCAGAATTGTCAATCTTCCGTTTCATAACCCTGGTTCGTATCCGGAAGATAAGTTATTTAATCTGTCATCAGGAATCATTACTGTTCGTAGGATAGAGGTTGTGCAAGATAAAGCTCTTCCTTTAGGTTTCATCCCAATTAAAGGCACTTTATAGAGACTGGATGAACACCAGGAGGGTCTGCAGACTGTGTCGATCTACGGCTACACACCGTGACATGGACACACTATTCACGGTGAGACAAAGGTTCCGGGTTCAAATCCCGGTCGCGGGCCTATCTTTGTCTTACAAAATATAAATATTTATAACTCAAAAAAATGACCAATAATTATAAAAAATTACAAATATTAAATCAATTTTTAGCCGTAGATCGACCCAGTCTGCAGACCCTCCTGGTGTTCATCCAGTCTCTATAAATTGCCTTTAATTGGGATGATACCTGACGGATGAGCTTTATCTTGCACAACCTCTATCCTACGAACAGTAATGATTCCAAGCACGGAAATTAAGACTCTTAGTGAGTCATAGTTGTATAGGTTTTTATTATTTGTTCCTGGTAGGACATTATGTCATTATTTGATGACTGAGTTGAAGCAAATATTGATTAAGTTGTGTGGAAATCGAACCCAGCCTCCACCATACCTTCTAGGCCTCCTTCATCTCTTGTTCCATAGTACTGAAGATATCTCGACACCTCGGCTAAGAATACCGGAGCGGCTCAAGAAGGGCGCTATCCGTTAATGATAATGAAGCCTGGAGCTAGGCCCTTGGGAAATCATTGGCCGAGGTCTCGGGGCTCCAGAAATAATTTTATACCCTAGCCCCCCCCCCATCTGAATTCATATTGTCTCTATTATGTTGATTCCTCCTGCCACTTCTGTTTCCTTTCCTTCCAGATCCAATATCGTCCCCTCCAGTTTATCTCCTGAATTCAAATCTCTCAATTTCAATTTATAATTTAGAATCTGTTGAACGTTTCCCTTTCTTGTTCCTTACCTTTATACAATTCTTGAATAAACAGAATGAATTCAAAAACGACTTAGTTAGATATTCTCTCCGATACGTTCCTTGCATAGTACTCGTACTAGCGCTCTGTTTTATCTAATCATCGTCAATGAAAAATTTAATTATTAAAATCAAGGGTTCCTTATTGATGAACGATAATGGACATCTGTATTGTTTACCTAATATCCAATGGAAACTTTTAACCCTTAAAATCTCCTAAATAAAGCCTTTCCAGCAGCGGGTATTGAACCCAAGACCAAGTGGTAGGTACTCCGCACACATTTTAATCATAATTTCTTGTAATTGTTAAATGAAAAACCGAAAACATTCAAAAATATATATATGCGTCCATAGTTCATGTTGGTGACATATATACGTTTCCATAGCACTTTAAGGGTTAAGAACTATTATAGCAGTACAGAAAAATGATAAATATTAGATGTTTAAGAAAAAACAATCAAGAATAAAAAGTACATGGTACATCATTAACAAAACTTTGCATACGGACTTAAAAATACAAACCATTGACGAGCACATACGAACGTACTACAAACGCTTTCAAGAAAAACTATACGGACACCCAAACACATTGATACAACAAATGGCCACTACTCTCATGCCTGAGAACATAGGGGGAGACTAAAAAGAACGTCGGTAAGGGATCTATTACAGTAGGAAATTAAAGCAAGCCAATGGAGAGGTACCGCTGGCTACTGTTCTTCATCATGCCTTCCATGTCATTCTGTATTATTTTCCGGTAAGCCGATCCACTGATTGTCAATTACTTGTATTTGGCAGGTGCGGATGAATATATAAAGAGAAAAAAAAGGAATAAAAAGTGAAAACATTATTTATATTTATTTTTTGAAAGGATCTACCCTAGAATAATGACTCGCAGTTCAAGAGAAACAGTGAAAAGAAATAATATTACAGAATCTCTCAGCCTGTATTGAAAATATGCCTCCGTCTTATACAAAAGCCATATCATCCCTGACATTGATATAGACTAGAAGGCGGAATCGAATTCTTTACGAAGTCATGTCGCACTCTCCACTCCATCCGGTTGAGTTGGCCATACCTGGCTTAGTCTATTTGTTTATTTAACAGTTCTCTCTTCTCATATCTGTACTCCATATTTATTTTTGTAAAATTTATTTTATCCAAATTTTTGAGATTCTATACCTTAACCATTCCTACCCATGAAGCGTCTAGTGTTCAGTACGTAATAAGACTGCACTGATTCTTGGACAATCGTGCAAGGAAGTGATTTGTTTGAGATCACGCTCATCCACCGGTTTCGCTCTATTTTTGGTACCCACTTTATCGAGACTGTGTGATCCCGAGTATCCATTCTCAACTGTTAGCTGATTAAAAAGTTATCTGAAATTTATTTAATCATATTTATTTATTTGTTTACTGACTGAGCTACTCTATAGCTCCCTATGTTCTATAAAAATTTTGAAGAAAAACAATTAAAATTAACAGAATATGATACTAGTAGATTACAGTAGGACCAGTATACAAGTAATAAATTCAAATGTTATGTACACTTCCATGTCTCTCGGTTAATTGAACATAACAATACCAAAAACATGTTTGATATTTAAGTGTGCATACCAACATAAAGATTTCCAACGTAATTGATTTGTCGCAGCCGGATTCGAACCACGGATCTGCAGCGTAGCAACTCAACCCTCTATACTCCGGGCTACACCGCTCTCTATAGAGCTATTTGGTAACATATACTTACGCACAACAGCTGAGTCTATCCGGTATTATATCTACAGCTCCGGTGAATAACCACTTATTCACGTCTAATTTTCTCCAAAATGAGTTTCTTGTACTTAAATATGCGGAATCGTATGAAATTCGTTCTGTATAGTGTTATTATCGTAATATATTCTTATTATTGTGTTCAAAATAAATCTCCAAATAAAAATATATTGAGAAAGAGAATAAATCAATTCTAATATACTTTTATTATATATAAGTATGCTGTTTGTATTGTGCATTTTTCTACAAATATTTTTGTCTCTTATACGGCACTCAGAAGCAAAAATAATACGTTTAAACTAGTACTTTTGAGCATCATATCCCTGCATAATATGTAGGTACTTAAGTACTCGTATGTACTTCGTTGTTTATCTTTTACTTCGAGAATTTTTATTTATCAAAGTAAATCTAATCAAACAAACATAAAAGGATAAAGTTGATAAAATAAAAGAAGAAACGACTGCTACTAAAGTTGAGGAATAAAAATGAAAAACGAGGTAAAATAAACTCCGGGCTAAGAATGGTGGTAGATATATGGAGTTGTTTTGTTTTAGGACGGGTATCCTTCCCCATTAAGCTAAAAGCTTCCCACTAACAAAGCCTTCGCACCCCGTCCTATTCTTTCCATCTTAAGAAGTCGAGAATAAGGAATGTTAAGTACCTAAAATATGATTATCCAATCAACAAAACACCCTTGATAACTGTAGATAAAACCCTAAACATAAGCGAAAATGTTATTGAATTAGACTAAAATGCAAAGGAGAAATCCCAAAAGCGTAGCTTTAAGTCTCTTAAATACTGGAAAATATTAACTAGTCAACGGTTCGGCAATTCAGGCATCATCAGGATAAACACCAATAGAACAATCACGACATAAAAAACCGCAGAAAATCCGGCAGATATGATATAGCCAATGGAAGATCTCTCTACTGAATTAATTGATTTATTAAAATAAACAGTACATATTAATTACTTAGTTCGATTCTGAAGTAATTAAATTAGAATTTTCATTTAGGAAACTATAGGAAGAGATAATTGATTCTATTTTTTTTCTCAACGATAAATCATATTCTTAGCGAGTAAAATGAATCTATTAAGACTAAACCCTAAATTCTTCTTGAATAGTATTATTTGATCTTAGATACATATATGTTTGTGTACGTATATATATATATATATATATATATATATATATATATATATATATATGGGAAAAACAGCTGTCCGGGTGAAGGTCATAGAAAGAAATTCTCAAATATATATGAAATTTTTATTTAGAACCGACGATTCGACCCACGTTGCAGGGCTTCTTCAGGGCTGGTAATGAAGTTTAAAGTGAATCACTTTTGACCGACTCTATGAAACGGATATCCTGAATTGGGGGGGAGGGGAATCTTGCGATTAAGCGTGATCTAGGACCAATCACCTACAACTGCTGTTCTTGAAACAGTACATTCTCTATCACGTACTGAACCCAAGACCATTCATGGGTTGTAGTAGTACAGTTTTATATAGAGAGAGACTGCATGTTTTCTAAGACATCCATTGTGCGGAAAGTGACTTTACCGTGATCACGCTCAAATAAGGGCACCCAATTTAGAGGCCAGGTGAACCTCAGAAAGGCCTGTAGATCCCACCGAGTACATCATTAGCTATTAACATAAATATAAACTGTATAATATGAGTGACTATAGGAGTATAATATTAGTGGGAGTATAAACATAAACAGCAAACCGTACATAATTTGGATTTCTGTAAATAAGTTACCTTCATTTACATTATATTTTACATTGTTAAATTGTATGGGTTTATTTTTAATTTTAATTCAATAACTCATCCATAATTCTCCAGAACTTTAAATATAAAAAATTAATGCCGACTCGCTCTAAAAAAATTGTTAAAGTTTTTCTATACCTTCTTCAAGATCATTAGTGCGCGTGGCAACCCGGGAGTGTTTTCGACAACCCTTCGCCCCCGTCATCTTCAAGCTTAATTGTTACTTTAATGTTCCCAGCTTAATTATACCTCACCCTTCCTCCCTACCGCAAATTGTTTCACTCTAAGGGGTTATCTTAATGCGCAGAATGTTACTTAACATAACATCAGAAGTAAAAAAAAAAAAACAGCAATATTTTTGGTATATAATATAGCAATATTATTGGAAACGAATATTTTTAAAAGACGCGTATTTTTTTCTATAAACGTGCCTTATCAGGACAAAAACTTTTTTGTTAAACTAATTAATCTAAATAGAATAAGTATAAACACGAAATGAGACCCTTAAGATGCAACAGAATATCTGATATAGAACTATAGACGGATATCGAACTGATTTAAGAAAGCAGAGAGGGAGATGAGGAAACTCGGAGTTACGGAGGATATGCTTAAGGATGGCATTACCAAGTATATAACCCGAGACATGAGGTTGGGGTTAAAGGCAAGAACGAAAGGGACGATCACCGATGAGGAAAGGAATAGGAGATGAGAGAGGATGAAGAGATACGGGGTGGAGAGAAAATCAAGGAAAAAGCACTTATGATTAATCTGAAGTACCCCAAAGTTTGGTGAAACTAGAAAAAAATAATATAAAAAAATAAATAAATAAAAAATGTACCATGAAGTAACTGTAAAATTAAGGGTCTTGGGTTCAGTACATGGTAGATACTGGTCTGTTTCTGGGACAACGGTTGAGATAACGCTCAACCAGGAACCTTCAGCATTGTCACTCAGTACTCTACATACTGCGATACCCCGCTCCCAATAAAGTATGTCAACTGGAACCTCCAAATGGAAATCTGCATTATTTTTTTTTTTTTTTTTTTTTTTTTAAAACACTTTATTGAAGCATTACAATCTGCCACCTGTGGGCAATAAGTAATGGTGCTATGTAGCTACAATCATTCCATAAAAAATCAATAATATAAACGAAATAAATGCATAAATAAATATATACAAGCGAAAAAATATATACAAAAATAAAGTAAAATAAAATATGTATATATAATAAAAAAAAATATAATAATAATAAATAAAACATAAAAGAAATATACTGTACACATTCATACTCTATTTACAATTTGCCTGAGGTCCCCGAACTGAGCTTCTTCCTCATAAATGAGGGCAAAGCAGGAGTCCGGGAGGCCCCAGCTCCCTTTCCCAGCCGCGTCACTGGCATTAAACGCCAATGGAAGCTGGTTAAGGGCGCTTCACACACACACAGGTCGTGAGTGGAGAATCTGGCCAGTGCCAGTACTCCAAATAGCATTATTATAACAAGTCTCGAGGCCATTGCCGGTTTAGGCGGCGGGGTGGATTGTATGGATGTGTGGAACTGGATAATGACTGAGCCAGGGGATTGGGATGACAGACAAGGTTTTGGTGAAACTTTGAGAATTTAGTAGGGATGAGGTCGAGGACAAAAGGAATGTTGAGATCATTATGGAGGGTTTTGTTGGAGACATAATAAGGAGCGTTGACAATAGTTCTCAGGACTTTGGATTGAAAGGATTGAATCTGCATTATTAAATATTATGAATAACAACTTACTTAAAATCATCGTTAAATTAAAATTACCTAGTTTCCCCTTCAATTCCTGATAATCCTCATAAGCGTCTGAAAAGAAGATGGCCACGTGACCTTCTTAGTTGAACTTTTGATTTGAATACTACCAGTGAGTAGTTTCTCTACTTGTCATTACCTCATGTCATTATGTATCACTTAGCCTATTTACTTTTAATATTATTGTAATACAGTTGTAAATATCAATAAATAAATAAAAAAATAAAAATTAAACCATCTGTAGATTAAACCCTTAACTTTCAAGGGATGAAGTGTCATTGATTGATCTAATGATAGGTTTATTTTGGAACATAGACTCAATTTTTTTCAAGAAATTCAATTATAATAGCCTCGTTATAAAACTGTAAGTCTCGTTTTTTAATTCGGATCGGCTAATCTACACTGCGGTTAATCTTGAGTAAGTTAAACGTAAAGTCAATGATATACCAATATGTGTAAAAGTATAATAAAAAAATAGTAAAAAGGGGTTCGAGTTAATATTTAAATTGATTGAGTGAAGAAAAAAATATTATAGACGAAGCTACATTGCTCCTCCAAAAGAAGAATGTCATACAACTAAAAGAGCTAAAAAAATTCAAAAGTTTTAGGGGAGTCAAAAAATTTATTTTTTTGAAATACATAATGTATGAAATTTAGGTATTGGTAGTAATCCTATTATAAGCATGGTAATGCAAAGCATTCCTATTGTAATTATGGTATTGGAATTCTTTTATTAACCATTAGAAATTTTTTAAAAGCTTGGAACTTTTTTTATTTTAATTTTTGTCATCATTTCCATAAAACTTCAAGTTGAAACATGCTACAACTCAAAATATGACTGTTATTCCAACAAAAATGTTGGAAATGTAATATCAGATATGTCTTTGCTGAATTAAAAAGCTTCGACCCAATACAATTGCTACTGAAGGCTTAAATAAAAAAATTCAATTGCAGTTATGCCGTTGTTCTTTTGAAGCAGCGATAAGTATAGATGGAGAATACTCTCTTCAGTTGTCCGTTCCGAATGCTTTGCAGATTCATCAAACAAATGCTAGTAGAAATAGAATCGATACATCGGTGCATATCACCTATCACCTTTGAACAACGCATCGATATGCCAAAGCAAAACCGGCCAGGATCTCAGTCTCAAGGTTAAAGGGATCGACAATACTAAGACGAAAAGAAAGTGGAAACGAAATCTCCTAACGCCGTTAGTTCCAGGTAAAAGGAGGAGTAGCAATTTAATTTCCATTTTAAGGGAAGAAGAAAGGGCCGAAGAGGACTATAAATCGGAAGGGGAGCCCTTGGGATGTGATGCAACGGTCGTTGTGTTCACTATTATGGGACCTCTTTCAGTAATGAGTCCAAATGTCTACCATCCAACGTGACTCCCTTAATTTCTTTTATGTCTTAATTGTAATTTCCTCCGTAATAATCGTTTGTAGGAGTGAATTTCGAGAATTAGCAGTCTTGGGCTGCTTTTTATCTTATTCTAATGGCCCAAGATGAAGAAATATTATTTTAGATAATGAAAGTGAGGTAGTTCCAGTGATGAAAGGTCCCGCGTTCAAATCTGACTGTGGCAGATAATTTATATGTTCATAAATCTGGACCTTGTGGGATCCAAAGATTCTTCTGTAAAGTGAAAACCTGGTGCTTCAGTGTGATCTCGGCCAAGCCTCCTCCCTGCACAACCGTTGGCATAGAAACATTTCAGTCTCTACTATGCTCTGGACCCAAGACCTTTCATGAGCTGTAATGATACAGATTTTTTTACATTTTTATATTCAAAAGGTTGATAAATTTACTACACAACTATAATCCGGTAAAATTATTACTATATATTTTTTCTACGTATTTTTAATCCTTAAGTAAAAAATGTCTTTTCACGATTCGGTGGTCTTTGTTTAAAATCACTCCATAGGCTGTAATAGTACATTTTTTTTTTTTTAATGAGCCTTTGAAATCGATAAAGAAAAAATTGTCCTCTGTCCCCATTACGTATTACTTAGGAGGAAGGTCTTACGTTTCAATAATCCAAAAATAGAGTTAGAATAAGATACGTCAGCCTTCCGAGATTACAGGTTGCTTTTATTTATTTGCATCAGATTACTGTAAAACGAATAACGAAAGACCTAAATTTTGCCATCTCAGGTATCATCAGGAAATACATTAAAAAAAATAATAAAAAGAAAAATCTCACATCAATGAATAACAAATTCAGCACATCTCACATCAAAAGCCCAATACACTTATCAATCATAAATCATAAGAAGTTCTTTATTTTAACCTCCTAACGATGCCTGAATTACCCAAACGTTGCTTGGTGTATTATTTTCCAGTATTTTTCAGACTTAAAGCTCTTTTTCTTTTTATTATAATTTATTTTATTGTTATATGATATAATTTTTTAATTTTTTTATTTGAAAAGAAAATATATGACCAGGACCGGGACTCAAACCCGGGTCTCCCACCTCTCCGTAGTGGCGCCTTAACCATCTCGGCCATCCTGGTTCGCTACTCGGTCAATCATATCCCCTCCTTTCAATGATCCTATATCTCCGTGTTCTTGCGCGTCCGCTATTGCGAGAACACCGAGATATAGGATCATTGAAAGGAGGAGATATGACTGACCGAGAAGTGAACCAGGATGGCTGAGATGGTTGAAGCATCACCACGGACAGGTGGGAGGGGCCAGGGTTCGAGTCCCGGTCCTGGTCATATCTTTTCTTTTAAAATATTTTTTTTTTTTTAGTTTTCCTAGTGTAATTATTTTAGAGTTGTAAGTTTTTCATCAGTATTAATATTTCATTTTTTATTAATTATATTTATTAGGAATTTAAATCAGAGTGCACCCTAAAATTATCCTTGGTAGTACCTCCAATCGTTTCCGTCCAAAATAGAGATCAAAGCAAAATAGATCAAATTTGTGTTTAGTTGTTTCATTCGTAATGATTATTTTTATTATTATTTTTATTTTAAAGAACAGAAGAATGATTTAATTTCGTGAAACCATATTTATGAATGTTGTATTTTAATAGAAACTGTGCTGAATGAAAATTTTGGCTGTCTATAAAATAGTGTAAGAAAGTATTAAATCCTCTGGTAAAGTTCTCCTATAAAAACTGATATTTTCCTTGTTTAAATGTCACATCGTTGTTTGTAGCTCTCTCTTCATTAAAAAATCATTTAAATGTACGTTGTATTAAACATCCTAAAATATTTTTTTGGAAGGAGGGTTGAACACAATGATGGATTAAAAGTTTTAAAAGGATTGCTTCTCATTCAGAAAAAGGGTTTTGACAATAATTGAAATGAAGACCAGAAGGGTATATGCCGTTAAATAAAAATATACTCCGAATGGAACTCACCCGAAATGCAAATGGATTGTAGAGGATGTAAGACTGATGACCTGAAGATTAGAAAATGAGATTATACAGAATACAAAAGAAAACAAGAAAAAGTATCCACAATCTCAATTTTGATAATGGAAGCCTTCACAGTTGTTTATTTAACATTAATTGAAACGAACAACTAAATTTTTTACAACGCTCATACATTTTAACTTGTTTTTTTCTCTGTTTTTTTTACAACTTAAGGAGTCATATCCCTAATACCCAAAAGCCACTGCTCTCAGTCCATCCAATCCCCCTCACGGAGTCCTCTGGCTGCCATGCATACCTCTACGTCCTCTATCCATTTCTGTGGTCCAGTAATTTCTAATTGTCTGTATTTTTCATATTTAGTCCTGAAGAAGACCTGCAATGTGGGTCGAAACGTTGGCTCTTTAATAAAAATTTCTCCCTACTCAAGAGAATTTTTTTGACCTCCACCCGGACCATCTTCTTCCACATATATATAAAGATCAACTGAAGATAATAAAGATATATTAGTACACATTATATATCATTCATAAAAATCAAAGATCTTCAGAAAATCTTCTGAAAAGCCCGATTTTCATGACCATTAAGGAAAATTTTACAAAAATAGCTTTCAACTAGAGTCAAACCTTTTTTTTATTTTATATTCGTTGCTGTAATACTAAATAAGTACATTAGAATGGTTATTTATGTTATAAAGGATCGAAAAAATATTAGATGATCGAAAGTATATTATTCTCTCTATTATATGAAAATGTTTTTAGTGATGTGATATTTTGTCGGCATTGCCTTTTGGATCGAGTGATATTAATGTTTTAATTGGCTCTTTAGGAAGGGTACAAAATAAATTACATGTGCCACTGAACGCACTAAGGAAGAAATGTTGGAGACAGAAAATTCAAGCAGAAGAAAGTAAAATAATGGGTACATAGAAAAATGTATACAAATAAAGAATAATCGCTTAAGAATTAATTGCAAAACCAAGAAGTTTCAAAAAAATTTCCCCAAGATAAATAGTCGTTTGAACAAAGGACTTGAAACTACCAATGGCATTCCATTAATGAAATATCTGTGGCACCTGTGCATAGTGGGCTAAGTAGAATTTTGTGAATTTCAAGCTACCTACTTAGAATCGTAATTTTTCTGAACTTATTTTAAGTTCAAGATTGGAGTATCAGCCCACGATTCACAAAGAAATATCCTTCATTGCAATGGACGGAGAAGACACAAGGAAGAGAAAAAAATTACGAGTCTAAGTAGATAGCTTGAAATTCACAAAATTCGACTTAGCCCACTATGCACAGGTACCACAGATATTATAAACAAATTTAAACAAACACAACTGTATATATACATAAACGCAATTAAATTAAAATATATTTAATGTTTGGATAATTATATGAGACTTTAATTATCATTACAAACTTATAGTTTATATAAATAAACTAGACCAAATACAATTTGTTTATATCTGTTGGCAAATTATCTGGCGTTGATTTGTTTCTCTAGTTTAGTTTGAAATGAGTTTGGCAGCCTGCCTAGATGGTTTGTCTAGGAGATGCCTCATGACTGGGAATCGCCATTATTATGCAAATCATAGTTTTGCATGTCTACTCATTTTACGCATGTTAAATTTAGTTTGCCTGTATGATGGTTTCTTTCATCTTTTTACATATTAGACCAAGAATTATATTAAAATATCTTAAAATTAAATTACAAAACTAATTTCTGATGCATGTTCATTGCTATATAAATGGTTTATTTTAAATTATCATTTATAATAAGCATAAATACCATCTAAACCAACAACAAACGGGTGGAACCCAAATAAAAAATTCTTAAATAGAGATTAACTATTTATTATTTCAAACTGACGTTTCGGCCATTACAGGTCTTCTTCAGGGCTTGTGATGAGGTCCCAAGTGAATAATTTTTGACCGACTATATGAAATGGGTATCCTCAGTAGGGGGAAAAACCTGGCGATTGAGCGTGATCTATGACAAATCACCTTCCTGCACAACCGTTGTCCAAGAACACAGTCCCTACCATTTAATGAGCCCTTGGCCCTCATGGGCTGTATTGGTACAAGTTTTTTTTTTTTCTCAATTCTTACATTAATTGTAATTAAAAATCCTTTTACATATATATCCAACCATCGATAAACCTATATGTGAGTATGAATACATAAACAACTTTGTCATGTGGTTGGTTAGGGAAGTCTTAAAATATAGGCTTGGAGTCAGCCAGCGTAAGGAGGCGGTACACTATTTCTTTCCCACCTCCCCTGAGCTAAGGGCAACCTAAACCTCGGCCATTTATCTGTCAACACTCGATTTTTCTTAGTCTTTGCCTTATTTTATGTTATTCCTTTTTTTTCTCCGATAATCTTTTGACCTCCTTTGGAAATCTCTTAAGGATAGCGTAAGCTTATCCATAAATTTTCGATAAAAATAAGAAACGGTACTTTATTTAGGTATAAATTTATTCCTTTATACGCAAATAAAGTATCATTTCTTATTCGTATACCTTTAATAGCATTAAAAAGTTATGTTCACAATATTTAATTAATAAGTTGGTTACTTCATTATTAAGGGTTTCCTAAGATTGAGGTTTCCTTCAACCATCCATCTTAGTTAATCAAAATTTTATTTTATTTCCTTTATCCATTTCCTCCTTTATTCTATCCATCTTTCTATCTCAAGTCATGACCGTACATTTTTCCTCAACTTTTTCTACCCACCTTTCCACCATGGTTTTCCTTGCATTTTTCATCCTAAAGCATTCAATTGTGTAATCTTTCCTCCATTCTTCTGGGACGGCTTTACAATTCGAATATATTTTTTATATATATTTTGTAAGGGTTAAATTTGGTTTGAACGGGTTTGTATTCTCTTTCAATTATAATTAGAAGTTATCAACTGGTAAGACCCTTTTTTCTTGTCTTTATGACTTGCATTATTTTATTTCCCTGATATTTGCATCAAATTGAGTACTAAGTATGGAAAATACTTATGTAAATTTACCTGTTAAAAACTATTATAAAGTATATATTTAGGCTGATCAAGATATCCTTGTGTGTAAATAAATTTACAACTATTTAATTTGGATTGTATAAGATAAAAAACTTAAACATTTTTATTTTTAAAAAATTGGGAAAATTTACGATAATGGCATTTAAATGATTTAAGTAATTACAAAACTAAATCTTGGTGTAACATTATTACTATTTACTATTTATATAGTTTAAAGAAAGATTTCTTCGAAATAGAATTTTAAAAAAATTAAAAAAAATTCTACCGCTACAACCCTATAACCTATGAAGGATCTCATATACAAGGTTCAGTAAATGATAAAGAGATTACTGATATTAACGCCAAACAACCGTGTTAGGTAATTTGTCCGACATCCCTCTCAATCTTCAGGTTTTCCCCATCAACTTTGGGTACCCACTTAATAGAGTAGGGTTCTTCATAAGTCTTCAGGCCCACTAATGTATATAAGGTAAAAGGGGAAATTTCCAGTCTTAATTCTATAATTTCATAGTTATTTACTTAATATTATATCTAGGATAAAATAATAGGTGTTTTTCATTGTCCTAGTTTAATTATAATTGAGCGTCACTGTATATTTTTTTAAATGGACAATCCTAATATGTCAAAGGAAAATTATATTTTTGAAGTGAAAACTTCTTCAGCCTTGTTTAACGACTTTTGATAAGGGTAATCTTGTAGCTTTGCATCAGCAACATGCTCGAGAATGGCGACTAAGTTATAGGATTTTTTTAATCAACTTTATAGGTTAGAATTCCATTGATATAAGAATGATTATATTTATCTAAAAAGTCGTTTTTTGGCTGCGTAATCGATAGTAATAATAAATTAAAACTGCAATAACTGGATGAACTTTTCCTTTCCCCTAAAAGATTTTATTTTTAATAGTTAAAGATCTTGTTTTATGAAATGTTTGAAAGTACAAATGATCTAAGTAGTATTGAAACTAACAATGATATTTCTAAACATGAAAATATCTAAGTAAATACAAATACAAGGTATCTATATATTTTATTCAGATTTTACAGCCAATTGTAAAAACAAAAACCTGTACCACTGAACGGATCTGGGGTTCCATGGTAGAGACTGTACTGTTTCATGGACAACGGTTCTGCAAGGAGGTGACTTGTCCTAAGTCATGCTCAAACGCCAGATTGTTTCCCCTTGTTTTGGGTACCCCTTTTTATAATATTTTATAGACGCTGGGTGAGCCTCAGGAGGGCCCTAGATCCCATATGATCCATCTCCCGCCGCAAACAGACTAAATAAAAGTCTTGCCTGCAGCGGGATTTGAACCAGGATTTCCGGCATGGCAACTCAGTGCTCTACCACTGAGCCACTCCCCTTCCCAGCCTGTTGTATGTCTTGATTAATAAATAAGGTACCTGAAAATATAATAAAATTATATATAATTATTGTTCGAAGTGTCAATATAGGTGAAAACCAGGTTAATCTTAATAATTTAAATTTACAAATTTGAAATTTAAATAATTCAGACTATAATTGATTTAGGAATTCCAAAATGAAAACAGTTATTCCAAAGTTTTGAGTTTTCTCTTATGTCGGCTGTCCTCTCGACTGCCCATTTATTTTTTTTTTAATAATTATGTTTTTTTTATAAGTACGTTATGCACACGATAACATCTACAGCAGCCTCAAAAACTAAACTAAGCCCTACAATCTAAGTTTGCCGGTTTAAGTTAGGCAAAACTGACAGGTTTCGTTTTCATAATCTGATGAAGCACCCTAGCGAGCGGAATTTAATCAAAGCTACCCTTCATTACAAGAGCTATCAATGATTGATTAATTCACCTCGGTCCTTGTTAATTGAATCACCCCAAGTTTAGATTACTATATAAAACTAAATTACAATGTTTTAATTTCAGAAGGTTAATTGAAAGGTCCTGAAGCGTAGGCTAGAACTTAGTCTTGAAATCGTATCGCTTAAAGTAGATATCTCTGGTTAATAATAATTTTATTTTAAAACTATAGTGTTTGAATTTAATTATTTATTTGTTTCGTCTCCTAGCGTAATGTTTTAAAAACCAGTAACTGTGTTTCAGCCGATCTGCAGGGACTGTCATCCGCCAATGTTTATATCCTGAACATTGATAATTCAAATTCTGATAAAACCTATCTTATTCATATGAGTGGATATTGAAATGTACACAATGTAATAATAAAATGATAATTCTAGACACTGGAAGTGATCTCAACCAAATCTTCTCTCTGCACAACCGCTGGCTTAGAAACAGTGGCGTCTGCACAAAGTACTGAATCCACTTCTTGGGTCGTAGTGGTACAGCTTTTTTTTTCCTTAGTAAAGAAAGGACGCTAGACTCAAGATAGGAAAGCTTCACTCTAGTGGAAATTCTGCTGTTCGTGCATTTTAGGACAGATCCTCGTTGATGCTCAGCCAAAATTTCAGGAAATATTTTAGGTTGTGGGTGATTTCGTTACAATATATCTATCTATATTAATTGCCTTATCATAGAAATGTTTATTGTATTATTATAAACACGTAAAATTAATGCAGTATTAATTAATAAGAGTCGAATGATTTTATTGTGCTCAGGTTCGAAACAGTGCTACAAAACACTTTTTTTAAAAATGTATCTGTGTTCATTATCTTTTTTTAAATTAGTCAGCATTATTTTCAGCTATGTTTTAGAAACATAGCAATAAAAGTTAGGGAACTTATATGATGTTCTAATTATTTGCTTCCTGTCAAAGAGTAGTAACCATTCATAATATTTTTATTATCACGAACCATATTTTATTTTGTCTTTTAATTCATACAAGATATGTATTAGTTAGTCCTTACGTAATTGTACGATAATTTATTAAAAGTTATGAGTGCGAATAAAAATAAGGGAGAAGTCGTTGTTTGTTTTTATTTATTTTATGTCACTTTATGTAACTATGGCTAATCGGATAGGGATAGGGATCTTTATCTTTATGCCGACCACTATACCGCAGGTGACCCTGCATAAGGGATAAGTAGTTAATTAAAATTTATTTTTGGTGGGTCGATTCCCTGGGGTATTTCTCAGACGAGAGGACGAACTCATAATTAATTAAAATTTGAATGTATCTTTACTGTTTATTACTCATTTCAATTATTACTCTGATATTCCTTGTCTTTTTTGTAAACAATACTGTGTTATTGATTAATGAAGTTTTTATAATCTAATAAAATTTCGTTGTTTCCTTACTAACGTTGTTCTCAAATTTTTCATGAAGTATAGAGAATAATAATTTCACCATAGTAAGGTATGTTTAACTTTCATGCCACTTATACTTTTGAATTTTGAAGTATGAAAGCCATCGAAACAATGCTCTAGGATGCATGAGAGAAAATAGAAAACGCTTTCAGGTATGATTTGAAACTGAAAAACCGTTGTTGCTAATGAAAACCTGGAAGACAAAGCTTTTAGTCCCTTACTTTTCTTCTTTTTTTTTCAGTTATCTTCTTTCCAATCTGCGAGGAAACTGTTCACCTATATCCCTCAGGTTATTTGGTTTTCCATTTGGCTTTATGAGTTTAAATTAAAATGTCATATCACGTTTTCTATATATTATAGAATATATATAATATATAAGATATTATATATTAATTTGTTGTATAATAATAATGCAGTTGTAACTTAGCAATTAAGTAACATTAGCAAGTGTAGGTTTGCACAGAAATCGGTAAAATATTTAGGTCATTAACATTGTATACAAGACTATGTTAGTATCGTTATCAGATAATTTACAAGAAATTAACGCTTTAATTTATTAATAATAATAACGCTATAAACATTCTTTTCTACAGTGACAACTATCCTCAATGTTTGTAGACTACAGTAGTATTGCATCGACCGGTGCACTCTCACAAGCCTGCACCCCTACATTAATTCCACGGGGGTTTCTTCAGCCTTTATTAGGTTCTCTCCCCCCTCCAATTAGGGCGCAGCCTCTCTCTGATGAATATTTACAAGACTGCCGTTTTACACTTTTTCTGCAACACACAATCTGTTGTCTGGGTTATGCATCTTTATTTATTTTTCAATCAAAACATGCATTTATCTTGTTAATGTTTAAAAATATATACTTTAATGCAGGAATGACCTGTTTTTTTCTCAATGTGTCTTTTATTTAAAGATAATTTATAAATCAATATTATAGGATCATTCTGATAGATACCTTAGATGTTAATACCGATCAATTCCTCTATTTCTTCCTCTAAAAAGGGTCTTGGGCTCACTATCTAGAAGAGACAAAGTTGCGAAGGTTTATCAGAGATCACGATCAACCGCTAGGTCCCCCCCCCCATTAAAATGTACTCGGATTAAATAGTATATCTGGCATACTCGTATTTGAACCCGTAACCTTAAGTATAACATCGAGCTCCTGTTCGATCGATCCACCATACTTAGCATTGCTTTTTGGTGCCCCACATATCTTTTAGGATCATTCTTTCCTCTTTCTCCTATCGAATATAAGCTACTTACATAGTTCCTAATGTCATGGTTTAAGTAGCGTAGAGTAGGGCACTCCTGATGGTCGTACCACGGTATCGGAATCAGGCAGTTCATATGTTCATCATGGACACATACCGTAAGTCGTTTTGGACATGTCTACTATACTTTGTTTCATGTTCTTTTATTTTAATATTTAAACATTGATGAAAACGGGAAAAAAATGTTTTCATTTAAAAAAAAAATGCGCCAGAGAGGCTTCACTCCACCCACCCCTCTTCCCTTCTCCCTCTCTCACCCCCTACCCCGGCCTGCCACAGCCAGATAAAAAGCTTAGCGCCTCAAAATTATCTGGAGAACCTCCCCGGCATCAACGCTAATTACTATTCTTATTCAAGATTTTTTCCCGTGACAGGATAGTCGTCTCACCATGCGTCCAATTTAGTGCAGAAAAGGAGAATGCTCTCGGTTGTGGAGGGCTTTGAGGTTTTTGATGTGGCTTATATTCATCCCTATTGATTAAATCTCGTGCTCGAGATCAATACTGTAGCCCAAAAAAAATATGTGGGGTAGAACAACAATTCCAGAACTCAACTATATTACATACTCAAATGTTGTCTTCAGGTGACATTAAAGACCTTATCTTCAACTAATATATTCTTGACGATTCTGAACGTTTCTTCTTCTCTTAACTCAAGAAAAGAAGCCTTTACTACTACAATCCATAACAGGTCTTGTGTTCAGTACATGGTAGGGAAGTCTTACTGTGCTTTACTGCACTGCAAGCACACACATAAATATTTCTAAATAAATGACTTCAGTTAAATTGGAGTCAAGCTGAATGCATTACAAATCTGTTACAATGGAAAAAAGCCGTTTCAATAAGGCAGGCTGTGAATTTCTCTAAAAGGGTTAATATATATACAAAAACTGAAATTAATTAATGAAATGTCATATATTTTACACTAAGACATTTTAGTTTAGATCGTAAAAGAGTAGGAGACTGTTGGGCTACTGTGGCAAGGAACAGGGACATATAGACCAAGGTTATAAAGAACTTGCAATAAACAAATGGACAAAACATTTTATTTAATTATTGTCAAAAATTTTCTTAATTTTTATAATAATATTATGTTAAATGTTTTAAAGATTCATTGAAGAAAAGTAAATTTTTGTTAAACAGACTCATACCTCCTAGGGGAGAGGCTTTTTTGTTCTGTAAAGGATGTATCAATAAACGCTGTTATTATTATTACAAAAAAACTACCACTACAATCCATGGTGGGTTGTCGGGTTCGTTCCATGATAAAGGAGAGTGTAATGTTTCTAAGACTATGGTTGTGCAGGAAGATAATTTGGCCTAGATCACACTCAAGCACCGGATTGTTTTCCCCATTTAAGGTTACATGCTTTATAGAGGCTAGTTGAGCCCCAGAAAGATATACAGATCCCATAAGGTCTATTTAGCGCAGTAAGCAGATTAAATATCATCTGCTACAGGTTGGGATTTGGAACAGCACTCTTCTCACATTAAAGAAATCAATTTATTTTATTTTATTTATTATTAATTGTTATAATTTTTAAATATTTTTATTTTGAAGAGAAAAGATTTGTCCAGGGCCGGGATTCGAACCCGGGTCTCCCTCGTATCCGTCGAGATGCTCCGCCATCAGAGCTAGCCTGGCTCGTACTTTGGTCAGACAAATCCATTCTCTTCACCGATCCCACATCCCAGCGCTCTCGCAATTTGCGATGTATACAAGAGGAAGAATGTTCATTGAACATTACTTTAATTAGGATCTTGTTGACTTACGTCATTATATTTTTTATAATTTATTTTATTTTTTTTAGGTGTTATAATTTTTAAATAAAGTTATAAATCTTAGGGGTTTTTAAATAAAGGTCTTAGAACATTGGTTCAAGGTAACAAGCGTTAACTGGCATATCAATAAATAATAACAAATATTGGTTTTGTTATCTATTTTGGCTGAAGGAATATCGACTAGCTTTGCAGCACTATTTCTCTATTCTATTTCCATTCATAGAACTTCTATTATGAGGGGAAGTTTTTTTTGGGGGGTCTTCTTTCTTCCAGTATGAACCGGAATAAATCGGTGAAGTGCGGTTGGCACGAGACTCAACAGGTGCAACGATAAGGCAGATATAGAAGGAATAAGGTTATAGCTAGCGTGCCGAAGCAGAGGTCAGGGTCACCCGCGTAGTGAATCTATTAGCTGGGCGTCGGCTGTCAGGGCGGAATCACGCTACGTTAATAGTGTTTGAGCCGCAGCAACAGGATACTCCCGGAGCTAATAGCTTAATGGTTTCGCGCCTTCTCTTTTACATTTTTGAAGGAAATTACAACTCTTTTAATGGAATGTCATGTAGATCCGAGCTTGATGTGTCGTGTCAGATTATATACACAAATTGTGTGTGTCCATCCATTATTGCCTGTTTTTTTTTTCGTCGAAATAAAATCCCGAATTTTTAAAATAAGACCTCGACTGTGCTACGAAAACCTCATATCCAGGCTAGGACGATCGCGGGAGATAATGCCTGATTGGGATGGCTGGATGAACTTCCAAGTCGAGAGATGTAGAGAGAATGAAAACTCAATACACTTATATTAAGGCTTAGGATATATACATACATAATAAAAATAGTACTTATGTGTATACGACTTATAAGGCACATACATTAATTTATCTGTTAATATGTGGACCTTGTGACGTCTGCACAACCTTCTGTGGATACATTGCTTAGAAACTGAACAGTATCTGCCATACACCCTGTACTGAACCTAAAACCTATCATTTCATAAATACCTAAATTCCTCAAAATTCGTCCTAGAATTCTATTGATTTCATAAGCAGAAAACTAGGTTCATTCTGAAGGTACAAAGAAAATATTAACTGCTTTGGAAAATATTACTCTAAAACATTTACATTAATGAGGAAATGGTTTGAACATCATATTACACAGTATATGCGTATATGTTTTATGATAGATAAATTATTTGATTTGTTAACATCCATGGACCTCATGAGGTCTGCAGGCCGTCCTGGGGACGGTTTTCTTAGGCACTATACTTACTGACCATATCGTGTACCATGCGCTCAGCCTGAGTCCCTTCCTGCTTATTTTTGGTACAGGTTCTTTTAAACTTACATCATTACAACTCGTAAAGAATATTGGTGAGATGAGCTTCCGCAATGTTCTCCTTAGAGTATCTATTGTATAGAGAATGGAAGAACCCTTCGAAGGTTTCTCTGTCTCACAAATTTAGACCACATAATATGTTATATATGTTATATTATAAGAACAGAAAAAAATAATTGTTGGCCGCATGTTTACGCATTGAGCTATCACTCTCCCTTCCTAAAATTGGGTATTCTATAATCTTGAATAATGTTTTTTTATTATAACCATTGCGACAACCTCAAATACATTTTTTATTGCTTTCAATTACGATTTGTTTCCTATTCTGTTTAAACGACCAAGTAAATAGCATGGTCATCCAAACTCCTCGAAGAATCTTTTAGATTTCATAAGCACATACCTAGAATAATGCTGAAGATCGGAAGAAAATATAAACTTTGGAATCAGTGGCTCACCTATTTTGTATAGTCTTTCGTCCTAATTTTTAGCCATCAGGGCTTAGAGATCTAGAGACTAGGCGCAACTGAAAAGTATTTACAAATGTATCTAAAATGGAAAGACCTGGACTAATGATGACCATGTTCTCTGTGAATGATGGTATTACGGGTTCCAAAAATATTCCATCAAGTATTGTATTCAGAAAATAATGAAGAGAAATGAATGCTCTAAAAGACCCTACTTACCTTACCAAGTGGTTCGTGTAATTGAATTAATTGTCATTCCTTCGAAGACTAAGAAAGGAATCGACAATTAATGGAAGAGGCAATAAGGTCGATCGAAGTGGAAGGAGTCCAATCTTAGAGTGATTCTTTTCGATGATTGCTTCTCCCTCGATGAAGGTCAGATAATGGCTTCGTTTAATGTCACTTCCTTGTATCGGCGAAATTGACATTTTAAAAATCTTTGTTGTCATTTTTGACAATGTCGGATTTAGGAAGGGGCTATTGGGCCTCCAGTCCAACTTTGAAAAATTGCAAGATAGGAATATTTTCAATAAAACGAAGAAATTATATTCCAAAAATCTTTAATAAACATATGAATCAATCAATATTAGTCTAATGTGTAATGATGTAAGTTTATATAGTTCTTTGTCCCACGATTACCTATGGATTTAAAGAAATTTTACCCTACAGAGCATATGTAGAGAAGTCAGATTGTTATTAGCGCCTAGGTGGAAACAGCCCAAAACAGTCTATGCATACTTCATTATATAATACAAAAAAGGAGGCTGGGCGAACCCCAGGAGGTTCTCCAGGTCCCACAGGGTCCAACTACGGCTGTTTAAAGATTAAGTAAATTTACTTTTTCAAAAAAGAGTTGGTCCAGGAGAAATAAGAGTCTGGACACTGACTTACTGTAGTTCCGGAGTTCGAACTGACTGTAGGAGATAAATTACTAATTTTTTTTTCAACCGAGGAACTGCAAAGGGGTTCTGCAAACCCTCCTGCAGCTCACCTATTATAAAGTGGGTAATATTCAAACACGGCCGTTGATGATCTCTGACATATCACTGCTTTGCATAAACCTTATAACAGGAACAGTACAGTCTCTACCAACTACTAAAACCTAAATTCTTCATGAGTTGCAGTCCTTTAGGATTTTTTTACTTGTAATAGAGAAACGAATAGGTCTGTATATTTCAAACTGTTCTCAATTTGTTACAAAAGAAGTTAAAGAACTGTTATTCTCTAAATATTGGAAATATATGATAATGTTGTACTGTTAGCGTTTTTCTAATGGTGAAAGAATTAGTATCGCGATCAATAGGCAACAGCTCCACCTATTGATCGTTATACATTTCAGAGATCATTAAGCTCAGACTTTATGTAACACCCTGGAGGAAAACAACTAAACACAGTATTCCAAAGAAGGCCGTCTCCTTGTTCAATTATTTTTTTAAAAGAGGAAATTGCACGTTGGAGTAGCATTGTCTCTGCCGACTAGACGCCCTGCAAGGTCCCGAATCTTCCTTCACAACAATGGAGGCAGGCCCTTAGCCTAGATAATGACACTCGTACAGTTGCTCTCCTCCGAGACATTTAGTACCTTTTGTATGCCTAATAGATTTCACCCTTCCTTTGCCTCCTTTGTTAGCAAGGGATTAATTGTGTTCTCTTATTAGCACCTGGGTGATTATCTCTAATCCTTTTCAACGTCTCAACATTTCCAGTGTAACGAAGCAACGCTGATAAGGATTTATTTTTTTAAATTAAAGCTTGGGAAATGTACAGGAGAGCTAATATAAACTAGATTGTTGAATTGTATTAGTGTCTGCACTTAAAATAATAACGAAAAACCTGTAGACCCACAACCCATGAAGGGTCTTGGGTTCAGTAGGTAGTAGAGACTTTATTGTTTCTAGAATAAGAGTTGTGCAGAGAGGTGATTTGGCCTAGATAATGCTCAACCTGCATGTTTTTACTCCGATTCAGGGTACTCTCGTTATAGAGGCTGGATGAGCTCCAGGAAGCTAACTGGATCCCACAGGGTTCATCCCCAGCTGTTAATATATTAGATAAGTTATCTGTCACAGCAGGATTTGAATCCGGGACCTTGGCACGACAACTGCTACCAACGAGCAACCCTGTTCTCATAATAATAATGAGTTCATTATTTATTCCTTGACAAGTCTTTTGAGATAACATTGCAATCAGTGATTGGTGAGCTTCAGAGCTTTATTGTTGATTTAATAAGATTTATTTTAATAAATCAGATTTTCTTCGAGACTATTATATTGATTTTCTTCGATAGCTACCAAAATCCCCTACTTAAGAACAAATAATCATCGAAATCGAACTAGTGTTATCCGAGCTACAGCATACTGAGGGCCACCAGTGGTCTAGTGGTAGACTATGCCTAAGATTTCAGGTTCGCAGCCCGCCAGGGCCTTTAGGCATTTAGATGTTTTAGAGGTGATAAAAATCATTAGTTATGCCGTCCTTTTGATGGGATGTAACATGGAGTTCCCTAGCCTTTACGGTGTCAGGTACTCGTTTAAAATCCCTATCCGAACCTGGATAGGCAAAATTAAGAGCTCATACTGAATCATCGACTGATTAGCCATAGCTGCATAAAGTGACGTTAAATGAATAAGTAACAATAAAGTGTACTGATCCTTATAGACTGTTTTCTGTTGCTACTGGTCTGCTTAACCTCTTAGTTATCTCTTTGGTCCCTTTCACTCAACTTCATATTTTTTGAGTCTTCATTTTCCACCTATGCCACGGTCTCATCCTCATTCTTCACCCATTAAATACGACCTAAGAAGAAAATCCGCAGCATTAACCTGCTGTGTTGTATATCAATTGTATTGAATTGTATTGTATTGTATATCTGCTGTATATCAGTCATACAACACATTTTACGGAAACTGTCATGTGGAGGTAGGTTACGGAAGGAGCATCATAATCATGCCATTTTTCATTTTGTGAATAATGTTCAAGAATGTTCAATGTGACAGAATGTTCAAAGCCCATATCGTCGAGGGTGTTGCACACTTTTGAAAGAAAGAGATATTTTCAAGGATAATTGATTTGTGTGTTCTTAATCATTTTATCAATCAATGTTTTACCACTTGTTTTCTATCACTAAGGCCCATATATATGGAACAGCGAAGAATACTGCAAGGGAGAGTTTTATGGCTCTTCATATGAATGGAACATAATCGACATATTCCAAGCATCTCGTAAACGGATAATGTTGAGGCGAGGAAAGTTGAGAGAGGAGTGAAAAGGAGGGTGTTTTTTTTCCTATTCAATACTAAAAGGATTTGTATTGGAGTGTTGCCCGGCCGCCGATAAGGGCGAGATGACGGGGCAGGAAATCCAGGATCTCGAAGGACGCCGAGAACTTCGGGATACCTAAGGGCATAAAGCCCTTCGATATCTGCTCCATGTTGATAAAGTCCCCAACTCCTCGAAGCCCGGCAAACTTGCAGGATTATGCTAAGTCAGTCACTGCTTACCATTTGTCCGTAGTATTCAGGATCTAAACACAGGATCGATTGAGTTTCAATGTCGCCACGAAAACACTTATGTTTACACCACATGACTTCCTTTTACACACATATATATCCGTTCCTCATTGTAATGGTTTCAGTGCATGTTAGAGACTTTACTTTTTCTAAGATAACGGTTGTGCAGGGACAACGTTTATTTCCCCCAATTGAGGGTACCCACTTTATAGAGGCTGGGTGTGCTCCAGTAGTGTTTGCCGATCCTAAAGATTTCGTATATGGCTGTTACCTGTCAAACAGGAACCTATGTAATATTCAACTTACTAACCAAATTAAAATTCTAATCCCAACTATTGCTGAACCGAAATAAAATTGAAATCTGCGTGTTTTGTAACACGTACTATAAGATTAGACCCTGTAACTGTTTACTAATTACAGGAAAACAATTTTTTTTTAACTATGGACTGATATTATATTTAACGTAACTAATTATTTAGCAGTATTCTCCTTAATCTATTACGAATAAAGTCAGCCATAACGATCTAAATGTCCCATTTGTTGCTGATTTGACCCAAACCGGATACCAGTCCTTTCATGACAAACATATTTCCTCTCAAACCACTAGTATCAGGCCTAACTACTCCTTAAATTACCGATTATCCTCTGAGGCGCCTGAAAATAAGATGGTCTCGCGACGATCTAAGTTGAATTTGTTATTTGAGTACTATTACTGAGTAGTTTCTCTTCATACTTTTGCCCACGCCATTATGTATCTTTAATGACATTATATTTACTTGTATTGTTATAATGCAGTTGTAAATTTCAATAAGTATGTATTAAGTTAATGTTTTAGGCTAATTTATAACTGCAAATCAGCCTCAAGTTGCAATACAATGGAGACGCAATTCTCCACATCCATTACGATCGGAAGGATCGCCCAGAAGGCCCTAGACTCCCGGACAGTGATTAGTGCCAGTGGACCCTGCTTGGGATATTGCTGTCAATAATTATTATTAACGACCGTTAGGTCTTGGAAATTGATACCCCGGGCCGTTCATAGATGTCTCCCTTTACTGACTGATAACCTTCAGGTTCCTCAATCCAATTAGCAAGCGTCATTACTCCGTTGATTAATTCAGTTGAAGGGATACTAAACACGATACCTGTCCTCCGGCACTCGCTTCAGCAATCTGTCTACGAAAAGGAGACTTCCGGGTCTCGAGAGAGGTATTTTTCACGATCCTTCCGATATAATTTCCGGACGAAAAAGTGATATGCGTCGCGGATCTGACGTGTGCTGCTTATAAAAAACTAGCTTTTGCTATGCGTACATAAAGTTTCGTGAAAGATCATTTTAAATAAATAATTTGATTTTTTTTTAATTCTAAGTTACTCGTACATCCAAAATTTCAGATGTCCAACTTCAAAACTGACGGATTCTATACAATCTTTGAACCCCTATTATATTAAAGGAGAAACCCTTGGGGTGGAATTATCCAAATTTCTTTCTTAAATTATACAAAGAACCTATCTGCAAATTTCAAGGTGTTAAGTTCCTGATTTGCCGTTAATTATGTAATATAATGGATTCTCTACAGAACAAAAAAAACTGTACGGGAGGCATGTGCTCCCCCATTAAATCTGCCCTTGCTGTAGCCTATTTGTTATTATGACGTATAACCTATATTACTCAATAAGTTTCATCCAAATTCATTCAGTAGTTTTTGCGTGAAAGAGGGACAAACACACAAACTTTCGCATTTATAATATTAGTATGATATCAAAACAATAGTTTCACTCATGTTCTTTCTGTTATTTTAACAACTATTATCATGTGATTTGCCTTTGATTATGTACTATAATGGATTCTCAAGAGTACCTAAAAAACTGTCGGGGGGCTCGTGCCCCCGTGCTCCCTCCCCCCCATAAATCCACCTTTGCTGTAGCCTATGTTTTATTCTGATGTATAACCTATATTACTCAATAAGTTTCATCCAAATCCGGTCAGTAGTTTTAGTGTGAAAGAGAGACAAACTTTCGCATTTATAATATTAGTAGGATTGAACCTTTGTGAAGTTAGTTACTTTGAAATATTATAATTGGCAATACTGCTTGATTTTTATAGTTTAATCGAGACGGAATTCTTCATTACAAAAATAAATCTCTAAATATGTAAAGTAAAATACAGACATTTTATTTTAAAACAAGAAAGTTTTTATATTTATTTTATTGTGATTATTAAATATTTTTATTTTGAAGAGAAAGTTTTTATTCCCTGCTGGAATACGACCGGAATCAGTTCGAATAAAATAAAATTTTCATCCTGATTGTTCTCCCCCCCCCCCCCCCAAAAATAGCGTTAATATACAAATATTTTACCCTTGCTACATTCACAGATTAATAAACTATAATAATATATTATATATATATTCACAAATAAATATATACCTCTATTTGTGAATCTTCTTTGTAATTATAAATGTGCCCTATTTTTTTTTTATTTAAATTCTTATTATCCACGCTCTCTACCTTTTTCTGTTATGTGACTTAACAAACCTTGGCTATACCGTCCTTCGGAGTGGACGTAAAATACCGGTTCTTAGACAGCACGTTGTCAGGTACTCGTCCTGATGATCTGCTTAATTATATCTGGACAGACGAAATTTAGGCATCCCACTGTAGCATCATCCGATTAGCCATAGCGGCATAAAGTGGCGTTAAGTAAATAAAAAACCAAACAAACTTAACTAATTAATTTTAAATCAGCTATGTACAACAATTGTTAATAAATGGTATTTACTGTTCGTTTTCACAAGCAGCACCTATATAAAAAGACACTGCTGTAGTATTTCAATATTCATACAAATCAACATCACTCACATCAATGTCCTAAAGTATTTCCATTAATACACATAGATACATCATATGCGGGAAATGGGTTATAGAAGGAATATCTTTAGCCGCAGTCATGTTTCGTTTAATTATTTCTTTAACTGTTGAGTGACAAAAATGGCGAGGTCATTCTCAAATTCATCTTGTTATTCATAAGGTTATACCATTTTAGTAAATAAATAAAAATATACTAAGCTATAATAGAATTTGCTTTGGAGAAGGGGCCTGAAATCGATCCCTAAAATTAAGGGTAAAAAAAGAAAGTGCCCCTTGGATAGGATTTCTCTACCTATGTCAAGAGAGAAATTGTGTTTGACAAACAAAATCATGTTTCCTTTCAGCGGTCATATTCCCTTGAATTTAATTTGGATTCTGTAAGGTAAGGACGAAACATATGCACACATTACTGTACATGTTTATATTGTACCTATATAAATCGAAAAAAAGGAAATTATGTCTGAATGTTTATACTTTCTTCTCTTTCTCTATCTGCCGTTATAGTCCAGTATCAACTTTGATCTCCCTCACAATCCGTCTCCAGTCATAGTTAATACCTTCTTGTGTCTGTTCGTATTAGAGTCAGTTCCTTGGACAAAGATTGTGCAGGGGAATGATTTGTGCTAGATCGCGCTCAACCTCCTGGATTTCCCCTTATTTTGAGAACGCAATTTAGAGAGCCTGGGTAAGCCCCAGCAGGGTCTCCATATTCCACAGGATCCATCCTTGGCTGTTAACAGTTTAAATAAATTATCTGCCGGATTTGAACCCGTGACTTTCGGCACTGCAACTCAGCGCTCTAGCTCTACCCCACTCCTAATAGAGTAAAGTAAATAGGGAATACATCCAATAGGAAATCTTTGCATTATCTCCGCATTTTAATAATAACGAATTAAAAAAATTTATTATTTATTTGTATATCTTTATCATATATTTTTCTTTAACAGTTAAAACAATACTTAATATAAATATCAAACAGAAGGTGATAAATAGTATAAGGCTGGCGGTACTCCATCAAGCCTTGACAGCTTCTTAAACAGACCTCTTCGTCAATCTTACGCTATCTGGAGGGAAGGAGATAGGGAGACAGCAACAGTCGAGGAACAATCCCATCTGTTTACACTTCCATCTTCTAAATTCACGATTCGAGACGAAGAAACGAAGAATAACCAAGATTAATGGAGTAATTTGGCATAAAAAACTCCAATAACATACGGATGTGGTAGAGGAATACTTGGCAATGGTTTCTGGGAAGCCAATGCAATGCAAGGAGATTTACTAAAGCTTCTCAATTTACTTTGGCTATTTGAGTCGTTCAAGAAGACTTTACGGTTCTAATGTTTTTGCCGTGACCCTACATAACAGGATATATTACATATATTTTTCGACAAGAAGAAAAGGAAAATTACTTATACATGAAGAATGCACAAGGTGCAAAAAGAATGTTTTGGTACACTTGAGTGAACATACAAATGTGCAGGAACATTAAGCGGACATAACCCTCTACAACACTAATAAGGCATACAGTGTAGCTCACACATTCTGTATATCTGTACCAGAAGTGTTTGTTTATTCATTTAACGCCACTAAATGGCGCTATAGACGATGCTAGAGTTCAAACTCGTTACCCCATTTTACATGCCTTCTGTATTACGAAGGAATTTTTACTCCCTTGCTGCGAACCCGCCACCTTGTGCATAGAAGGTCGTTATGCTAACTAATTCACTACAGTGTACCCAAAGTGAAATATATCCCTCAATTCTTTTGTAATATTGAAAGATTGCAAATGACAGAAGTTGCACAGAATACTCGTCAAGTTGTTATAACGTATATATCTTATTAATTAAAACAAACATTTGTTTTAAGAATTTAATGCACGACCAAAAGTATGTATTCTCTGTTTATCACTCATTTATATAATCACATTCATTACATATACGTTTCGAAACTCTTTTTCATTATTAGGGTATAGTTAAGTTTCGAATCTTTGTCTATTGGCTACTCTAATACAGCACTTTTCTTGGCAGGCGTGACAGGTTGGCCTTATGATTTTTTAGGAATGAGTGAAAAATCCTTAGCTAAGCCTTCTTTCGGAGAGGACGTAAAATGGGGTCCCAAGTGTGTGCGGTGTCAGGTACTCCAGTATTCAGGTTAAATATCCCTATCCTAATTATTTCTGAACAGGCAAAATTTAGAACTCCCTCTGTGACATCGTCTGATTAGCCTCATAAAGTGACGTTAAATTAATAAACAAGCAATACACGAATTTATAATTTATATAATTTAATAATGGGTGGCTTGCCATAAATAACATCCTAAAGTAACCTTTATCTTGCAATTAAGAACTGAAGATACAAAAAATAATTAAATGAAGGACTTCTCAGTGAGTAGATCGCTGAGTTACTGTGCTGTTTAATAATAAGGAACATCCGCACTGCTACATACCTTCGACGTGATACCTAATTAAGCCAGGCAATTCTGGAGAATATTAGTTACACCATTTCCGACCGAAATCTAATCCAGCCATTCTCCATGAATCGGAAACATATATATCGACGGTCATTTAAGCTCGCCAAAGGCCACCATTCCAACTTTGATGTATGCAAAACTAATCACCTATCGCCATCTGCATTCTCAGTTACAATCGATCCAAACGGCTCATAGAATATAACTGGACCGTATGACACGACTTCAATTACATGATACATGAAATATGGATCGTAAAAAAAAAAAATGAATAAGAATTCCGGCGAAAGAAATTGTGTTCATCTGCGATTTCAAAGAGGACAACACAAAAGTCTACCATGATGTATTTTAAGTATTCCGTGAAAAAAATAAAAGTTCTATTATTCAACAAAATTCAGCACAACTAATCAATTCAGCAGAACAGAATTAATTCTTCTTAAAAGAAAATCTTCTCCACTGGCAATTAGTGGTTTTAAAAAATGATTAGATTTATTCTTTATTATATATAATTTCTTCGATATTTAATAGGTAAATGTTGGGGTCACCAGTATTTTAGTGGTTGTTATGCTAACAACTACACCACAGATGACCCCCAACACCTTCTATGACCAAGTTGATGATTCGCTGCTCTAGGATTTTTTTAAATCAGTAAAAAATCCTTTGTTATGGAAAAACAAAAAAAATCCGTCCTTTGAATGGAATTGGGACTCGTGCCTTTGCGGTAAAGTTAAAGTCAAAGGTGTAAATATTGGTTCATCCCTCTCCTAATTACACACAAAATTTTTACCTCCCAAAGTAGCCTCATCAATTATAAAGAGTAACATAAAGTGGCATAAAAAGAATAAAGGGCTAACTGGTTCACTTCCTTCGAAGAAGATCTGAAAGAATTCAAGATATCATTATCTATTATAACTAGAAAAGCATGCAACTAAAATAAATAATTGATCCTATGTGTTGCTAGTAAGTAGATATAAAAGGGGGCTTCTAGACCAGCATTTTATAACCTTATTATAACCTACCCTTCAAGTAGAAGGGGAGCAGGTTATGTTACTATAGTCTCCCCCCCCTCAGTCAGATGACGTATTTTGTATTTCTAGTTTCTGCTTTATGCTTATTATTTGTTGTATGTTAAAATTGCACTTATGGTTTTATTGAGTCAGTGAGGGCTTACCTTGGTTTTGGTATGATAAATTAATGAGCTTAAGGTGAAAATTATTTACTGACTCTAGCTATTATTCTTCTACACTAACGATGAACACGGATATATCATCTGGAAAAAAAAATGTAATCCTTTATAAATAGGGGCATAATTATCGATATTTCATTGATTTTAGTGCATATACAATGATTTTATGCGGGTTTTTTAAAAAGTAATATCTATTCCTATGTGTCCATCTCTCTTAAATCTCTTAAATGTGTCCATTATTCTAATTTTTAAATTAGAATATATTCTAAACAGCCTCCTCTACTTTGGTCATTGTACCCGACATGACGGTGCAGGTTTGTACTTGGTACCTCGTGCTCAGTGTGGAACCAGCTCTGAACCGATGAACATGGGAATAAATTAATAGTTATTGCAAATATAACGCGTATATTCATGCAAATATTTCATTATTACATTTTATTATGTACGAAATTAATGAGGTTTTAATCTTCAGAGCGTAAATGAGGTAATAATTCACTTTTTCAAATACTAATATTTCCCGTTCTCAATTATCTATGTTTTATTGCTTCTAGTGCGTTTATATACTTTTATATAGATAATATAACATCAAAAGAAGGAATATGACGAAATATTTCATTTTTTTAATAATAGTTATTTTCCGTTTAAAATTATATTAAAATTAAAATAGTGTTTTATAATGATTTTAGAGGCTTTTTTATTGGTAAAATAACTTAAAACAGTTCTATTAAGTTAAATTTAAAACATTTTCTCTACTTTGAACATTGGACCCGACATGACGGTGCAGGTTCGTACTTGGTAACTCGTGCTCAGTGTGGAACCAGCTCCGAACAGATGAACATGGGAATCAATTAATAGTTATTGCAAATATAACGCGTTTATTCAAGCAGACATTTCATTATTACATTTTACTATGCAAGAAATTAAAACAAATTTCATCTTCGGAGTGTAAATGAGGTAATAATTCACTTTTTCAAATACTAATATTTCCCATTCTCAATTATCTATCTTTTATTGCTTATATTGCATTTATAACGAATTTATATAGATAATATAACATACAAACAAATAATAAGACGAAATATTTCATTTTTTTTAATAATAGTTATTTTCCGTTTATAATTATCGATCTTTATTTTAATCAAGTGTTTTATAATGATTGTAGATGTTTTTTTATTAGTAGAATAAATTAAAACAGTTCCATTAAGTTTAATTTTAAACATTTTCTCTACTTTGAACTTTGTCCCCGACATGACGGTGCAGATTCGTACTTGGTACATCGGGCTCAGTGTGGAACCAGCTCTGAACCGATGAACATGGAAATAAATTAATAGTTATTGCAAATGTAACGCGTATATTCATGCAAATATTTCATTATTACATTTTACTATGTACGAAATTAATGAGGTTTTAATCTTCGGAGTGTAAATGAGGTAATAATTCACTTTTTCAAATACTAATGTTTCCCGTTCTCAATTATCTATCTTTTATTGCTTCTAGTGCATTTATAATGAATTTATATAGATAATATAACATAAAAACAAACAATATGACGAAATATTTCATTTTTTTTAATAATAGTTATTTTCCGTTTATAATTATCGATCTTTATTTCAATCAAGTGTTTTATAATGATTGTAGATGTTTGTTTATTGGTAAACAAATTAAAACAGTTCTATTAAGTTTATTTTAAATATTTTCTATACTTTGAACATTGTACCTGATATGACGGTGCAGGTTCGTACATGGTACTTCGTGCTCAGTGTGGAACCAGCTCTGAACCGATGAACATGGGAATAAATTAATAGTTATTGCAAATATAACGCGTATATTCATGCAAATATTTCATTATTACATTTTATTATGTACGAAATTAATGAGGTTTTAATGTTCAGAGCGTAAATGAGGTAATAATTCACTTTTTCAAATACTAATATTTCCCGTTCTCAATTATCTATGTTTTATTGCTTCTAGTGCGTTTATATACTTTTATATAGATAATATAACATCAAAAGAAAGAATATGACGAAATATTTCAATTTTTTTGAATAATAGTTATTTTCCGTTTAAAATTATCGATATTTTTTTTAGTCAAATGTAGTATAATGATTTTAGAAGGTTTTTTTATGGGTAAAATAAATTAAAACAGCTCCATTAAGTTTAATGTTAAACATTTTCTCTACTTTGAATATTGTACCCGACATGTCGGCGCAGGTTCGTACTTGGTACCTCGTGCTCATTGTGGAACCAGCTCTGAACCGATGAACATGGGAATAATTTATTAAATTTTACAAATATAACGCGTTTATTCATGCAAATAGTTCATTATTACAACATTTAACTATGAAATATATTAATGGAGTATTCATCTCCGAAATATCAATGAGGTAATATTTCACTTTTTCAATTGTTAATTTTTCCCGTACTTTGAATTAAAGACATTTTATAATTATTTTATATATTAAATTTATTAAATCTGAAGTAAAGTAGACACAAAATATATCTCTATTTTCCAAATTAAATTTTAAAAAATATGGAATACAGCTATTTATGAAATAAAACAAGTACATCACCCCATTTTTAAAAAAAAAAATCCTGAAATCGAAAAATATAACATGTAATATATATAAATGCACTAGAAGCAATAAAAGATAGGTAATTGAGAATGGGAAATATTAGTATTTGATAAACTGAATTATTACCTCATTTACACTCCGAAGATGAAAACCTCATTAATTTCTTACAAAGTAAAATGTAATAATGGAATATTTGTTTGAATAAACGCATTACATTTGTAATAAATATTAAATTATTCTTATGTTCATCGGTTCAGAGATGGTTCCACACTGAGCACGAGGTACCAAGTACGAACCTGCACAGTCATATCGGGTCCAATGTTCAAAGTAGAGAAAATGTTTTAAATTTAACTTAACGGAAGTTTTAATTTATTCTACCAATAAAAAAACATCTACAATCATTATAAAACACTTGATTAAAATAAAGATCGATAATTATAAACGGAAAATAACTATTATTAAAAAAAAATGAAATATAACGTATTATTATTTCTTTTTATGTTATATTACCAATATAAAAAGAATATAAATTCGTTATAAATGCACTAGAAACAATAGAACACAGATAATTGAGAACGGGAAATATTAGTATTTGAAAAAATGAATTATTACCTCATTTACACTCCGAAGATGAAATTTGTATTAATTTCTTGCATAGTAATATGTAATAATGAAATATGTGTTTGAATAAACTGCCTATATTTGCAACAACTATTAAATTATTCCCATGTTCATCGGTTCAGAGCTGGTTTCACACTGAGCACGAGGTACCAAGTACAAACCTGCACCGTCATGTCGGGTACAATGACCAAAGTAGAGGAGGCTGTTTAGAATATATTCTAATTTAAAAATTAGAATAATGGACACATTTAAGAGATTTAAGAGAGATGGACACATAGGAATAGATATTACTTTTTAAAAAACCCGCATAAAATCATTGTATATGCACTAAAATCAATGAAATATCGATAATTATGCTCCTATTTAAAAAAGGATTGTTTTATTATGAAATGTGTATTCAAAAATGAATTGTTTCTTTTGTAAAGATTATTTGAAGAAAAATAATGGATTATATTTTTATTTATTTGTCGTTTTATTTATTTCCTACATGCGTATTACAGAGTTAATTAAGGGCTGCTTGAATAAAGGAATAGCAAATCTTGATCAAATAAGCTATAAAAAAACAAAAAAAACATCAGGCAATGAAACCGGAAATAACAAACCTTTCACCTTCAACTGGACATGGCTTAAATAAATAGAAAAAAAAACAATAAATAAAGAATATTCAAAACTAATTACATTTTTTTTCCAGATGATATATCCGTGTTCATCGTTAGTGTAGAAGAATAATAGCTAGTCAGTAAATAATTTTCACATTAAGCTCATTAATTTATCATACCAAAACCAAGATAAGCCCTCACTGACTCAATAAAACCATAAGTGCAATTTTAACATAAATGAAATAATAAGCATAAAGCAGAAACTAATAATACAAAATACGTGATCTGACTGGGGGGGGGGAGACTATAGTAACATAACCTGCTCCCCTTCTACTTGAAGGGTAGGTTATAAAAATGCTGGTCTAGAAGTCCCCTTTTATATCTACTCTAGTAGAACGATTCGCAAAAAAAAATTCTGGGTATCACTTCAGCAGGTTGTCGTTTCGAGCTAGTCACAGCAAGTATTAACATTCCATTCGTTTCCTTCTTAATATTCTCGAAAATAAAAATAATAGTGATATATTTTGGTAATTCTTTCATCAAGAAATGTATGATATGAAGTATAGATGATGACATAACCTGAAAAGAATGCGTAAATCGGTTCTTTAATCTATACACAGTCAGTAATAAAAGGAAACGAATGAAAAGTTAAAACTTGTAATGTCTTGAGTGACGACCTGCAGAACTGATACCACAATCTGTTTTCAATAAACAAAATATTTGTAAGGTATTATAGCAGGAAAAAATGTAGTATCAATAGAAGGACACAGAACAAGGACAAAGAATGGAGAGAGTGGCAGATAGAGATATAGGGGATCTAATTCTAATTTACCCGGAGGGGGCAGTTTTTTACTGGGGAAGGACCCCCCCTTAGTATTGAGTCATAGGGCACGGCTGCTAAAGGACAAACCCTGTACTGGTCCTAAAAGACTATAGATCCTGAAGGGTCCGAAGAGGTCCTGCGTCCTTCTTCCTTACTGTACCTAAGCCCTTGGTAATGGAGTTTAGGTATCCGATTCCAAGGGTAGTAAATTCTGATATCTATGCAATGAATATATTTGTAGAATTGTATTGTTAATAAAATTATAATGAGTCTCAAATCATGACCTAAACGTAATTGTAAAATAAAATAATTAAATCATTGTATGTAACTTATATGTATTCCGACAATGACTGACTTCATCAAAAGGAATATCGATTTTTTTTATAGCCAGTTACACTCTGTAACCACTCTCTTTTTAGAACTGTAGACTCCAAAAAGACGGTAGCCACAAGGAAGGTAAAGTTGTATTCGAAATTTGAGTCGACTGGGGGAAAAACTGTGAGTCCTGATGCAAAGAAATAAAATTTTATCAAATCGAAGAAAAACATTCCTAAGAAGAAGAACTTTCTCGTTCCTCTCTCAGAAAATATATTGTACAGTAGATTTACAACACACTATTTCCTCGATGTATCGAGAAAAAAAAAGCTTTTAAGTTTATCATATTCCAATCTAATATAAAATAGGTACATCATTGACTGTTAATGTAATCGACAAGATTGGAGTGAGGTAAGGTAAAAACATGAATCAATAAAAATGAGAATTAGGCATAACATGTTAATTAAATTCAGTAGGAATAATACATATAATACAATAATCAAATACCCCTCATGAGTTGTAGTGGTACGTTATTTTTTAATGAAAAATCCCCAAAAGCAAAGCCTTAGGTCTCTAAATACTTTATACTTTTACTTACTTTTACAGGTTTTTTCCCTCAATGGGTTGCCTGGTTAAGTCAGAGCGTCTCTCCACTTTCTCTCTCTAATTCAGGTCTCTAAATAATAGAAAAAAACTATCCAATCAACGTTTCGCCAAATCGGATACCGCCAGGATATACACTAAAAGAAAATACATCAAAGGATATAATGTGCAGCACACCTCACAACAGTCCAAACAGACTCTTCTAATAGAGTCGGCAATTCCACTCCATGAAGTTGAACAACCAGCTCACAGAAATGTTCATTTCATAGTATAGTCATTTACCTAGAGAAAATCTTTAAGAAAGAAATCCAGGCTTCATTTAATTTTTGGTTGAAAATCGCAGTTATTGCACTATCGTACCATTGTTATATCCCTTATTGTTGTATGTATTTATATATATATATATATATTTATATATATATATATATATATATATATATATATATATATATATATATATATATATATCATAGATATACATATTGTCCCTTGTCCAAATAGAAAAATCATCCCGTTACAAGTACAAATACTTAAGCAAAAGTAAGATTACTTACATTAGTTATTTTATTGCACTTAATAAAGAAAACCAATGCTTTTAGTGCATTACATTAAACAATTATTGGATATTGACGTTAAAAATTAAATAAAAACTTAACACATATTTATAAGTTGTAATTAAAGTTACAAGGAGCGTGGTACTGATTAAGTAATGTGCTGAGTTGCCATGTAAAAGATCCAGGATTCAAAACTAGCTTTGACAAATAAATTATTTAATCTAATAGGCACGGATGGACATGTGGGATTTGTAGACCCTTCTAGGGCTCACCCAGCCTGATTTGGTACCCTTAATTGGGGAAAAACCTTTCGGTTGAGCAGGGTCTCGGTCTGTACATTTCCATACCATGTACATTTCCCAACCCAAAACTTCTAGGTTTTTTTTGTTGTTGTTTTAAATTAAAGTTTAAAAAAATTGATAGTTGAACGAACAAATTAATAAGAAAGCCTATTTTATTTGTTTTATTTACTAAAGTGCAAGTTCGATATACGATGGTTTAGTGTGAAACTAACGCCCTTAAAAAAATTCTCTGGAGGGCATTGATTGCTCGAATCTGAGAAAATAAAAAAGTGGTCCAGAAGGAGGTGGATGCTGAAGGGGCTAGAAATTATGCCTCCCCAAGAGTGCCGTTTAAGAAGGCACTGTTTGAACAAGCACTCAGCATAAAGCCTAACCCTAGTCCTCGCTCTGCCGAGAAGTGGTGTCCTGAAATATGGAGCGGAGTCCATTCCCTGCGAGGATTTTACTGTCACGGCAGCCCCGGTTGGATTTATGTCGTCCATAACTGCCGGGTTTTGCTCTGTCGCGAATAAAACATCAACTGCCCCTCCAGAGGTGGGAATTAGCATTTCAAACGGCTCTCTTTTCAATCTAGTCCTTTTTTTTCTACCTCTCATTGTATTCTTTCTCTCCCACAAACTAAAAAAAAAACTTTAAAGAGAATCAAGTATTTAGATTGAATACTTCCGAAGGATTTGAATGATTATTAGAGAGTTTGATGAATTTTATGATAATCAGTTAAATACAGTAATCTTGAATAATCTTTATTGATTTGTCCGGAAAATAACGTAGGGATTTATGTTTTCTTTAAATACCTCTAAAAAGTTAACTCTTATTTGGACTTTTGATTTTCATGAATGTAATGCTTATTAATCCTCTTTCAAACAAAATTGTTTTCACATAAAATCAATAAACAAAATTGTTGTAATAAAATAAAAAAAATATTAAAAAATAGTTGTTCACATTTTTTTTCTTTGGTACCATTTAGCTACTTCTAATACAAGTCTTTATATACAAGTTTTCTAAGATTTCATGGAGTGATTTTCGCATAATTTTGTTTAACTTCAAACTCGGTCTGAAAGGGACTCAAATGACGAAGGCAGAATAAGTGAGAGCGTTGTTCAACGGTGGTTCTAGAGATTTCGAGGTGACTTGGCACAAACTACATATAATGACACAATTAAAATACATTTAGCACTGATTTTGAAGTAACCTTGAAACAATTTTTTCACTCTCTTGAAAAGTTGTGTTTTTCCACTTTTTTCTTCACGATACATAGCATTTGTATCGACGAATATCAGACGAATAACGTGGCCTAAATGGCCAGAAATATCACAGCATTTTGGGGTGAAGGCAGTACATTGTTCAACCATGATTCGGGAGGGAGAATTGAGCCATGAAAACAAAGAAGATGAAAGAAGTTCTGTTCGTGATGACTATGTTCTCCGAGGTTTGGTAGAAGAAAATCCCAGAATAGAACTAGCAGGGAAGCTCAACAATATTCAATAGTTTGCTATACAAGGAATAAGAAGGTTTTTTTACTATTTGTGAACAAAATCCTACAGACCCTCCTGGGGCTCGCCCAGCCTCTATGAAGTGGGTCACGTTCTGAGCCCAACACCCCTCATGAGTTTTAGTGCTTTTTTTAATATTTTAATTATAAATTTACTAGTGGGATCTATAGACCCTCCTATGGATTATAAAGCTTCTATAAAGTGAGTACCCTTAAATGAAGACATTTTTTTCTTTAATACATCCTGAAAGGTCTTGTAGCATTGCCTAAGGTCTTTGCCTGTCAATCAATGGACAATCGGGCGACCAACTCCTATCGTTTCAGGCAGACGAGATAGTATCTCCAGTTATTTCCCATCTTTTTAATAATTTAGATAAATCTAAGACATAAATGAGTTTCCATAGTGTTTTCCAATATCTGTTAAAAATTTTAACTGATGATCCTTTTTAGTACTTGCGATACTCATCAGTGACATATTAATAATAAGTAATGTATGTATACATATTGGAAAGGTACTCCATTGTTTAAAATCACCGCAAAGTTAAAATATACCAAGGGTGAGCTTAGAAAGACCTTTTGTCCCCAAAAGTTCATTGAATTTTTGTTTTTATTACATCGTGGTTGGAGGGGTCCGTGTTTTACGACGGCAATTTCTGAACTATGTCCCCTCGGGTCAAAAAAAAGTGGTTCCCTATTTGCGGGTTGAAGTTGGAGTGGGTGGTTGAGACAAACTGCTCCTTTGAATATAAATAAGTTGATAAAAGGCGACCAGGTGGTAAATAGAATTTTTTAGGAGAGAAGCCTTAGTGAATTATTCGTCGCTATGATGTTCTTTTCCCCTCCGACGAAGAAGTGTGTTCGATGTCGAGGAGTTTCCTTATTTCCGGCCTCCCTCTTTGTCTTCATCAGGGCTGAGTCCTCCCGAGGGTCCGGTCGGCTGAATATTTCACGGCCTCCTACATCTTTATCTTTTAGTTAACCCTGTCCGCTCATAGAGTGCTCTGCTCGCCCTTGATTTTGTTTTATCGCTTACTCTGCTTGTGGATAAGAGTTAGGGAAGAAACATGGGAAGGGATTTCGGGACTGTAATGGATTTTAACTATATATATATATATATATATATATATATATATATAAATACACACACACACACATATGGAATTGTTACTTACAAAAAGTCAAGTCAAGCACACTACAAATTAGTTTTTAATTTATTCAATTGAAATTCATAACTGTATCATAACGATATAAGCAGTAAAATAACAGAAAGGATATAGATAGTAGAGAAACTACCCAGTGGCAGTGCTAAAATAACAAATTCAACTTGGAAGGTCACGAGGCCATCTTCGTTTCAGACGACTCGGAGGATTATCAGGAATTGAAAAGTAGCCAGTTTTGAAACTAGTGGGTTTGAGAGTGAATAAAGTTTATTATGAATGGTTTCGGTCTAAATTGGTTTTTAAGAGTCTCGTGAAAAATATTGGGATTGTTACAATGAATCGCTATAACCGGAGCGTTAATGAAAGAGGATATGTTATTTTATTTTTAACACATTAAATATGCTTTAACCAATTAAGTAGGGGTCACCTGTGGTTAGTATAACCACCTTCTATGTCCATGATCGTTGGTTCGCAGCCTGGATTTTTTAAAGTGATTAAAAAATCGTTAGTGAATCCGTCCTTCTGAAGGGAATTAAAATGGGTTGCAGATCCCGCAAAGTGTCAGGTACTTGTTAATAATCCCATTTGACCAATTTACTATATCAGTATTATGTGACGTTGAATGAATAAGCAAAAAAAGTAATTATTCTTTTTTGTTTCAGGTTTCGCTATGTGATGATTACAGTGTTCCCGTCGATTTTGTAATAAAAAAACGTCCTGTAAGTATAGGATCAGCACCTTTCTGGGACAAACCATCACCTCACTCAGAAAATGTAAGCTACGTTTAAATTCAAACTATTTATTATAAATATAATGTATTACTAATATAGAAGAGCAAATGCTCAAGAGAAACATAAAATACATATATAATACAGTCAGTAATAGTTACTACATACAGTCAGTAATTATTACTATAAGAAGTTAGTGACAAAATTATTTTCATTTTCGAGAATATTAAAAAGGAAACGAGTGAAAAATTGTGATTGAATCGATAACCCATGGAACTGATACCAAAAAAATATATAATATATATATATAGATATTAGATAATAGTGGAAAAATTTTACCCAAAAAAGTCTTAAGGCTGTAGAAAAAGCAGCAATCAAAAATTCCTCTAAATATTTTGCCTATTCAGGAATTATCAGGACAGAAAGAGAATAATAGCTAGGCAAAAAAATAACAACATCCCAACCCCAAGATTCTGAAAGATACCAACCAGAGGAAACTTCTCACCACCTCAAAAACCCTAATACTACTACTGAATCGTAAGAAAGGTTACAGGACAACATCTGGAAAAAACAGCTAAGAAATATTGAGCGGCATTTTGGTTTCCTGTTTTAAGTTAGTGACTTCAGGCTTTTTGGTTGGATTTTTTCCTCTAATGTCTGATATCTATACATCATTATATACATTGTAAATATACATTGTATATTTTTTTGGAATCAGCTCCACGGGTCGTCGATTAGAGTCGTCACAATTTTTCTTTCGTTTCCTTTTTAATATTCTCGAAAATAAAAATAATTGTATCACTAACTGCCTATAGTAATTATTATTGAATGTAGTAACTATTACTGAATGTATTTTATATACTGTTTTGGTTATGTCATCATCTATACTTCGAGACGTCTGTTGAAAAGTTCATTTCTTGATGAAATGATTAGAGAAATATACATATTTCACATGTTTACATTTTTTTCCATACAAAAACTCACGATTATTTTTATTTTCGAAAATATTAAAAAAGGAAACGAATGTAAAAATTAAAACTTGTTGCCACTTAACTTGAAGCAAAAACTTGCGGATTTGATATCATTTTTTTTAATAAATTAAAAGAATTATCTAAAAGTAAATTATTTTCCGATCAAGGTACCATCAGTATGTTACGCCATGTATGAAAAAAAGAGTATACACTCTCTATTTAGCGCAGAAGAGGAAGTAATCGGAGGGGGGGGGGAGGGGTTGGAGCTGATGAATCCCAGAAACAAAGGAAACACTGCCTGTAGAATAGCTTTCTCGTTTTTCTTTTCGTCTTTCGATTTTTCCAGTCCGTGAGAGATGAGTTTTCACATCGCTTCCTCTAGAGTTTTGTTTTTCAATCTGTTTGATATAGTCTATCAGCTGAATATTTTATCTTTCATCCTATTTTTAGTGTCTGTTTTATTGGAATTGAACATTTCATTTTCTTTTTGTACTATTTTCTTCGATATATATTTGTTGAAATTAAAAAAAAATGAACCTTTCTTGTACTAGTATACATTTCTGATAATATAATAAAAAATAAAGTTTTATTCCTTGAATTTGACAATTTACGATTTTGTAACAATTACTTAATATATGTTGAAGTAAAACAATTTACACTGCAAGTTGAATAACATAATAAATAAAAGCTGTAATATAACAGTAGGTAAACGAAAAAAAAAACCTACACAAAATAGAAAATTAAAGTAAAATAACAGTAAAATAAATAAATAAAAATAAGTATAATATTTGGTAGTAAAAATATAAACAATTTTAGTACATTTTTTTTTTCATTTAAGGAATAAATTCGCTTATAATTGATGAATTATTGATGTAATAAATTCGCTTATAATGTAATAAATTAATTATATTTATTCTAATAGTATATGTCTAGTCCAAGTCTGAGAGTGAATAAACTGTTTAATTGTTTGTAGGTCTAAATCAAGTATTATGTCGGTTATTTTTATGTACCTGGGTTAGTCATTTATGATTCTCATACATAAGTTCTGTATTCTTTCTATTTTTTTATAGTTGGAGTCACAGGTGTAGCTCCATACAGGAGAGGCTTATGTCAGTAAAGGTCTTATGACTGATTTATATAATATAATTTTGTTTTTACTAGAGAGCGGAGATTTTCTACAGAAATATGGGGCCATAGTACTTATAAGTTTTTTGGCTTTACAACATTGGTTATAGATTTCTGATAAAATTCTGAGTTGCAATACGTTGAAGTTTGTATGATGCGTTGAAACATTAATTAGTTTGTTTGTTCATTTATTTAACGTAACTTATGCCTCTATGGCTAATCGGATTATGGCTAATAGTCCTAAATTTTTCCTATCCAGATATATTAAGGTTAGGGATCATTAACATTTACCCGACGCCAAACATGCTCGGATCGCGAATCGCGAATCAGGTGGCCCCAACTAGTTAAATAGTTACGGTAAGTTGAGAGATTAAAGATTTTCTTTTTGAAACCCTCCTGTTATATCTCATAAATAAATGGATTTTTTAAGATTTTGGGCATTTTATTAAGATGAGCATTATTTTTTAAAATAATTATAGATATTTATAGGGATAGCTCAGTGTGCAAAGTTCTGAGCTGCTATGCTGAGGATCCCGGGTTCAAATCCCGCTGTTACAGCTAAATTATTTAATCTGTTTACAGCAATATCGACCCTGTGGGATCTGCAGACCTTCCTGGGGCTAACCCAGCCTCCATAAACTGGATCCCTTGATTGGAGAAAAACCTAGCGGTTGATCTCATACTTGTCACTTCCCTGCTCAGTTCTTGAAACACTAAAGTTGCTACCAGATACTGAACCCAAAACCTTGTGTTGTGGTAGAGTTTTTTGATGTTTTTTAATAGATATTTAAAGCTGGAAGCGGGGTTTATATGTAAATATTTTTTAAATAATAATAACAATAACAAGGTACGATCAACCTTAACGCAATCGTCCCACCTACGTCTCACTCTATCGGATTACATTTTTTTATTAATTAATATTGTTACTAATTAATTTTAATATTGTGTGGCTACAGTAAAAGTTATAATATTTTGTACATTTAAAGTCAATGGAATTCGCTAAACCTTAAAGCACTTTAAGAAAACGTTACTGTACTTGATGATGTAGCTTACTTTAAAATTAAAAGCCTCCTTCGGCGGGGTTGCTTCCCCATCGGGTTTTAGATTTTTCTTTTCAGGGGAGGCGCCCTCCCCCTTCCAGAAGTTATTGGGTTAGAATAAAGGTTGATCGTGCCCTTACATCAGTGGTCTTCTCTTTTTATTTCTACTTTTTTTAACTTCGCTGTGACTTCTTTGTCTCTTCGGCGGCTTCGACTGAATATTAAGAAAAAATAAAGAAGGGAAGAAAAGAAGTAGAGACTAACAAATAAAGCCTAATGATCTGCCTTCCTTCTGAGCCCCCAAGTTGCGGTCAAAGTTAGGAATAAAGACCTCAAAGAAAAGGCGAAAACAAAGCTGATTTGTTACCCCTGATTTGGTTACGTTTATTCATAGCACGGACAATTCTTTAATTACACTTAATTTTCAAAGTTACTCTTTTAAATGTTCATAGTGTCTGAATTTTTTTATTTTTTTTTACTCAAACAAAGGACATGCAGATTTCTGTTATTCCGCCAATTCTTTTTTCTCCTGCAATAATCCTTCATTCTCTCCGAATGTTGCCTTCTCTCCTCCGTGCTGCTTCGTTCTCTCGTCCACAAGAACCTCGATGTTTCTATTATTTATTAGATATAAAAAGAATAAATTTATGATTGAAAAGTGAGTAATAACTCAATATGTGAAATAATTACCAGAAAGCAAATGAAAAACTCCAAAAAGCAAAGCCTCTAAAATGTTTGAAAATAACTAACCAATTTTCGCTACTGCAGGCTTCATCAGGATATGTAAATTAAAAAAAGCTGTACCACCACAACCCATGAAAGGTCTTGGGTTCAGTACATGGTAGAGATTATGCTGTTTCTAGGACAACGGTTATGCAGGGAGATAATTAGCCTGCGATCACGCTCAACCATCAAGTTTTTTTTCCACAATAAAGGGCGCCTACAATACTCTTGGTGAGCCGAATTTCCTACCCAGGACTCACAGCTCAGTATACACACAGCGCTATAAACACAAAGCCACCTCTACTCCTATTTTTATATCAATCAATTAACAAAACTTTTTTTTTGTTAAAAAAGTTAAAAGTTAAAAACAAAGTTTTTAATGTTTGAAAGTCATATTTTAAGTAGTGTAGTAAGTAAAAATGGTCTAAAGTTGTCCATTATTGCTAACCTACAAATATATCAATTGCTTTATAGTCTGGGTGAGCCCTAATAGGATTGTCAAATCCCACAGGGTTGTCAAATCATGGCTGTTATTACATTATTGTAATGACGTAGATAAATTATTATCTGCCACAGTTGTAAATCTTATATCTGGATTTAAACCGGGAAATCTTGATATACAGAAATATAAAAATCCTCATCAATGACGATCAGCACATCTCACATCAAAAGTCCGATCAAACTCGTCAATCAGAGATAGCAACCTTACTCCACTCCATTGTAAATGAAATATCCTAAGCTTTAAACTGTAGACAACGCGAAGAAGATATCTAAAATCTGTCCTACATTGCAGATTTCAGCAAACGATTGTTGTACCTTAATCAAAATTGCTTTCAGATTAAGATACTAAGCATCATAATTTGTTCAATTTCATATATTAATAAATAATTTTGAATATTTAATTATTATATTCATGACTTTTGGCAACTAGAGATCTTCGTGTGGCTCACCAACTTCTATAAACTGTTTTTTTTTTTTTTTGTCGTCTTAATACATACAGAAAGGGTCAGAATAACACTGATGAAGGTCTTTAACCTAACCCAAGGGTTTTTGCCAGTCCATCATCTAAGGCTAGACAATCGGGCGACCAGCTTCAATCGTTATTGGCCGGCGAGACAGTATCCCCTGTTATCTCCCTTCTTTTTAGGAATTAAAAAAGGACTCACGTCTAATATATAAATGGGTTAGATTCGGCGATTTCCAACATATGTTTAATGACATTATCAATATCGACTAATTAGTATATGTATTTAAAAAAAAAAATGTGGGTGGGAAGGAAACTTAACACAAATAAATTATAGTTCTACTTAAGACGAGAGAACCGATCCACTAAAATATTGAAAAATTAAATGCAAAGTTGAAATAAGTGATTGAATCGTATAATACATAATATTGTAGTACTGGGCAGGGTTTGTACTGTTAAACATTTATTTTTTGTTGTTATTGTTAATACTAATTATTTGACTTAAGACAAAATGATGGTTCTGGGAATGTGAAAAGAATCTTAAAGAAAGAAATTGTTATTCCGGAGGAAAAAGATGAACATTGACGAATTTCGAGAAATGGTAAAATACTACAATAGTTTTATGTTCAAATTGATATGGTAGACTGGATGATTATAAGAAAAGTTTAAAATGGTCGGGGAAGGTTGCAGTCAATGAATTACACAAAATAAGATAAGAATTATAGTACTTAATTGTGCCTACGTTTCGACCTAAGATTTAGGCCTTCTTCTGGGTAGAGAGATGATAATTCAACTGCAACTGCGAGCCCATAGTCCAGTTGGTCCAGACTTAAATCTTAGAACGAAACGAAAGCACTCCACACAATGACCATTTTACATTATTGTTAAGGTATTAAGTTGGAAGAGGAATTCAAAAGACGAAGGAGACATTCGTCGGAAGAACTGAAGAAGGCACTGAGTGCGGGATTCAAGAGATACTGGCAGGACATCAAAGCTGATAGAAGATCAAGATCCAGGCCCGGAAAATGATTTTGATTGTTAATGCGCAGTGCATAGCGGCTCAATACGGACGCAACTACTACATGGATCTACTTGAGAGAGATGAAACACGCTAGGAGTGTCTTTAATAGGTGAATCCATTAAGGGATTTGCAAAAGAAGATCGCAATTACATTATGTGCCAAATGGCATTTCAATTAATGTCTTTCAATAAATACCATATATTGTTATTTTTATTAGATTTTTTGATGGTTAGCTTTTTATGTAAAATTTTTATTGACGTGTTATCGTTTACCGTTAGATGATCCTTTTCAAGGCACGGTGTAAAAAATGAAACTTCTAAATATGATAAGTTAGATTTAATTAGTAACGTAAATCGTATTGAGGCACATACCTTTTCTTTTTTTTCTTTTTTGGGTGAACAAGGGATCTTCAATTGAATAATAAAAACCTGGCTAACGAAATTCAGCCACAATTTTTCAAACGTTTTTCCGAAAAAGAAAGCTTTTATTCAAGGAAGGACTCCCATTTACCCCGACCCTGATCTCTCTTTTTTTTTTTTTAATTTCCCCTCGTTGGCAATGGCCCGAGAGATATAGGGAAGTTTAATAGAAAGCGAAGAGAGGGGGCGCGCGTTCTGGAGATAAAGCGTGATTTATATTATGTTTATTGCAAAACCGTTGAGGGCTCGGGGCATTGTTGGAGTTCCTCCGCCGAAATGTTAATTTGAATTCCAGCGGGGACCGGATAGAATCTGTGCCGGCCGGGACTGGCCAAGATGCCTGGTACTTAGGCGACCCTTGCGGTAATTGAAACTGCCCTTCTTATATCACACTTATGAAGGACCTTATGGCCCCAGGGCGCTATTCACTTTGGCACTCCCATCAATCACCCGGCCCTTCTTTACGATTCTATATTGCCGGTGTTGGGGTTCCTCGGAGGGAGGGGATTCCTTCTCAACAACTGCCGCCATTCGTCAACCCTCAGGAATCAGATCCTCATTAGTTAGCTTCCCTCCATCGGTGAAGAAGTCTTCCTGATTCCATTTCCAATATCGTGAATTAGCGGAGTTCTTATCCGCGCTAACTGCAAGATAGAACATTTCACTCGCACCTGCTAAACTACAGTCTACTCTGTAGTATTGTCTTTCCATATGAAACGTCCGTTTGTTTGTTTATTTAACGCCAATTTGTGCTGCTATGGTTAATTGGACAATGCTAAAGAGGGGGCCTTTAAATTTTGCCTATCCTGGTTTGAATTAGGATAGAGATTTTTAACGATTACCTACAGCCTACCGAGCTGTATCTACAGACTCGGGACCCCCGCTACACGTCCCTTCCGAAGGACGCAAGATAACCAAGGATTTTTTACTCCCTTTAAAAAATCCTAGGCCACCTACGAACCCGCGATCTTGGTATTAATAGATTGAAATGTCCGTTTTCAAAGGAAAGTTTATTTAGTAAAACCACTTCATGAAACCAAAACATTTACATATATTTATCCCAACGTTTAATGAGGTTTTCCATTTGATCAAGAACAGATAAATTCATGGCTTTGTGATAAAATACCCTTAAAAAATGTCCAATTTTCCGAACATATAGAAATCTGTTGGAGGTAAGTCTGACGAATAAGGTGAGTTTGGAAGGACTAACCCAGCTAGTTTCTTCACTGTTTGTCGTGAAGAACGAGGTCTGGCGTTGTCGTGTAAAAGGTAACCGATGCAAGTTGTTTTTTATACTTTTTCAATATCCCTGCAGTACTTTGTGGATGTGCTGGTTCCACCTCTGGTAGAAATGAGAAATGAATTATTAACCAACTACGAATGGTCCGTTCGTTACTTTCTTCCTCGAACGCGGTGGTAATGTTTCTTGCAGCTTGGGCTGCTCAGTGAACATGTTTAAACATAAAAAAAATTAGTTGAAAATCGCTCATATTTCTCATATACTCATGATCATATTAGATGGCATACTGATCAATGTTTGATCAACTTTAGTAGTATTGAATAATATCAAAAAAAGAGAGGATTAATAGCAGGGATTAATGATTTGTAAAAATCAATATAGTGAACAAAAAAAATCCATTAATTTCGCTTTAAATTTTGGAAAGAGTAAAAACGGACATTTCATAGTCAACGGTATTATAAGATTGGATTTATAACATAAGATTATTTTGTATAGATGTGAGCTCCTAATCCCTAAGTTGTGAAGTACTGTTTTGTCAGCAATGTAACTTCCTTGACCTTGCCTCTTTTTTTATTTATATATAATATATATCAGCTCTAAGATATGGAGAGAGAATGGAGAGTAGAGAAGAGATGGTTAGGTTTTAGACTTCAGAGTTGTCACTAAGTTAGTTCTAGAGTTCAATAAAACCACCAGTGAATTCATATAAGAAAGTCTCTTGTATATCCATGTTGTATCTGTTCAATATAAATATATGTCTATCATACAAGTTGTCCACTGTTTGTTAATTATATAAGAGGGCCTAACAGCAATGTTTATAACTTACCAATGCAATTGATGAATGTCATTTATCAAATTAAAAAAACAGTGAGAAAAATCTTAGAGGTAAAATACTCCTAAAAACTCAAAGACTGAAAATGATCTGAATGTAAGAGCCCCTAAAATAAACTCATTTACTAATACGGAGAGAGGTAGAGGTATCGATCAGAACTGGTCTGCTCCACGCTGGATTGGGCGCATTATTTGCTCACTGAATGGGCTTCAATCAATCATTCATTCCCTGTTTATAACTTAACGGAGCCGTGTTATAAGCAATGAATAATAATAATAAGGGTTAGAGAACCCGAAGGTTCTATGCCGATACTACCAATCTCTGCTAACAAATGTCCTTCCGCGAAACACTACCCAAACCTAAATCTGTCAGATCATTCTTAACGCAGTCCTCCAACCTATGGCTCGGTCTACTCCTCAGACGCACACAGTCGGAAAAGCGCTTATTAACTTTTTAGGAATTCGATCGTTACTAAGCCCAGCGACTTTGCAGGCCCATCTTAATCTTCGTGGCGCTATCACTTCAATAATATTAACCAGGGGCATGTTGTGTTTGTGTTTTCCTAAATTCTCCAGTGGTCTGGTCCTTAAGACTTATTTCACCCTTTCGCGTTAGCGGTCACGTTGAAGAGTTGGAAGGATGATAGTTTTATAGATCCTGATTGATATATTTCGAGACATAAGACGCGGGCGTGGAAATGTTGATATCGAATAACAAGCGTTCTTTGCCTATAATCGTGCTTTTATTTCCTCTTAAATTTCTAATTACCATAGCCCTGAGTACTTCAACTTCTCCACATGTTCGAACTTGTTCCTCCTATAACAATAACACCAAAATTTCTCCCTTTACTGCAACTAATTACTAATCATGTATTTAGTCTTATCTGAATTTACTTCCAGGCCTATTTCCTCATCTGCTTTCATTAACGTTTCTATATTTAGTTTTATAATTTCCGCGTCTTCACCGAACAATGCCAAATCGTCCGCAAACCTAAGCATGGATATTTTACTATTCAGATTCAAATTCAAACCTTCTTCAGGTGTGTATGGCGTTCATAATAATGAACTAAAGTGAATAGTAGAGGTGAAAGCAAATCATCTTGTTTTAAACCTGAGCGAAGCTCACGAATATTACACTTGAATAATATAATCCGGGTGCATTCATTCTCCTAAATTCTTCAGTGATCTCATCCTTTTTTGGACCGAATATACTCACCAACATCTTATTATCAAATACCTTAAGACCATGTTCATCGTTTAGGGTTAGTGGCAACGTTTCACATCCATGAATGAGGGTTGGAAGGATAATGATTTTATAAATTCTGATTTTTAGATTTCGGGCGGGATGTTACTAATGTCGATATAAATAATTGAATAAAGTAATATTTCCTAAGGAAGAAGAAGGATTTGCATAGCACTTGTTTACTCCTAACGAGTTTTTCCGTGTTCCGATGTTGGCAAACGTCCGAAGAGAAATATGGCGTATTACATTCCCGACCCTCTTGCTGTAAATCATGTCTAACTGTCCACTCCTTAATGCTGGCATTAGTCCTCTTTGATTAAGTGGGGATTGGAATCTTATTTTCTTTTATTTTTTCAGGTTGAAGTTCTAGAGGTTTACTGCGACCCAAGAGACTCGAAGGCTTACGTCGAACCCGGGGAGGAGGTTGCTAAACTTTACACGACGCCGGAGAAGAGTTACAGCCATCCCTACGATACCGGTAAGTGATCCTCTTTTTTTGTCTCCTTACTTTTTATTTTCCAAGATCCCTTTTGCTGAACATAACTTGTCATCCTTGCAAAAGTTTTGCACTCCATCCCAGTGGAAAACAACGGCTGTATGTATCATTCTCAAACGGCAGCTTATTCTTACAGGAACATCGATATTGCGCTTTATGAACAACAACGTGGGTCTTTAGTGATAAAGTCTTACATTAGCTTAATACATATGCACATACTTAATAATAACATATCTGGAGTGCCAATGTTTATGTGGTTAAGTGGAATTCCGTCCAGAGAGAGTTAATTGTAAAGAGTGAAGCAGTATCGTGTTATTTCGTAATTTTGTCTTGAAATGAAGTAATTAGGAATGCAATATAATTGATAACTTCCCTTAAAGCCAATGCCTGACTTACTCCCATATCCACTTCGAAACTTACACGATTTCGCCTCCACATGTACATGATTTTCAATTGTATTATCTCTTTGAGTGAAATGCAATTTTCGCAGTTTGAAGTAGGTGTTCAAAACTGATTTTTTGGAATTTGAAATTATTTTGGAGAGAGTTCGTGAATCCCTACTCAGTAGATTCTAGTTTCAACAAATGTATCACTGATTATATTACAATTTACTGTAAATTAAAAAAAAAAATCATGAAATTTTATTGTAACTAAACTATAACTCATTACAACGCTTGTTTTACTTGAACTTAGAACTCCACTCTAAGAAGTAGTTACTCTAATGCTATCAGACTGCAGGACATGTTCCTTGATATTCAGTGCACACTGCAATGCTGTAGTAAACCTTCCGTCGCCACAGAATGCATCAATATGCTTTGTATTTTCCTTTTCTTTACGAGACAACAGATTGTAAAAGTTTAAATTTGTTTAATGTTAATTAGAAATAGATCCATGAAAAAGCAAAAAACTAAAAAGTACTACTTATTTTTGACCAATTAGTTCTGAATTTTCGGCCTAAGTAAAAATAAAATAAAAACAAAATGTCAACAGTAGTCGATTAGTAACCAAGTAAAAAGACATTTTAATAAAAATTATTTGTTTGATAAAATGCAGAAATATAAATAAATAATCACTAATATATACAATAATGTGTAACAAACGTCGGCATTGGCTTCAGAAATGTTAAGTTTAAACTGAATGGTGATGATTTGGTTGAGGTCCTCTTTTCCCCTAAATCAAGGGTACCCATTTTATAAAGGCTGCATGAGCTCCAGGAAGTTCTGGAAACTCCATAGGATCGATTTTTGGCTATTTATTTACGGGTATGAAGATATTTTAGTAATGTTTTTGGCCTCGCCACAGTTGATACTGTTTTTTCTCAGCACTGATAAGTTAATAGTTAGAGATGCCCTGTACTACCACCGCCTCAGGGGTTGAAGAGTCTTTCGTACAGTACTAACAGAGACTGTTCTGTTTCTGCATCACACCGCCAGGAGAGGGTCTCTAGACCTCACAGGATCCCATTTATGGCTGTTAACTGATAACCCTCTGGGCTACCATGCTCCCAGTTCAGAGCTAACATATTCCATAAATATAAATTCTCTCGGATAAGATCTCTCATCCACGTTATTTTTAGTCTCCTCCTTGGATCCTCAGGCATTCGTCACCATTTGTTCTGTCAGTGGGTTTAGGTGTCCGTATAGTGTTTCTAGGAACATAGTAGTATGTTCGTATGTGTTGGTCGACCTTTAGTAAATTTAAGTCAGCATGCAAACTTTGGTTATTAACACACCAAGGTGCTTTTGTGGTATATGTAAGTATTCATGATTGAAAAATCGATTTCTGACTTTTTTTATTCGATTTTTTACAACGTCGCTTCGACTGCATTAGCGGCGACTGCTTAAATTCTTGAATTATCATCTTAGACTAACTTAGATACGTTTCAATATTCAAATGTATTCTTTCTTTTTACATTCAAATAGATGCTTCACTGTAAGTTCTATATTATTACAACTTTGCCCGGTTTGTTGATTAATATGTACTACTACAACCCGTGAACAGGTCTGGGGTTCAGTACATGGTAGAGAGTGTTTCATGGACGATGGTCGTGCAGCGAGATGATTTGTCCTAGATCACCCTCAACTGCCAGATTTTCCCCCTTATTTTGGGTACCCACTTTATAGAGTCTGGGTTAGGCCTAGGAGTATCTTAGATCCCAGATGATCCATCTCCGGGTGCTAATAGACTAAATAAAATCTTGGCAGCAGCGGAATTTGAATCTGGATTTGCGGCATGACAACTCATTGACCTACTACTAAGCCACTCCGCTCCCCAGGCGTTACAGATAATGGTTGATACCTAAATGTAGATAAAGATGAGTCAACATTGTATGTAAGCTTCATAGCCTGCTTATTATTCTTCTGGTGTTGGCCGTTGGAAGGGATCCTAGCTATGTTTGCATCTTTTATTTGACGGAGGTGGGGGTAATGACACAATTTAAAAAAATTAAAATTTCGAATTTTAGTCATTTTTTAGTTTGAGAAGAGAACTTTATACTTTTTTTAGTATTTCAGTAAGTGTTTGGTCGATCGCCAAGGAATCAACGGGAGTATCACATCCTAATGAGGCAGGTGCACGTGCCCTCAAGGGTCAGGCCCTATAGAGGGTTAGGGATAATGGGGTTCTTCGGGGGTGAGGTTTGGAAGGGGGGGGGTTTAAATCGGGTTAAAGAGAGAACGTCATTTACAAACAATTAGGCGAGGTAAGACCGGACAGTGAGATTAAGTTAGTCCGGTAGGTGGAGCTCCTCGTTATCCAACTGCCTGGTTTTGATTAATACGTTTGCGCGAAGGAGTGATGTATGGAAGTGCTTCGAAGGGAGGGCATTAGACGTACACAGCTATCAGTCAACGGCGCGGAAGTGTATCAAAGAGTCAGAAGGAAATCTCTGCTGTGATATGATTCCCCTAGGGACGAGAGGCATCTGCTAGGGCACTACTGCCTTATTGCCATCTCCAATCCTCCCTCGTATCCTTAGCCCTTACTTTTATTTCTTCTCCTATAATCGGTGTTGTTCCGTTATTGTCCGAGTACTCGTTATATCCGAAGTCTGGGGTGTCCACTGCAGAGGGTGCGAGATCCTACAATAAGGAGTTCTAAATAACACACAGTGTCTTATCTTATGAAACACCAAATACGCTTTTATTATCTTCACCACCAGTAGCGGATTATTTGAACTCGGTTTTCGGCCACTTCTCAAGGATCTATGACAACACATTACTTTAATAAGTTAGTTTCATTACTCTGAACAGAATCTTTATCAACTTCCAGAATTGGCGACTTTTGAAGACACGCTAAGTACTAAGGTGTGTACTAAGGCAATCATGGCTTGATGGGCTCATACGGCAAGCATATGATTACTTTCAGAATCAGCGTAAGGGTTTCGCTTTCTCCTTTGTGAACTCGTATCTTGTAAGGTATCTTAAACCTAATATAACACTTATATAAGTAGACTCTATTGTGAGTCTTGGTTGTTTCAACAAATTCATTATTGCAATAATGTTCCTTTATTAAAGAAAAAGATTAACTATTGCGGATATAAAATCAATTTAAACACTAAACAATGTTTCTATGAAGATATGATTCAGGAAATGAAATCATGACTAGTTTTTCGTTTATTTATTTGGTACAGAATTTTTATTCTATCTAAGAAACGCTTCATGTGTTTTATTTCCAAGCAGAAAAAATGTCCAAACCCTTGTATTAACATCCCAAACCTCAAGGGCACTTGAAGGACATGGCGAAAGATTTGCAATATAATTTTGTGACAAACTTCCACGAAGCCACCCCCTGGAGGGTGTTGTTCATGGTGATAAATCTCTGCGTCTTAGAATCCAGCCATTTTTTCTTCCTCGCATACGCACATTGTAAAGTTGGGTAATTTTTTAGGATGAGCGGGGAATGAACCCCTCGGGGGCTTCTCTCTACCTGAGATATTACAAAAGTCCCCCAGCTTAAGCGAGATAAAAAAAAAGAGGTGATAAATACGGCGATGGTGTGAGAAATATAGAGAAGGCTGTCATCACTAAATTTCTTACACGATCGCATCATACAAGGACGATATATTTCGGATAACAGCGTTTCTAGGGTTCCGCAATATTTACATAATACATCAAAGAACGAAGGTTTTTCAAATTGCGGACTGTTTTATAAAATAAACTATAGCAATCAGTTTTGTTGTTTATTCATTTAAAGTCACTTTATGCTGATATGGCTAATCGATGATGCTACGGTAGGAGTACTAAATTTTGCATAGCCAGGTATTATTAGGCTAGGGATTTTTAACGAGTGTCTGACATCGCATAGGTTAGGAACTGCTATTTTACTACTTCTCCAAAGAATTTCATAACGAATGATGGTTTACCTCTTTAAAAAAAAAAGTCACCTGTTGGGCTGCGAATCTGAGATTTTGGGTACAGTAGGGTATTATGCTAGCCAATACACCACAGATGACTCCTGTCAGTTCTGTATTTAGTAGACAATGGGATGGAAAGATTACCCCTACTCAATGTTTATATTTCATTAAATCGAAATGGATCTAAGAAACAGAATAGTAACACTAAGTGACTTAGAAACCTAGGATTGTTTCATTACAATATGATTAAGTTATTATACAGTAGTATTGATCTTGTCGTAAACTAAATATCTGATTTTTCCTAATATGTTTTCGATATTTTTAATCCGAGAACTGAAAAATTCATAGTTTCTTGATGAAATAAAGTCTGAAAATGCGATTTTGAACTGAGAATCACTTTCAAAATGTTTACCCTTAAGGAAGTAGTCCAAATTTGTGAACAGATAGAAATTTGTTTGAGATAAGTCTGGCGAATGAGGGTATGGGCAGCTCGTTTAGTTTCTTTACTGTCTGTCGTGAAACATGAGTATAGGTCGCTTCCAATTAATCGATGCAGGTCGTTTTTCGATAAGTTTTTGTTGTATTATGTCAATATCCTTGAAGTAAGATAGGTATAAAATAAGATTCTACATCTAGATAGAAAGGAAAAATAATATTATAATTTATTTAATTGTTATATGATATAATTTTTGATCACATAACATTATATCATATAACAATTAAATAAACTATAATAATTTTAATGACTTTAAGTCAACAAGATCCAAAAATAAAGTAATGTTCAATTAACATTTTCCCCGCATCACAAATTACGAGAACACGGAGATATAGGATCAGTGAAAAGAATTGATAATTAAATTGTATTGGTAGTAAATATTAACAAATGAGAGAATTAATTACAGCTAATTACAATCTGTTAACATAAACATAGTAATGAAGAGAAGTCCATTAATTCCACTTTGAGTTTTAGAAATAATTAAACGGACATTTCATATGAAACGACCCACTGATAATAATAAAGAATAAAATAAAATATATAAATAAATAAAAAATATACATTTATTTATTTATCTCAGTGAATTTTGAAATATATCAAATTATTTCATTGAATATATTTTTTTTTAATGAGGAGAATTTTTGTATTTATTCTAAATAAATATACCAGGTGGTACCAGGTACGTGGTAGTACCAGGTACGAAGTGGTACCAAGTACCAGTTTTTGGACAGGACATAAAACGGAAGTATACTTTTATGCCCTCCGTTAAGGGACGAAGTGAAGTGCTGGGCTTTATCTTTAAGCCGTTCATGTCCCACTAATCGAGTTCTCCCGACTCGAGAGTCGACTCCCGGTTCCTGGGATCAACTCTCTACTGTTATGGTCCCGATTTTCTTTTGGTACTTGAGGTACCGTTACTACTGTTCTTGAGTGTCTTTACCAGCACCTCAGGGTTCTTGTGAGTTGATTTATGGCCACTTAAGAAGTATCTGTCCTAAGTGTTTGTGACAAAAACAAGTACATATAATTTCGTTCAACTCTTATTCCTCTGCCTTCCTCATTCTACAAATAATAATAAGATTGTCCTTGTATGTTTCATAGGTGAGCAATCATGAAAAAGAATGAGCCAATCATTATATATATATATATATATATATATATATATATATATTTTTTTTTTTTAATTCAATTTATTGATATTTACAACTATAATACAATTATAATAAGTAAATCTGCTATATGTATAATACGACTTGAAAAGCACTTGTGGAGAAACTACCCATCGGTAGCACTCTAATTATATATATATTTAAATTTTAAATTGAGTTTGTGAACAAAATTAAATTTGATTAGACCTATTTAGACTTACGGAGTGGAGCTTTGGGGCTCCACTAAGCCATCGAATTCCTCTCTTATTCAATCCTAACAATCCAAAATCCTTTGTCAAATCCTCAATACTCCTTCATTTACTATGAACAAATTCATCCATAATGATCACAATGTCCCATTTTTGGCTGATTTGGACTTATCAATCCTTTCATGGCAAACTTTATTTCCACTCAAACCCACTAGTTTCAAAACCTAGCTACCTCTTCAATTCCCGATAATCCTCCGATACGTCTGAAAAATGGCCTGTCGACGTTTTAAGTTAAATTTGTTATTTGAGTTCTACTGGGTTGTTTCTCTACTGTCCTTTATCCATGTCATTATGTATTATTCCTGCCAATTTATTTACTTGTATACAAGTTTGTTCATTTGATGTCACTATATGCTGCTATGGCTAATCGAACGATGCCACAGTGGGAGCTCTAAATTTTGCCTATCCAGATTTAATTAGAATAGGGATTTTTTATGAGTAGTTGTCATCGTACAGGCTCGGGACCCCCGTTTAATGTCTCTTCCGAAGGACAGCATAACTAACTCCCATTTAAAAAATCCTAGGGCCGCCTGCCGGGCTACGAACCCGCGATCTTGGGCTAAGTAGTTTATTGTGCTAATCACTATACCACTTGTCGCCCCTAACTTGCTGTATAGTTATAAAACGGTTATAAATTAAAAAAAAACCTTTGATCTCAACCCAGACTATTGTCATCCAGATATATTGTAACTTTGTAATATATATATTTGTAAATGAAATCGGAGGGTAGGAAAAAAAGTAAGTCTAGTTTCAACTTATTCTTCCCACGCCATCGAATTCTGTGCAAGCTATAAGATACGCTTTAAAGTAAATTTCGAAGAGACTCTACACGATGCGCAGTTAGGTTATGGGAAGATCGATATAGAGAGGCATATGGTGATAATGTTGACCGAGCGGTAACACATGTTTGAACATGTTTGGGCGCCATCCTCTCGACTGGCACTTGATCCAGGAAGTCTGCTGCCCTGGCCCTCTCGATGGCAAACTTACCACATCTGGCCCAACTCAGCAATAATCAACAGATTCTCCAATTAATAATTCATGAAGGCTATAAACTCGTTCGCTATTCCGTCGGAGTAGTCCGACCGTGGCAATTGGGTCTATAACCTAAACCTTAGTCGACGGAACTTAACTGGATTTACTCGATGACAATTATTCATAGTTAGTACTCGTGATGAGGGTTACTCCTTATAAATTAGTTATGTACTTCGGTTGTCCGGTTATAAATTAATGCTAAGTGCCATAAAGGAAAAGTAGAAAATTGACCATGTAGGAAAAATTAGTTAATGTTATAATATTCAGAATACATTTATTTTTATAGGGCCAAAAATTCATAAAATAAGATACTCTAACGCTAATAATAAGCTCTAATCTGAAACCTGTAAAACTACAACCTGTGATCAGATCTGAGGTTCAGTTCATGGTAGAGACTGTACTGTTTCATGGAGAACGGTTGGCAGGGAGGTGATTTGTCCTAGATCACGCTCAACCTCCAGATTTATCCCCCTTATTTTGGGTACCCACTTTATAGAAGATGGGTGAGCCCCAGGAGGGTCCTAGATCCAATATGGCCCATCTCCGGCTGATAACAAACTAAATAAAAGTCTTTCCAGCAGCGGGATTTAAATCAGGATTTCTTGCATGGCAACTCAGTGCTCTATCACAGAGCCATTCCGCTCCCCCCCCCCCCAAACCTTGAAATAACTGTGTTCTTTTTGAATTTCTAAATCATTTTTGTAAATTTAAATAATTAATATTAATAAAGTTGTTATAGATAGGGAAGTTCTTCACATATATTAACACTCCAAACATTAATTATATATTTTTTTAAGGGAGTAAAAAATCCTTAGTTACGCCGTCCTTCGGAAGGGACGTTAAACGGGGGTCCCGAGCCTGTACGATGTCAGGTACTCGTTAAAAATCCCTATCCTAATTAAACCTGGATAGGCAAAATTTAGATCTCCCACTGCAGCATCGTCCAATTAGCCATAGCAGCATAAAGTGACGTTAAATGAACAAATAACATTAATTATATACACTTTCAAGTAGTTTATTTAGTAATCAAAACGAAAATGATGGGCTGCACAAGCTCAATAAAAAATGTCGATAATATAATTGAAATAATAATTAGGACATAGTTATATTATTTATACTTTGTATTTGTATTTAAATACATTTTGTTTTCATTTTAGCATTGTTATCATCGTTAAGTTCAATAATAAATAGATCATTTGTACTTTTAATCGTTTCATAAAACAAGTCTATTAAGTACTACAAATAAAATCTTTAAGGGGAAATAAAAAGTTCTACTAGCTATTGATGTTTTAAGTTATTACTAATATGAATTGTATAAATATTAAACGACTTTTCATATAAATATAATTATTCTTATATCAATAGAATTCTAACCTTTGAGCTAAAGTTTATTCAAAGAAACTTTATATACAATTTGTATACTCATTGTATATACTTATGCACTGGCTGTTAAGTGTTATAGTCAGGAGCATGTTGTTGAAGCGAACCCCAAGTTTACCGCCTAGCTGAACGCGGCTGAAGTAGTTTTCACTTCAAAAATATTTCTTGAATAATAGTTTAATAATAATAACTTGCGAATATAAGCTGAAAGATGTTGAATGTTGGTACACTTTAGAATTAGCTCAGAAAAGTAATACTTCTGACCAATTATTTTTATTTACGAAACATAGAAGAACGAATGAATTTAAGGCCCCAAGGAAGATTCCCTTTATGGCATTACATACAAGAGGGATGAAATAAGCCATTATCGAAGAAATGAAAGAAGCTCAGTGAATAGAGACCACAAAATGTCCACATCAGAGAGGAAATACAAAGGTTTCTATATAGCCACCAGACAAGGCAAGACCACAAATCGCTCAAGAAAATACTAACGGCCCTTATCAACGTTTTTCATGGCCAATTTTCGAACTTTATTCTACAAGGGTGATCTATATTTTTATATGATAAAATTTTAAATTTAAATTTCTATTATAACATAAAAGGCGAGCGGAGTGGCTTAATGGTAGAGCGCTAAGTTGCCGTACCGAAAGTCATGGGTTCAAATCTGGCTAGCTGTTAGACATTTATTTAGTCTGTTACCGACTGGATATGGATCCTATGGCTCACCCAGCCTCTAAAAGTTATTAAGGGGGGGATCTAGCGGTTGAGCGTGATCATCATCAAATCATTTCCCTGCACAACCATTGTCCAAGACACAGTAAAATATCTACCTCGTACTGAACCTAGGACCCTCCACGGATTGTAGTGGTAGAGGTTTCTTTTTTCTTTTCTTTTTTTAAACGTATAATAGTAGGGCCTTACAGACTACTTTATTAAAACTTTTTGCTCATTTCAATATTATAGCGATAAAAAAAAAACAACGAAGAATTGTTGAATTAACTATCGACCAACTGAAACTAAATTTACGACTGCTGCAATGTGAGCAGTGAAGTAAATAATGTTGTAAATAGTAAATAGTAAATAAGTAAACTCTTACTTCTAGAGCAGTCTCCTTTAGAATTTATTTCCTAACGTGACAAGAATGGGAATAAAGTAGTCCCCAACAGGAATCCTTAATTTCATGGGCGTTATTCATTAATTGCAGGGCTTCATTAATTATTATTATTATATTTGGATATTATTTTTTATTAATAACAAGATAATATAAGTTTTTGCCAGTTATAAAACAAAAGGTCCAAAACCGATGTATGACAATTAAATAAATTAGAGTAACAACTATTTTAAAATTAAAAATAAATTTTAGAAAATAATTTTCTACTTATTTGAAATATTTTATGAGAAATACAATATATGGAAAATACTGTAAAAATTATTAACAAAGACCGGTTTATTAGCTGACCCACTGTTAACAATATTGATTAAACCAACGCAGTCCAAGTCAGTATCGAAGTCCAAAGTCACAGAGAAAAGTCAGGAGTATAAGATCTCCTTTTGAAAATCGAACAATTATTGTTTTTGTTATATATATATATATATATATATATATATATATATATATATACACGTGTAAACTATTATAAACACATAATTGAAAAAATAACATAATAAGGATACATGGAATAATCTCTTTTCTGTATTTTTTTTACATAATAAAACACTAAACACTGTGAATATTTTTGGGTAACATAAAATAAAATATATAAAAAAAAATGCTGTATCTACATGACATCCTAAGTTTAAAAAAATTAGTCGGTCAATGTTCTTGGTAAAAATACTATTAACTAAGGCGATTTTTGGATTATCTAACGTCAACACAACTTACAGAAATAAAAAAAATTAAACTTATATTATTATTGACTTTCTGTAATTAAAACAACTTTTAATTAAGATACCAAGATAAATACTGTTTTGGAAATTAAAAAAAATTAGTTTATCACTAAAATATTTAAACTCAGTATCATAAATCCCTCATTCAAATCCTTGCTTTTCCAACATCTCCTGACTCCCCAAATAGATGCTCTTAATAGCATATAACCTAAGCAGAATAATCATTAGCTTAACTGGACCAGTATTGAATAATTGGATTTGTTGTTTAGCCGTGTTTGTTTTTATGTAAAGAAATTATGCTCATGCATTTAACTGTCGTTATTAAGTTACTTACTATCTTTAATTGCTTAATATCTTGTAATGATGCGTTATTTTTTTGGCACTTTATAAAAACTTTGGATTGGTATTATGTGGCCTTCTGGCCAGATATATATATTATGTTTCTTATTCTGAAGGGACTTCAGAGTCCCAGAATAAAGTTACTTCCTATTCTATTCTAAATTTGATAAAACAAATTAAATTAAGACGTAAGAATTAGAAAAGCAGACACCAAACCATGGTCCTAGGAGACATCCGATCTGAAGTAGGAAAGAAAGGCACTTAGGACCTTCTGAAAGTTCTCTCTCTTTTCAACTGGGTCAAGGATCCCAGCTCAAAGAGGTCCTTCATAGGACCATTGAAGGCCAAGGGACAGATCTAGAAACTGCAAAGCCACTGCAATCCTTCAAATAGCGAATGAATCAGCACTACTGCAGGAGAGGACTTAGGAGCTTTACATTGTGGTTAGTTCTTCCTCGGGTTCAACACAATGCTTGATCATTAAAAATGCATAAAATTCCCAACGAGACAAGGGAAAATGATTATTGGAATTAGAAAGAAAATGGTCCGGGTGGAAGTAAAAAAAAATCTCTTCAGTACAGAGAACTGTTTATTGGAAAGCCAACGTTGATACCAGCTTTGGAGATCTCCTTCAGGACTAAATATACAAAATACAGACAAATTAAAATTATATATGTTAAATGTTAAAATACATAGGCATCAAGGTATCTTAGTGATAAGACATAAATGTGGGGCCTTACAATGGGATTAATTGTAGATTATTAACTAATAAGTAATGAAAAAGATAATGCAAATAAATAATAAAATAAATAATAACGAATAAAATAAGTAATAAAGAAGGTGATGAAATATAAAAGTAAGGTAATGAAAATAAAAACGGTAATACAAATAAATCTAATAGAGAATGAGAAATACAATTAAGAAATAATGGGAATAATTAAATAAAAACCCATCTATATTACATTTATTTGTATATCATTTCTTTATCACCACTATTTCTTATTTGTATTTATTTCTCCATTTCTATTGCATTTATTACCTGTTTTAATTTCATAACCTTATTATTTACTACCCTATGATTCATTTGTATTACCTTCATTATTAGGTACTTATTTTATTCTTTACTACTTATTTTATTCTTTATTACTTATTTATATTACGTTCTTTATTCCTTATTATTTAATGCTCTAGAATTATTCCCTTTGTTTTTATAATTATATAAAGCCCTCCCCCCTCTTTATTTTTTATCTATCAGATACCTTGATGCCTATGTATTTAATATTTACCATACATAATTTTAATTTGTCTGTATTTTGTATATTTAGCCCTGAAGAAGACATGCAATATGGGTAGAAACGTTGGCTTTCCAAAAAACAGTTCTCCCTACTTAATACAATTTTTTTTACCCGGACCATTTTCTTCCTCTTATATATAAAGTCAATTATTTTTATTCAAAATAATTAGAATGATAAAGCAATAGGATGATGTTAAGGGGTTGGTGTTTGATTTTTAAACCGTGGGTGGAAATTTGCAAAGCAGCGCTTGATGATATCAGCTTCTATCTTCGAGTCTTTTTTATTATTTATTTTATTAGAATAATTATAAATTGTATATAAATTTATAGAGGAGGAATAAAACACTTGCTAAGGATGTCTATCTTTCTTTTTTTTTCTCAGTAATGTATAGTTGAACTCTCAGTTTTCCAGTGTTAAACGCAGAACGATCCCTCACCGCAGACATGTTGATTCCTGTTTTTGTTAATTGAAATTTGCGGTAATGTTCGCTTTGCAATAAATCAGAATTGCCAAACTGAAAGTGGTGTGTTAGAATTGTGGTGTATTACGAAGCCGCATCAACATTCCAATATCGCCGATAATTCTGGCTTCAGATACATCCAAATTTAATTACAAGCATTCTCTTCGCCATTTATTCCAATGATGTAAATAAATGACTACATCCTGAAGTTTTGTGTAAAGGATTTTATGTAAGTTACTGAAGTCTGTAAATCGTGAGGAATTTTCATCACAAGCTCATCAAAAGTATTGCCTATGTCTATTGACAATTTAAAACATCGCAACATTACGGTGGGTAGTACTCGTATATGAATAAGCAATAACAAAAAAATACATTACACTGATTAGAAAACTAATATCTGATTTTGTTAAGTCTTAAGGGAAATTTGGGAGCGGAGTAGCTCAGTGTGCGGAGCGGTGAGTTGCTGTAGCGACAGAAAATCTCAAGATTTGGCAGATATTATCTGTTAACAGCAACGGGTGGACTTCTTTAGGACTCTTCCAGTCTCTATATGGTGGGTACCCTCAATTGGGAGAAAACATGGTGGTTGAGTGTGATCTAGGACATATCTCCTCCCTCTAAACTTTATATAAAGAGGAAAAAAACAATTATTATTTTTTAAACAATTAGCTATTCATTTAAGTAAGATTTCGTCAGTCTTACGAAAGGACTTGATTACAGTATTTTTTTGGAAATCGAAACCATGATCATTTCCAGATTGATGACGTTATGGAACGGGCTAGAGAAAACCCGAATAGATCGATTCGTCAAAATCCCCACCCCTTATCTCTTATCATAAGCTTTATAAAAACGGAGAGGCTGTCAGAAGAAAGCTGACTGTAACAAATGTGACGTCAGGGGCAGATAGGGCCATCAACGCCTCCTTAATTACCTAACTAATATTTTTATCCTCCTTCTCGGAAGTAGTGATAGATGTCTCTGACAGTAATAGGTCACATTTCAGTTATATCTAACTTGCAACAAAATTGAAAGAAATATTTTTTTAAAATATATAAATAAAATCTCTAGATAGTTGTTTTGTTTATTCATTTGAAGTCGCTTTTCAATTTAGGGGAAAACTAGCAGTTGTTTGTGATTTCAGCGAAATCAACTCCTTGTACAGTCATTGGTTCCGAAAACGTTCCCAGCCAATATCATCCCATCAGCATTGATCCAAATCACCTCCTTGCCTAACCGTTGTCCTAGAAGCACAGTACAATACCTACAATGTACTGGATCCAAGACCTTTCATGGGTTGCAGTGGTTCTGATTTAAATTTTGTATTCATAAAACAATATCTGTCCCCAAGTACATATCCTGGTCATGCGTGTTTCATAGAATAGATACTCTACAAGCTTTATGTCTGTACACCAAAGATACAGTAGATGCCAATAGTTAGTAAGGAGTAAATGACTATTGTATATCATAGTCATTATTATAGTAGGTAGTTCATTAAAAATAAAAGTAATTCTCAGCACTTGACGTAAAATCCCATCCAATTCTATACAAGTAGTTTTTCAATAGCATTCTTCCTGTTGTACTTCTTCCACTTCTGATTCCATTGTTAAGTAGTCTTTTAGATGCCATCAACTTCCTCTTTGCAGATACCTCGATAATTTTATCCTCAACAGATCGCATAAGATAAAATTATTCCCAGAATAAGTGCCCTTTGATTGGCCGAAATCGAATCCCCGCTGGGATTTGCCTATCAGCGTGCCCCCCGGTGCGCACCCTCTCAAGATATTGGCCCGGAGCTCACTAAATGTCCCGGTTGATCTATGCTTCTCTCTTAATGGAATACTCACAGCTTCCCCAACCTCCTCGGCTCCCGGTTCGATAGCCTCTTCTGGAAGCCTTACAAGATCATATGCTTGTAGATTAAGGGAGAGCACGAGGCAAGGGGGAGAGAAACGTTTTAGGTAAATGTGTTAGAGTCTCAGTTATTTTAAAGTATTCTACTCAACTTTTATCTAAAATACTTTTCCTCAGCACCTGAGGACTCCTATGATCAGTAATTCGAAACGTGTACAACGATCCTACAAAAACAATAACCTTGTTATGAGTAATGTTAGCGAAAAATCATACTTTATTTATTTACCCACCACTACAACCCATGGTCTTGGTTTGAGTACATAGTAAAAGGAGCACAATTTCAACTCATGTAGATGGAGGTGATTTGTCCGAGACAATGCTCAACCGCTTTGAAAATGCTTTTACTCACAATTAAGGGTTCCCACTTTGTAGAGGCTGGGTGAGCCCCTCGAGGATCTTCAGATCCCATAGAATTAACTATTGTTAGAACTTCCTATTTAGAAATTTTTAACTTCGTTAATTGAAATTTCAGTATTGGGTAATTGAATTAACCAAAAGAACCGAGCTTATTAATAAAATTCCATATTTGAGACTCCAATATTGTTCAATTTTCATACGTGAATAGAGATCATCATTTCTTAGTAAACATATATTTATTACTTGTTAGCTATTGACGTTTTAAGGTTGCAATTTAAGAGCTTTTCGTAAGACCTGTGGGATATGCTCCATCCGCACCATGGGGCTCCCTCAACTTCTATAAAATAGGCATCCTTAATTGGGGAAAAATCTGGCGGTTGAACATGATTCCGAATTCACCGAAGTAGGTGATTTGCTCCTTGTACAAGTGTTGTCCTAGAAACAGTACAGTCTCTACCACGTACTTAACCCAAGTCCCTTCATTGTAGTTGGAAAAGGTTTTTATTTTGGAAATTATATTACTAGACACCAGGAAGGAAGGAATTCGACAACTACTTTTTATTTCTATTATTTTTGTTTGGATTTTTTCTACTCACATCCTGACAAATAATAACTGTAAACTTTGTGATATAGTTATTATTTCTATCAATAAAAATTAGCAAAAATTCAAAAATAGGCATAAACCATAACAAGTGTGCGTTGGTAAAAATCCCAAAAAGCAATGCCATAACTCTCTATAATACTGCAAAAACCAATCAGGCAACCTTTCTCCAATTCAGACATCACACGATATACACAATAAGAAAAATCCCTTCAAAGAAGACAATGTGAAAATCTCATATCAACAGTCCAAACAGACTCATTACAAGAGATAGCAACCTTGCTCCAAGACGTTCCACAAACATATGTTGCTGCCCTTAGTCTTCTTTTATGTGATTTTTCTTTTGTATTATGATTGCTGAATTAGCAAAACGTTGACCGGTTCTTTTTTCCAGTGATTTGAGGCATTGCTTTTGGGGGTTTTCCTATTGCATTCTAATTATTATTTTTAATCAAGTCAGATTTTTTTGAAAATACGTACTTTAATAAAGACATAGGCTAAAGGCTCATTTTTCGTTTCCATTATTCAATTATAGACCACGTTAGTCAAACTCTCGTTTGTTGATAAATACAACTACTCCATTCTGAACTACAAACTTGAGCATTTATCAACTTCATTGTTCATCAACAATGAACTTTCATCAACTTTAGCATTGTGTACTCCATTGTTCTCGAGTGTAATTAGCTTTCATCTTTGGGTAATACGTTACAACTATGAAACAAAGCGTATCAGATTGATGTTGGACGTTTGTATCCTTATTACGTACATCATATATTGTAACTGTTCAGTGGGAACATACTGCAACGTTATTCTTTTGTAATCTCATGGAATACTGAAACTTTTATAGAAATATTTATTTTATTGTTCATATATTTTATTGGGTCGTTAATTGTCCGATTCCAAAGGAAAGGTTATTCATAAAAACAACCTTATGAAATCAAAACATTTGTATTAAAATTATTTACCCTTATCGCCGAAGAACCTTAGATCAAATCCTGCTAGCTTGCAGACTTTTATTTAATCTATTAGTGGCCGGAGATGGCTCTGCTCCTATGGGATCTAGGGTCCTCCTGGAGCTCGCCCAGCCTCTATAAAGTGGGCAAAATCTAGCGGTTGAACGTGATCTTAGACAAATCATTTCCCTGCACAACCATTATCCAAGAAACAGTACAGAATTTACCATGTATAGAATCCCACATCCTTTATGGGTTGTAATGGTATAGGTATTCGTAAACATAAACACAGTAAACAGCAATCCATTCATAAAAACGGACATATTTTATATGATCCAATATTTTTTTAATTATTATTAATTCAGTTAAATTCTGAAATAAAGTCGTTCTCCATGTGGCATATGAGTTAGACTTAGCAACTTCGAAGATGGAATGCTCCGGAGTGTGGACAATACTCCCGACGAACAATAGGGGCGGAGTGTTATTGAGGAAATTCTCATCTAGTTATTATATCGGCTTTTCAAGGGGACCGGAAATAAATCCAGTATTCTACGTGAGCTCTCTCCCCCTTCCGCGTTCCTCCGTCTCGGGTAGGTCTTCGCCAATAAATAATGCAATCGTCGGTAGTTAACGTTCCTAATCCCCAATAAGGCACTTCTAATATGGGAGTTGTAAGGCCATTATTTCAAATAAAGGGATGTTATGTGCAGTTCTCAATATCTGAGAATAAATATCAGTTGTTAATTTATTGATGACTAACTAGCAATAAATCCATTGTTCATTGAGTAGGAGATGTGTGGTAAGAATAGAAATTGGTTTGATCTTTAGTTAGTACTTACAGTTTTGATTAATTTATGTTTGTCTTTTCCAGGTTGCTCCTCACCATGTGGTGAGGAGGGAGAGGTATACGAAGATGTGGGTGGGGAGGGGGTGATTCGAGCGACCCCATACTATTACGGAGACCTCACCTCGGACACTTCCGAGGACCGAATGTCGCCACGGCTCGACGACATGTCAAGGAGGCAACTCTACGAAACAGCTTTCGACTCTAAAATTAGCAAATCGGATGACGACTTAGACGTAGATGAAGTCACCCACAAATCGATCCTTGTCACAGAACAGAACGAACGCGAAGAGTACTACAAGAGACCTAAAAGCCTCAACGACCGGTCCATTGAAGACTGCCTAAGCCAGGGTATTCAAGAACTCGAGTTGCGACCTTTCGTCGCACCGACTCCGCCTTCGAGCGCTCCTCTTCCTGCCAAGTTTCATACTCCTCATTGCATGGCTTCCGTCCAGAGCGCTCCGGACATTCCTGTCAGAGCGAAGGATCTCCGACTTCCTGTCAAGTCGAGTAAGCACAGGGTAGGTCTGAGAACGAGAAGTTGTCATCCGGAGCCAGCCGACGATTGCAGCAGATCTCTTTTCGAAGAACAAGGGAAGACGAAGAACAGGGGGTTTGACATTTTGGAAATAAAAGGCAGGCCACGAAGATTCAAATACTCCAGTACTGAGTCGATGGCTACCAGCAGCAGTGGAGGCAGCTTGGAGTCCATCCGAAGCAGTACGAGTGAAGGCAACCGTTCGACTTCGAGCTGTGAGAGCAGGCGTAGCAGTTCCCTCAGCTCTCACAGCAGCGACTCGACCGGAAGTGGAACGGGATTCCATCCCAGTATCAACTGCCTCAACGCCAGGGTCTTTCAGCAAAACAAACTCAACATTCTTTCTCCGATATCCGATAAGTCTTCCCAAGAGCCGTGTTCGGAAACTTCTGAAAACAATAAGAACAACAATTCAGAACGGGCTTCCCCCGAAGAGGCTATCACACCCGTTGGAGAGAGCCAGAAGAAACGGAGGACCCCTCAGAATCGAAACCTCATCAACCTCGGGTTATGCTTCGACCAGGAGGTTCACCAAGGATCCGACAGCGGTATCTCGATCGAATCGCGGATCGGGAAGAACAACAGCTCGGAGCTGACGGAAGACTTGCCGTTCGACATGCCCAAGCTGCGGCGCAGAAGGATGCAGGAGCCCTTGCCGCAGGACACTTCCGGTTCCGCGACCTCCGTGGACCTCAGGGACCTGCCCTTTGACATGCCCAAGCTTCGCCGCCGCCTGCGGCCGACACCTAGTCTCAACTCCCAAGCTTCTTCCAGCAGTGGTCTGCAAGAATGTGCCAATACAGGTAAATAAAAATCTTCAAAAATTTTGTAATTAAATGGCTCATTATATCTACAGATCCGGTGAATAAGTATTTAAGTCGAATTTTCTCCAAAATAAGTTTCTTCTACTCAGGGAAGCAATATTTTTTATCACAGTGAATATGTTACTAAGTCAGGGTGAGGCTTGAAACGGAGTTAACTCTCTCAATAAAATTAACTCTCTCTTGACAAAATTGGACTTAACCACTTATTACCAAGATTTAAATATTTGTTTTCCTTTATTTATTTATTTATCGGATTCGAACCTTCGGATAGGTCATACGCTAAATTGTTTTCATTTCATGGTTTAGCGAAATTGAAACTGATTATGCACTTTTTGTGAATCAGGTCTCAATTTCAGAGCAATCGAAAAAAATAAAAATTTCTCTATTTCATTTTATATTCTTATTTTCATTTAATGAAATCAATACCTAATAAATGGAAAAGTTTAAATCAATAAAAACCAGTAAATGCTCAAAAAGATACACAAAATAAATATTAAAATGTAATTGAAAAATTACAAAATACAAATATAAAGCAATAACTACTAAGTCAACAGTTTGACCAATTACACTTTATTTTGACTTTCACCAAAATAGAAATTTAGCACATGCCACATGGACAGTCCAAACAGGTCTATCAATTAGAGAGAAAAAGTTATAATTTAATCTAAAAGTGGAATGTGTGTAACCCTATTGCAGCTTTATAAACATATACAAGTAAGCTGTGATTTTAATAATCACTATTCGCTCTTGTTTTTTCGTTCTCCTCCAAAAAAATAAAATACCTCACAATTAAACCAAACTATAAGAAAATAGAATTGTATCTTGTTTACAACGATACATTCGGAAGTTGAATAAGTTTGGTAAATTCGAACAACAGCTTCCTATTGTTTATACTTTTTTAGAAGGTTCTTTTAGAATGCAGAAGGTTCCTGTAGTATAACGACTCATAAGCTATATACCTAGTGTAGCACAGCACTGATTTAATTACAAGGTACAAGATACTCCATTTGGCGAATCCATTGAAGTTTCGTGAATCTATGAAGGGCGCTGTATAATCTTGAATAGGACCGTGAACTTCGGCCCTGTTGAAGTTGGGAAAGTCCTTAAAAGTGGACGACGTCGAGAATCCCCTTCGACAGAGATTCGAGTTAATGACGCATTCCCTACTCGATTTGTTCGATACGGACCCTAATGAAGAGGGCAGGAGTTGGGGGCCGAGTGCGCCAAACAGAGTTTGATGATTTAACTAATCTTGGGGCTGGAGGGTCCTGTCCTCTTAGCATTTCCTCTTTGGGATTGAACTCTGGTTCTGAAGGAGGGCCGTTATTATTAACGTATTTTTTAATAACTCGAGAATCCCCGGTTGTTGGTCTCAAAAGTTATAAAAGCGTTAGTTTTTCCTGTTCCATCTTGTTGGAGAACGGGTTGTTCCTTAAATATCTCGAATAACGCAAATATTTTAGACAAATAATGCCTCCGAATAACGAGTTCTGAAAGCTGTTTGTACAGTATGCGATTTCCAATTACTGCCTCCAAAGCCCCGCGGAGGACAAGGGAGCCAAGATAAGCTAGCCGAAGAGCTTAAATAAACAAAGCCGATTCTGTCGGGGGGGGGGGGAGATGTTTTTGATTGCATTCTGCTTCTCAGTTCCTGCACGTCATAACGGATAACAGATGTTCCCCGATGCAGGCCACCACCCCACAGGCAAATCTTCCTAGAGTAAACAATAATCCCTCCATTCTTTGAAGGTTAAAAGGTTTTTTCTTATTTATAAGCGGATTCGAGATGGCATTCCTTTGGTTGTAGTCAATCCATTCAAAACTAATCCAAAGCAATCCATATCAAATAATTGTTTAAACAAATATAATTCAATGAAGAATAATTCCTGATAGAATGATCATTAATATGCTTTAGCAGAAAGAAACCAACCCTGTTGTTCAATGATAGACCGCTGAGTGGTCATTTCAAAGGTCCCGGGTTCCAATCCAGCTGCAGCTGATAATTCCTTATGTCTGTTGACAGCCAGGGATGGTTCCTACCCAGCCTCTAAAAATTAAGTACCCAAAATATGGGGAAAAATCTGACAGCTAAGCATGATCTTTGACAAATCAACTCCCTGCTCAACTGTTGTTGTAGAACAGTATATCTCTAACACTTAATGGACCCAAGACTCTTCATGGGTCACCCTGGTCTATTGCGACATTTGTAAACCAACATTTAAATACCAACAAGCATTTCATGCACTTAAGTTCATAATTTCCAAACATTCCAAAGCAAAATAGGTCCTATAAAATTTGAAAAGGGTTAAATCATAACAGTAGAAGTTGAACAAAAAAATTTAAACAATTTTAACTCATCTGTTATTTGTTTTACATTTATATAATTATATCTACAGCCCCGATGAATAAGCGGTTAAGTTGAATTTTGTCAAGAGTAGAATATTGTCATTCCCGTAGTTTTTTACTTAAAATGAAGTTGTAATGTCAGCAATAACTGCTTTTCAAGTCAATGCCTAACTTAGCTCCTTATTCACTATGAAAATAACATTATTCTGCTTCCCTAAGGACAAGAAACTGATTTTAGACTTAACCACTTATTCACCGGGACTTTGGATACATTAATTGAATCATCGAGTTTTCATTTCATTTTGTTTTGTTTAATTATTGTATTTTATATTTTGCATAAGGTATAATTTATTTTTGTATACATCGATGCCTTAGTTCACATATGTCTTAAGTGCCGAAAACAGGATTTTACAGGAGTCGAATTTGATAATAATTTAACTCAAGAAATACTGTTCAAGTTTAGGCACACAATATATTTTTGTAATCTTCACAGCTTCTCTATTAATTGTATATCAACATATGATCTATGACTTCCTCATCACAACTTTACAGTATTATTTATATAACAAAACCCATTTTTAAAAAAATTTGCACTTAACGCATTTGTGAACTAAGAAGCCTTCTTATAAAATCTATAAGGAAGAAAATTGGTGCGGGTGGAGGTCAGAAAAATTCTCTTTAGTAAGAAGAACTATTTATTTTAAAGCTGATGCTTCGACTGATTGAGCCAGCTCTCAACCGTTGACCTCATTAATAGCCCTGAAGAAGACCTGCAATGTGGATCAAAACATTGGCATTAAAATAAACAGTTCTTACTAAAGAGAATTCTTTCTGACCTCCACCCAAACTATTTTCTTCCTTTCTTCTTCATTTTCTTCCTTTCTTCTTCATACATATATATACATATATATATATATATATATATATGGTCATCAACTTTTATATATATATATATATATATATATAAGGTCAATTATTCAACAATATAAAATCTATAGTATCTGTAGCCTTTATTATTTTTATTTTTATTTAGAAACTATAAAACTTGAAGGTTTTGTAAGTATCAAATAAAAGAAAATTACTGATCTGCCATGACTGGCCTTGAGGCCAAGCCATCATCAATCTTCAGATTGCTTTTGAAGTCCTAATAGAATCTGATCCAAAGATGCTGGGTGAGAATCTAGATTAGAGGAAATGATTTCCGCATCAGATCCTGGCAAACTAATGGATTTGTTGTAGGCTGCTTTGCCATCTTTCTTTCTTTATTCAAGTTTGGGATGAATTGTCTGAACTTAAAATCAGGCATTTCATGACATCAGGATATTCTTTAGATATTTTTGCAAACAATTAAACAAGTAACAGTTATTTAAATAATTTAAGGGGGGAAAAAGTCGTTAACCAACCAATAAAAAGAAAACATCCTCAATCTGTTGTTAACATTGCTTTAGTCAACAGACATAATTCTTTTAAAAAACTAATTTTTTAGTAAGTTAGTAGTTAAGTAGTACTTTAATAAATATCTATCATTAGAAGTACTAAATTTTAGAAAAATAAAATAAACCATTAAACTCTATCCTTTTATAATTATAAAATACAAGTTTAATGTTATGAATAGTTTGCATTTAATACAGTAATATTTTTTATTTAATTAAATTTATTAATATTATATATTGTTGATCATATATTGAACTGTTAATTTTATTTTTATATATTTCTACTAATGGTATCTTCACAGTCATTTAGTGATTGTTTAAGAGATCTATTGAGATTGTATTTCAACTTGAGTCTATTGTAGTCTGGGCATTCTTCTATAATGTGTTTTATTGTGATGGGTGTCTGGCATCTATTGCACATAGGTTGTGGGTGTGGGTCTTTTGTAATCAGGTAAATATGAGTCAGTCGTGAATGGCCAATTCTTAATCTTGTAAGAGCAGTTTCTCCTCTTCGCGTTGATCTCACTGAGGTCTTCCAGTTGTTTTTATTTGTCTTTATTTATTTTAATTTGTTATTGTCTACATTGTCCCACGTACTTTGTCATGCAGCTTTGGTATCCATGTACAACCATTTTTTTTATATCACCTTTAATGTGAATTGGGACAATGTCTTGATTACTGAGTGCGGCTTCTTTTGCAAGTTTATTAGATGTTTCATTGTATTTGATGCCAACATGTGATGAAGTCCATAATTTCAGCATTGTTAGGTATTCATGAATTTTTGTGACTAATGGGCGATCGCTGTATAATTCGAATAGACTTTGGAGTGCAGATAATAAGTCGCTGCAATCTATGGACTTTTATCCCTTTTTTGTAATTATATTGTGGAGGGCAAGATTACGTTATGGCAGCTAGTTCTGCTGTGAATATACTGCAATGAGGTGGTAATTTGTATTTGAATGCTTCTTCAGGTGTGATAACAGCCAGCTTTGATTGTATAATGTCTGTGAACTTATCTAATGAACCAATTTTTTTTATAATCTAGATTCTAGAGGTCAAACATGGTTTTAGTCTTTATTAATTTAATTAAAAATATGATGGATAATAGCTCTTCAGGGAGTTTTTATTATTTCTTTTAGTTTTAAGTTGAAGGATTTTTTTTTATATAGGTAGATGTAAAAAAAATAGTTACAAATATAAAGCTGTTTAAAATTTAATTTAATTTTAAATTTTAATTTCCTTAGTTATATTAACATTATAGAAATAAAATAATATTTTTAGACGAATAATTACGTAATATAACTTTATTATTTAGATTACTTATTTTGGGTTTTTTACAGGTCCAACAAGAAGACCAGCTTTGAGTTTGGATCTTCATGAATGTGGCCAAAAACGGTTGTCATTGGACTTCCCCCCACCACCTCCTGTACCACCACTACCTGAACCGATCGACACAAGTCTTCCATTGGAGAGGCAAGGGTAATAATTCTTAGTTTATTAAAAATAGTAAATAGTCTTTCTTTTTAAAAATTAATGAATCTTAATTACTAGGAGAGTAAGATGATTAAGTATGTGTGTTTGTAATAACCTAGTTTGAATCTTAACTAAGTGCTCTAAGTTTTCTCGTGAGAGAAAAAAGTTTGGAATTAGGGTAGGAACCATACTTTAAAAGATAGACACTTCCTCGATTTAAAAAAATCCATAAAAATTTAATACCTGATATCAAGCATGTGGTTGTGGCATAATGTTGACCATATTCGATCTCATAATAATTTAAGATCCATAAATAGGTGGATTTATCATCCGATCAAGTACATTCTGATCTGAAGCACTCTGAAAATTTGATCTTATTAGAATAGAAAACTAACTAGTAAATAGTTCAGAGACTAGATCCTATTAAAATAAAAAGTATGAACAGAAAAAGAAACATAATATATATCTGACCAGAAGGCTGCTTAATAAATTAATTAGGTATTTACAAAAGAGCCTAAGAGGTAAATAAAAACAAAAAACAATGAAAACTCCATTTCTTGACAAAATTCTAAACAATTATTGAGAATAAATAATTAACAGGGAATAAAAACATAAGCTATGATGTAATAAATTTTTATTGATGTAAAGTTACAAGAAATCGACAATACAATAAAAGCCACTAGGTATTTAGAACTGATACATCTTGTGGTAAGGCAAATAACTTTAACATGAGGAAAGTTCAATATAGTGTTTAATTATTTAAGTTCCCTAAAAATATGGTTTAAATTTTATAAAGCATTAACTACATTCCATGCATTGGATTGTTATGAAATATCAGTGAAGGTGTAAATTTAAATTATTAGCAAAAAAATTATTAAACAATACTTTTATTAATCAAAATAGGATCCTTCACTTTCAATACACTTCTTCCAACGTGAAACAAGCATTTCTATCCCCGGTCTGTAGATATTAGGTGTCAAGGAAGAAATGAAATCTTGCAAGGCTGATTCAGGGCATTTTTGTTGTCAAATTTTTTATTTCTTAAAAAATTATCCAAACAACGGAAAAAAATTAAAATCAGTTGGAAAAAGGTCCGTAGAATATTGTGGGTGAGGAAGGACCTCTATATTCAGCTCCTGGAACAGAAGTGAGGAGCACGTTTCCAATCAGGTGAGCTGCTGGGCCTTGGTTAATTAATGTGGTACCCATATTTCCAGCTTTTTTGTCTTACCAAGCTCCTTAAGATGCCTGGAAACAGTCATGGCACTTGCTCCAAGTTGTGAACCTAATTCATGAGTGGTTTGGGAAGGGCCCGCATCGACCAGCTCTTTCAAACTTTTTTTTTGCATAATTCCCAGACCGAAATTTTTCAAACCAACGGGAGATTGTTCATCTAATATTATTAATATCACTAATGTTATTGACTATATTATTCCCTGATCAAATCTTTTGAAACATATTCAAATGTGTTACATATAAAATAACCATTCTTCTGGTTATTTTATAATATTATTTATTTTTTAAAGATTTTTATAGCTTTTATTTTTTATTATATAATAAAAAGACGTAAGGTGGGAAGAAAGAAGGAAGGAGAGAAGGGGTATGAAAATAACGATATTCGCGTGGCCTCTAAGGTCGTTCCGTAAAAAAATAAAATAAAATTTAAAATAAAGAGTAATATAAATTGATATGACTGAATATTGCCGGTTGAATCCAAAATGCCGATTCTCCAGATTTTATTATTTTGATATTGTGTTGCTTCTTATTTTTTTTTTTTTGTTACCTTAAAATTTCTAAAAATACATGATGTTATTAATTATAGATAAAAAATACAACAAATGTTCTTAATAAATTAGCTACCTAACTTCAGCCACCATAATTGTGTTCAATAAAAAAACAGCATATTCAATTCTGCAAAGTTTCATAGAATCCACTTTAGGTTCAGAAGGACTATATATTATGAATGGGATGGAACTAGTTGACTGGATGATCTAGAGTAAAGGAGATAGTTGGGGGGTGCAGTCAAAAAGAACACTGAATAAGTAATAAACTTATAATTATGTGCCGACGTTTCGACCTACAGTGTAGGTCATCTTCAGGGCGATTTGGAGAGCGAAGTCGTTAGATGTAACGGATGGCTAGCACTTGATTTATTATTACTTATTCAGTGTTCTTTTTGACTGCACCCCCCAACTATCTCCTTTACTCTAGACTATATATTATGTTCGAAATTATATTAATATCTGTTTTTAGAAAATGAAATATATGCTAATTTTATAATATTATCTATAAATTATAATATAATGTAATTATTTTCTTTATTAGTTGGTACCATGGAGCAATCACACGTCTTGAGGCTGAAAATATTCTCCGAATGAATAGGGAAGGAAGCTTTCTAGTCAGAAATAGTGAGAGTACCAAACAAGACTACTCATTGTCTCTCAAGTGAGTATTTCAATTTAAAAATAAAATTATTTAAGTATTAGTTTATAAAGAGGAAAGTCTTGTACATCAGAGTAAACTGTCATATATCCAATTGTGCTGAGTTTATTTTAATATTATCTTCATATTATTCTAGCCATATTTTCCAAGTATAAGTACCATACAATAGCTGGAAGGGTAGGAAAATGATACTTGTGATTTAGCCGGCCTTCAGGGATTGTTATCCTACATTGTTTATAACCTGAACACAGATAATAATATTTTAATGCAGCAAAATCTGTGGTCTAGTGGTTAGCATAACAACTTACTATACCTAATATCCCTAGTTTGCAACCCGACACGTGATCTTAAAATTTCTCAAAGGGAATAAAAAATCCTTTGCTATGTCATCTTTCGGAGGGGATTAAAATGCCAGTCCAGAGCCTGTGCAGTGTCAGCTACTTTTTAAAGATCCCTATCCTAATTATACCTGGATAGGCAAAATATAGGACTCGCATTGTAGCATTGTTCGATTATCAGAGCATTATTAAGTGATGTTAATTGAATAAACAATAACGAATACAACGTAGGTTCATGTGAACCCAAATTTTATGATGGATTCATCTGCACATCGAACTATCAAAAAGATGATGTTAAATCGGAATGTCAAGAATATCATGAATAACTATAAGTTTTAAGCCAATTACGAAGAAAAGAATTCTTGAAGAAAATAATTGTGGGTGCATAAACCAAATATTCTGATATTATAAATTAAAACAATAGAAACTTAGAAAACGGTGAAGAATAATCCTTTATAATACAATATTGAAATATGAGTGCTTGGATTTGTGGATGATGTGGTACTGTTGGGTGAAGACGAGGAAACTATAAAGCTATATACAGAAACACTGAAGAATGCAGGAAAGGAAATAGGGCTGGAAGGAAATTCAGATAAGACTGAGTATATGGTTTGTAGCCGAAAAGGGAGAAATTTCGGTGATATTGTTGTAGGAGGGAATAAGTTCAAACATGTGGAGAAGTTTAAGTACTTAGGGTCTATGGTAACTATAAAAAAACGAAATTCAAGAGGAAATAAAGGCGTGAATAAAGGCAGGAAATGCTTGTTATTATTTGGTCTCGACATTACTAAGCTTGCGTCTTTTGTTCCGAAATCTAAAAATCAGAATTTAGAAAACCATCCTTCTAACTCTTCTTTACGGATGTGAAACTTGGCCTGTAAAATTGCTGAGCTTAGTAACGAACAAATTTCCAAGATTCTGAGAGGTAGACCTAGGCGTAGGTGGGAGGATTGCGTCATGAGTGATCTGGCGGATTTGGGTTTGGGTGGTGGTCTATGGACAGAGGTTTGTAAGCAGAGATTGGTGGTATCGGCATCGAGCCTTCGGATTAAATAAGCCTTATTATTATATTATTATAATACAATATTGAAAATAATATGTGTAAATAATTTTCTTAGTTTTCTATTGAGTTTTTGGTGTTGAAAGTATTAAGTGGTTTGGTACATTTTTATGAAATATAAATGTCGCATTCTATTGCAGATATATTTTGTTACTTCCATTTCCCATTGGATCCCCACTTAAATGAACAAGTAATAGTTCTTTTCAATAGAACTAGTAATCGCTGTTTATATTCTTTTCTGTTTTCTAGGAGTGCTCGAGGTTTTATGCATATGCGAATCCAGAAGTGTAAAGAGACTGGGAGATACATATTAGGACAGTTTAGCAACCCGTTCGTAAGCATCCCAGACATGATCAAGCACTACTCAGTCAACAGGCTTCCTATACGAGGTGCAGAACACATGTGCCTCTCTCATCCCATCATAGAGCAACTCTTATAGTCATTTCATTTTCGAAGCACTTTTGTAATTTATTTATTTAAATAAACAAGTATATACATATATATATATATATATATATATATATATATATATATATATATATATATATATATATATGACTATATATATAAGAGGCAAGTTATACATTAAACATTTGAATTTTCTGTAAAATTTTACTTTTAAAATTACAAAATAATTTAAATCATTCAACTTTGTACAAAGAAAGTTCTATCAAGAGTTTCACTTGAATTATTAATAACATTAACAAATTTTTACAAATAAAAAACTAAGCCTAAGTCATAAATGTATTTTAAGCCATATTGCATCGAATGTAGGATGTTCTTCTTTTATCTAATAAAAACTCATTAAATATAGGAACTTTAAAATTATAAATTTTCTGGTAGAAATATATATATTCTTTTTGTCTACAGAACACATTTCAATTATAAACTAACATAATTCAATAAACTAACAGTAACTTCGGTGGCTCAAGTTCTCATCCACAAGACAATTGGAGTACTTGCCCTGAAAAGTATTATTTAAAGAGTGGCAAATTAAGAGTGAAGGTTTAGTTTTAGTTTTTTTTTTTTTCATAGAAAATGTTTGTTCCTAACTTTTTATTGTTTTTATCATAGTTAAAATATTAAAATGAGTCAATGTTATGAGATGATATTCATTACTAAATATATTACGTAAGTACTTGTGGCTTTTAATAGGGTAGAAAGAATATAATAATGTAAACTTGGCAAGTAGCCCTTAGCAAAAATCCTATTCCTGGCCTATCACCCCGAGTCCCATTTCCAGGTTAGCAATTTCTTTGGAAAATCTGTGCTGAAACATTATCGATGCTGGTACTCGACTAAAAACTTTAATAGTTAAACTCAGTGCCAGTATTACTTAACTATTTTTTGTAAGGTTTTTATGTCCTTATCTGTTCATGTATGCATTATTTCATGAGTAATCATCAAAAGTATGTTCAGCATACTTCATACACTTTTTTTTTAAATAAAAAAAATATTTATATTTTTGTCTCTCTGTCACGGAGAGACAGAGGTTCCCGGTTCGAATCCCGGCTGGGGGCATATCTTTTCTCTTTAAAATAAAAATATTTAAAAATCAAAATAGCTGATCAATAATTATAAAAAAATATAAATAGTAATATGACGTAGGTCAACAAGATCCAAAAATTAAAGGTAATGTTCAAAGAACATTCGTTCTCGTGTTTACATCGCAAAAAATTGCGAGAACGCGGGGCCATGGGATCGGATAAAAAAATAAAAGATTTGTCCCTTGCCGGCAGGCGATCCTGGTGGCTCAATTGGTCGGAGCCTGTCACGGAGAGACAGAGGTTCTGGGTCCGAATCCCGGCCGGGGCATCTCTTTTCTCTTTAAAATAAAAATATTTGTTTGCGTTTTGGCATCCTTCTGTCATGGCATCCTTGTGTTATGAGCTAACACATTTTGCCTCTGAACAACTTTGAAATTTAATTAAATTGAATATATGAAAAGTTTAAATTTAAGTTGAATTATTGATAAAAATACTGAAACATAAATAGCTTATATACTAATTGCAGGTAAAGAAAATAGAAAGAGATAATATCAATTATAACATAATGTTTTTTTAATCTTTTATTGCATTATGGTGTTTGGATTGTAAAATTGATTATCTTCGATGCAATATGGTAATTAATTTATCTATTTGTTTTGTTTTCAAAAAAAGTTTTTGGAACTCAAGAACATATATTTTAATTTTCTTCACTCTTTTAAATAAAGCCTAAATTATTAAAATAAATAAGCATAACCATTTTTTTGAATTTATTATCTGAGTTGAATATTTAACTTTAAATATCGTAGCAAAACAGTTTTTAAACAGCTATTGGTCTGAGAAGATTTATGTAAATTGAAGGTTTTTGAAAAAGATCATAACTAGAATATAGTTCTTAAAACTTAATATTTTCCCTTACTTATAAATAGCTAAGTAGAACTTGGAATCTAAACATATTTTATATAAAATAAAAATTAATAAAGAGCCTAAATATATCATGTAATCTCTCCTTACTACTTATATTTTATAAAATCTTTATTCTTATATCTACAAAAAAATAATAAATAAATAAAAAGAAAAATTATATCGTCTCGAAAATTATTTGCATAACAATGTTAAGTGTATTAATCAATATCAAGATATCTTTGAATGATGGTGGTGAATTGTTTATTATATTTTGAATATGTTAACCCTCCAGTATAGTTAATGATTAATATATGTAATGATCAGAGAGAGTCACAAAAATATGAGTTTTTTCATAATTTCAATTAGTGTTAACATAATTTTGCATTTTACTTAATATTACATTAATATGTTAAGATAAGTCTGGAAGCAATAACTTTGTGCAGTTGTGATAAATAGCATTTTCATTTAACTTTTCAACTAACTGTTTATTTATACATCTATTCATATTCAATCTTTAAAAAATTCAGCATGCTATGCAATGTTTTTTATGTGCAATGTTAAAATTGCAGGCAATAAGCTCACAACAAACTTTTTCTTTTTTATCTTTTATTTTTTAGTTTCATGTTTTTTTCCATACAGAAAGATGAATGAAAAAAAATTATTCTTTTCTTTTTATAAAGTCATCCTCGGCATTAAAATATCCAGATTTATTTTGTTTAAAACATGTAAAAATATGAATTATATTGTTGCTGTAGGTTATTCATAGCTACAAAGAAAAGTAATAAGACTTTCAATGATGAAATCTTATAAGTTAACTAATTTGATCAGTCAAATCTGTTTGATATTCTGGAGGGTTCAAAAAGTTCAATTAAGTCAGGTTTTATTCCACGAAATGTCAGTAAATTAACTTTTATTTATCAAATTAACGTATTTCATCAATTAATACAATTTTATTTCATTGACTGCTATACATTTCTGCCCATGAAAAGTTCAATGAAAATGAATTCATGGAAGATATTTATTACAGAACCATCATTACCTTTAAAGCTTTAAAGTATTAATTGGTCTTCTAAATAAATTTTGAACTTCGAAGTATTTAACAGTTTTCCTTGTTTCCCTACATATGAATTTACTTTGTCGTGTCATAGTAATTTGCGAATCAGTGTGGTACAGAAGAAGAATTTCAATTTTTCACTTTTTACCGAATTCAAAAAGTATGAACTTTTTCATCAAGATGTAAAAAAAGAAAACCTTTATGGCTTATGTAATAAATTTCTTTTGCAATTCATTTATATTTATCACCAAGTTATAACCTATTCATTTTGTTGGATCATTTAAAATAACAAGTCATACATTAGTGTGTTCCTTTTTTTTTATTGTGTCTCTTCTCTAAACTCTAAATGCTGGCATTTCATGCATAAAGAAATACAATTGTTTGTTATTATACTATGCAATTTTAATGTACAGCATTACTCACTATTAATTTTTTTTTAATAGCTTAAAAACCACATATCGAATGGTATTCTTGACAAAGTCTTGATATTTGCGCTTGAAAAAAAAAGGATTAAAAAATAATATGTTACCAAAATAAGATTCATTAAAATGACATATGATGTATATTTCATAATGGGGTAGACATTAGACGATGTTAAAGCCAAAGAGTTAGCTGTGAGTAATATTTATACTCTCACTATGTTAATGTAGAATTAAAATTGAGCGATAAACCGAACTTTGTAATTCTTTGATTCACCAATCATACTTTATTATCACTTATAATGCTCCATCTAAGGAAAGTTTTGTTAATAATACTATCCATAATTAATTTCTAAAATTATTTATATAAAAACAATTAATAAAGTAAATTATATAAAGAGGTGATAAGTTTTAGCATTAGTTTACAAATAACGTAATTGCAGTTGATGTAAAGCCTGTTAAGAAAATACTTTACCTCTTTCAATAAGTAAATTTTCAAGTATTTGAAAACACTGTTTTGTACATACCGTTAGAAGGATGATGGTATTGATACAATGTTAAAACTTCATATATTTTTTTTATTATATGTTAAACCATTCAGTGCCAGGCAATTTATCAGATGATGCTATGTTCATTATAATATTTACCTATATCATCAATTTTGAAGTCTATTTATAGAAAAAAAAAATCTCATTTCATGTTTAACCTCTGTCATCAGACTTGTTTTACTTACTTTTATACTTTGTCCTCCTCATTGCTTTTATTTACAATTACAAATACATACATACATAAAGATTAAACTTTGTAAATGCGAAACTTTTGTATGGTGTAGGATGGAGTGGTATAAATGTTTAATCCTTGAAAAAATCTTGGGATGTGATAGCTGTCTAATGAGGATTAATAATTATTGATCAATACTCACTGCTTGAAAGTAGTCCTCATCTTTTAATTAGGCATATAACCAAGGTATGCCTTTAATAACACTTCATCCAGCCAAAGTATAAATTTTTTTTTATTATTCAAAGTTGCTTAAAAAATTGTACTGCAATGCAAAATAAAATAAACTTTAATTTTATTATTTTTGAGGGGAGTCATGAAATAGAATATTATCATACTCACATGGTGCAAAGTAATGTTATTTAAGATATGAACCACAGATAGAATAGAAAAAATTAACATTTCTACTTTAACCTAAGGTGTGAACTAGATTTTATGCCAACAGGTTGTTCACCAGAGACTGAATTTTTTTGCAGTATAAAAATAAATAAATATTTTTATTTATTGCTTTAATATAAAATATTTATGTTATGCTGATGTATTTCCATAAATATTAAACCATTAAAATCAAAGTAAATTACTGTAAAAGTAATTATTTGTTAAATTAATGAATACAAATATTTATAAGAAACTTATAAGTCCGTGTAATTATTAATTGTTTAATAAAACTAGAACTTTTGGCGGTTATTTAAGTAAATATTTTTAAAATTATTTCGTAATTATTTTTATTATTTAATAAGCATAACAAAAAACTATATTTTATCACACAATTCGATACTGGCTAATAATCGATTTAAAACACTATATCGATATTAACTAGAAATCGGTGTGTAACAGACTAATCTAAAAACTCTTTACTAAGAAGGGATCAAGCAATTACTTCTTTATCTGTTTAAATTTCTACTAATCGTATAGTATAAATCATTTTTCTATTTAAAAGCTTTTTTTGTACCAAAAGGTATTAATTTTTCAAATTATAAACAATCTTCTGCCATTAAAAAAAATCGGTTTTATAAAAGTATTCAATAGTTCACTTTTGATCCCAAAATACGTAAAAATAATAATAAAGCTTAATACTTAATAAAGCGGATCGGATAAATAATTTTTAAAAAATGGTAAGATAATAATTTAATTGCATAAAAATACAATTTCTGGTGACCACTGTCCACAAAAGCACAGCCTGGTTGATCACAATTTTCGTGATCGGAACTTGAGTGGGTTAATTGGATTCAGTCACAGTTAAAAGGTATTTTAATTATTCATATACAATTATTAATTTTCCCTCTCGTATTTAATGTTCTTCCATTATTTCAACACTATTTAATTTCTAACTTTTAGTGATACAAATGTAAAATTTTATTATATGTATGATACTTGAAACAAAAATCATTCTGAACTCGACTGAAATAGGGTATGTAATTATTTTTGTAAAATGTAGAATTGTATTGTAGGGACATTGCCAAATTCTGACGAATAGATTGAACTAAGTATGCTGAAATATTCTTAAAATGTAATGTAAATTAGTTATGTATAACATTTTTAAGTTTTCGAAATTTTTTTTTTTTCAATTGTAATATAATACTAGATTTTTTTTCCTGTATATATTTTTTAAAAACCATTTGGTTTTTGTAGTTACCAGTTTCTAGATAAAACTTATTTTTATTAGTCCTGTATAAATTTTAATGATGGGGCGAGAGGTAAATATTTCTGGGACCTGTTTGATAATTTTTATTAAATTCTTGTAATAAAATTGTTTTGATTTTGAAGGCATGTACTTAGGTTGTGATAATACCTATATATATGTACACCGCATATATATATTGTTGATTCATGTTGTACTTTGGTATTGTAGATAGATGTATGTAATTCCAAATTGTCATATTTTAGAATAAACTGTGTTATAATTCACTTTGTTTTATGAAATTAACCTTTATTCATCAAGATATAGATTTTTACTAAAGCATTTTAAATTTTCCTATTACAGCTATAAATCATTAAACTTTGAAAATTAGTTAAAAATTGTAAAAAATATATAAAAATTTGCCCTTATGATATTGGAAATCCTTTTCAGATCACTGAAAATACTTCAATTTTAGTTTAAATTGGCAATCTTGTTCCCTAAAACATACTGAAAATGAAGAAGGTTAGTTGTGAAAATGGAGAAAGAGATGTCCGACATCAACCCCAAAATAAATTAAGAGTTATGATAAAAAAATGCATCCTACAGGTATTTATTTTAAACATAAAATGTAATCCTTAATAAATGCATATAGATAACTACATTCTTTAAAATTAATTTTATATAAATAGAAATAAAGAATGTTTCTAAATCTATGATTTTTTTTCTATCTATTTTTTATTTTATTGTTAGTTTTATTTGCATATGACCATAGTTATTAATTAGCAATGTAGTATAGAGAAATTCCATGAAATTCTATACCTCTTCATTTAGTTGTATAATGCTAATGCTTTTGAAAAGAAAGAAAATATATTTCATTTAAAATATTAGACTTTATTTGCAAAGACATATTTCTTTATTTTTAAAAAATAATAACTTAATATTTAAATGCCTATATGTTTTAGTAAATTATTCTTTTGCTTTTATTAGTGATTAGGGATCATTTTGTCCGTCCAGTCTGCGATACCATCTCACTTCTTCTGAGGTCTACCATATGAGTATTTAATTCTATGTTCATCTTAGACCTATTTATGTTTCATACATACCAGTTTCTGGAACAGAAATATTTTGCATGATTAATTTTTTTAAAACTAATTTCAATTTATTAAACAGCAATGTTACTTCACTTACAAGAGCAGATTTCCTTAAACTATCACTCATTCGAACATAGATGGCCTCACAATACTTTATCAAGTATGGGCCTCTGTGTTAATCCCCCTAGGCTTTTCCAAAGCTTTCGATTCCTTGGACCATTCTATCCTTTTCTCCAAACTAAAGTCATTGTCCTTTTCCAACACCTCTATTCTATGGTTCCAATCCTTCCTCTCTGACAGGTCCCAAGCGGTTTTTATGCCCAACCAACCCCTTTCCTCTTTCTTCACTCTATCCTCAGGTGTGGCACAGGGATCAAGCATTTCTCCTCTCCTTTAAAACTGTTTCATCAATGATCTTCCTAAATCTGTTCATCACTGATTCTACCATCTATATGCTGACGACTTCTAATCTATATCCTTTCCTCCTTCTGAGCTATCATATGCGTTCGCCAATATTCAGCAAGACCTAGATAGGATCAGTGCCTGAACAAACTGAAATTGAATGCAATGAAAACCCAGGCTATTGTTCTAGGTTCCAACTCCCTCCTTACAACTATCCCCACCCTTCCAACTTTAATCCTAAACGACCACCCCATCAGTTTCAACTCCTCCATTAAATACCTAGGCATTACTATTGACCAAAACCTTTCCTGGAAACCCCATGTCACCCAAATATCCCGACAATCAATTAGTTCCCTGAAATATTCCATCGATCTCGGCATCTTCTTATACAATCTACCCGGAAGCTGCTCGTATCATCTCTCATCTTTCCCCACTTTGTCTACTGTAGTATGGTATACGGGGCCTCTCGAAAATGCTTGAGGGCCGATTAAAAAGAATAATGAACTAGGCTTTAAGATTTGTCCTTGGTACTCCGAGGCAATCCCGTGTGTCACATCACTGTGATGAGTTAAAGTGGCTCTTTCCTCCCATTCGTAGACAATATTTCCCTAATGTTTTTCTATACCAATCCATTAACTCGCAACACCCTTCATATAACTATAGTCTCCTCCCATTCAAATCCTCTGTTCAGCACCACAAAACAAGATCTCGCCTTTCTGATCTCTACATTCCTTCTCACAGAACTAGGGCATTCGAGCGTTCCTTCCTCGCCCACTCCACCACTGTGTGGAACTCAATCCCTCCTTTCATCCGCCGTTCTTCTTCACTGGCCTCATTTAAATCCCTGCTTTTCCATCATCTCTTGACATCCCAAACTTCTGCTTGAACAAATTAGTATTGTAATTTCAATCTCGCTACCTACGTGTTTTGTTTATTTTTCCAACAACAAAGAAGGTACAAACTTTGTAAATACTTTATCGGATGCTATGCCATTCATTTATTTTAGTTAGCAATTTTGTTATTAACTATTGTATTAATTTTATTTATTATTATTTTGTTAATATCGATATATTTATTTTCGAGAGTTAGTTAAAGTCCTGTCAAGTTTCGTACTTTTTATTTATTTATTTTCTTATCTATTTCTATTTTTGTTATGTTTTGTCACTCTTGATTATTTCATGATTTGTATTATTATGTAGCCTTCTGGCCTGATGAATATTATGTTTTTTTTATTTGTTCATAATTGTTGTTCTAAAGGGACTTGCCAGAATAAAGTTTGTTTTCTATCCTATTCTATTCTAACACTCGATTCTTCTGAGGTTAAATACCATTTACAAAAATTTACTCTCTATAAATCCCATGGATAGGGACAATCTTCTTAGCCCTTAGATGTTTCGACAACTTCCATGTAAAGCTGTTATGTCCCTTATGTTATCTATAATATCATGCTACATACAAATTTGTACGTAAGATCCTGGGACCAACTACCGGTAAAATGGATTTATCTATTTTACCGGTAGTTGGTCCCAGGTTCTTTTAAAAGGAGTACAAAATCATCAGTTATGCTGTTCTTTGGAAGACATAGGAGGGGTTCTCAAGCCTATTTGATATCAAGTACTTGTTAAAGATCCCTATCCTGGATAGGCAAAATTTTAGAACTCACACTGTAGCATCTCCCGATTAATCATAGCAGCATAAAGTGATATTAAACAAAACAGAGTCAAACTACCCATTTTCCTTTCTTATGGAAACATTTCTTATGGAAACATCCTTTTCCTAAAGTCAGGATAATCTTTCAACACCATGACATTTTATAGACAATAAGTCTGATTTCAATCCTTGTGTTAGTTTCTTATTTTATTGTAAGTTCTGAGATGACAAAGGAAAATAAAAATATGTACAAGCACTAACAAAAACAAAATTACCAAAATAGGGAATTGTTTTGTAGATAAGAGTTTTAAAGAAGACAGACAATGGAGTTAGTAGCTAGATTCTTGTAGCTTCCTCTTTAAAGGAAGCTATTTTAATTTTAAAGTTGCCCTCTAAAGATTTTTATATCTGTATCTGGTATTTCTGCATATCTGTGTCCCGGAGATAAAGGACTCCATGCCCACAAAATAGGTAATATTTTAGTAATAAAATTGTGATAAATAAATACTATGATCAATACTTCCAATTACTTATCAATGCCAATAATAATGTGAACAACTTTCTGTATATTGTTTCTATCATTAACGAAGAAACAAATTTTAATGGTTCAAAGTTATGGAAAATTGGCTCTCATGACCAAATAGAAAAATTATAAAAATGTGACATTTTGTTTTTCATCACCAGAATACAAACATCAAACTATTGATGAAAAATTAAATTTCAATACCACAGTCAGTTTAGTTAGTTGACTTATAAATTCTGTATTTATATGTAAAAAAGAAAATTAACTTACATCTTAATAATATTATTATTGGGTTAGTTTTGATACTAATTGAAAAAAGTATCTATTCTCAGTTAATACATTTCTACAGTATTGAGCAATATTAGGTTTTTATCTGTGGCATGAGGGAAACCAATATATGAAAAAAAAAGTACTTATTGGTTTTCTTTTATTCTTATTTTCTTTAAAGGAAGATGTCTAGACATTATTAAGGACTAATCCATACAATTTCAATATCTATAAACTTGTTTCATAACAAATCTTGAATTATTTTGGCTTTATATTCTTGAATAAAAAATATTTTTTCAATGAAAAAATATATCCATTTTATTTTAAGAGCCACCCAACTCTACTTAACTTACTAAACTAACTTAAGAAACTTTTGGGCAGAGCTTAGGACGCAAGGTTATGATTTTGAAAGATAAGGCTTTCTCAATAGTACAACTTCAGACTACCTTGTCGAATACATCCTGAATTTTTTTAGCATTGAGACTTATTTTAAACACATGCAGTAATTAGCTAATCTATCTTTATTTCTATAGCAAAAAAAAATTATTTATAGCAAAAGAATTTATTTTTAGGATCATGATAACTAAAACGCTCTCTATAAAGTTACTATGTATATCCATCTGTTGACTCCAATTTAGTAGTAAATAATTGGTTTTCAATTTTTAAATGCACGTTGAAAGTTAAACATGATGAGAAGGTAGAGTCTATACTGTTTCTGATCTAACGGTTACCTAATGAGATGATTTGGCCGAGATCACACTCAGCTGCAGCTTTTTCCCCAAATGAGAGTACCCTCTTTATAGAAGCTGGGTGAGCCCCTGGAGGATATGCAGAACCCACAGGGTTGATCTGAAGCTAATATATTAAATAATTCCTCTGCCACAGCTGGATTTAAAAGAAGGCCTTCATCTCACCCTTAGCTGTCCCACTCCCTAGCTCCAATGGAAATATCATCAATAATATTTTTTATTTAGACAAATTCAATGAAAATTTTTACTGGACTTAATTTAATTGTATTAATAGATAAAAAAAAGAGTCTTCAATTAAGATTAATATCAATTTTAAGGAAGATAAGAGGTGTCATTATCATATATTGAATTCCATAACTATATTTAGATTAGGTTAGGTTGTAAATTCAACATTAAAATATATTTTAATTCATTGTCAGAAAAAGCTTAATGTTGACTCTGCTCATTTATTGATAATTATGTACTTCATGGCTAAACTGTATCCCTGAAGCTTCTTTTAAAAAAGTAAGATAAGCTTGGACTACAGGATAAATTTAGTTAACTGCAAAATATATCAAATTTAAGTTTCAAGACAACTCTTCAATTATATGAATCTCAGAAAATATTTTGTTGAACGATTCCCTTTTTACTCATTATCAATGTTAAGGAATAACGAAAATACATAATTTATTAAATGAAATCCTACATTATAATTTGTAATTTCTTTCATTTAAGTGGGGTGGCTCAGTGTGTAGAGTAATGATTTAATATACTGAAGGTTTCGGGTTTAAATCCAGTTGTTGAAGATAAATTATTTATACTAATAACAGCCAGGAATCGACCCAGGAGAATCTATTGACCCAACTGAAACTAACCAATCCTCTGTAAACCTTTAATTGGGGGAACTCAGGAAATTGACCTTGTGATCAAGAACAAATCACCTCCTTGCACAACCGTTTCCTAGGAACTGTACAGTCTGTGCCATATAGTGAACTCAAAACCCTTAATGGGTTGTCATGATTCGGGTCAAAAAATAATCTTTGATTAATTTTGTTTCCTGTAGAGTATGTTACATGGGAATTCCCAATCGCAAGCATGAAGGATCTCCAATAAGCTTCGGTATTCCTGGTGTCATGGATTATCCCGATTGTAGTTAGTGAACTATAGAATTAATCTTTGGGTTTCAGGGTGCTTTGTTAGTTTCATTATGAACGAGTTTAGATCTCTTTGCTTTGATTAGCTTCAAAGTAATTCGCTTTAAGTCTAGCTTTCTAGACCATTTAATTCTCTTTTGAATGAACATCAAGAAATATCTGAGAGATTGGAAGTTTTAGGTTTATTCAAATAACAAAAAAAAAAAGTAAAGTGATTACTTTCATTGAATATTTAATAAACGTGACTTTAAGTTCCTAAAGGCGTAGAGAACCGGTGGCTCTATCGCCAGTCATCTGACTGCAATTAGCCCTGGTCCTCCAGGTTGGGGGAAACCCAGTACCGGGGGGGGGGTGGTATTGGCCGGGCACCCTTTCTCCTGAGGGGACATAAGTATTCAGGATCAGGAGACCAGTTGTCCCGAAGATATGAGGCCTCCATCACTGGACTAACTAATAACCCGCATGGTAGTAAACTCTATTCAAAGCAATTCTCGACGCTAACAATGGCATAAGAGAAATTCAAAGAAGAGAATCCTGTGAGAATGTTCAATTTGCTGAATCCTTGCTAGTGATGTTTTTTTTGTTTTTGCTTTTAACGCAAACGTTTTAAATTTTCTCCCAGTTTTTTATTGGAAGTAGAACAGAATAGAAAAGTAACTTTATTCTGGGACTAAGTCTCTTTGTAATAACAGACATGAACAGAAATAGAAACATAATATATATCTGGCCAGAAGACTAACATGATACAAATCATAAAGCGTATAAAAAGTACTAAAAAATATGAATTTGCCGGTGGAAGGATTGCGTAAAGGTCGATCTTATGGATTTGGGTTTGGGCAGCAATTCTTCTATGGAGGTTTGTTACCAGCGATTGGTAATATCAGCCTTCGGGTTCACCGAACCTTTGTTATTACCGCTAAATATATGAATATTTATGCTACAATCTGCATACCTGCCAAAATCTTCAATACATTCATCACAAGATGTCTAATGTATCGAAGATAGAAAGAAACCTTACGGAAGACAATATTAGCACAAAATCGACCTATCCGTTCAGGATATAAGCGGGGTAACAGATCCACCATTCACTTTAGGTTCACAGCTAGGCAGGTAGTCTTACGATTTTTTAAAGGGAGTAAATCATCATGTCTTACGTCTTCTTTCGGTGGGGCGTAAAATGGCACGCTTGTGCAGTGTTAGGTGCATAACATAAAGTGACGTTAAATGAATAATAGAATCAAAATCTAGAAGAATTATCAATGCTTGGATGATCTTAAAAAAAATGTCTGCTTACACAGAACGAACCTAGCGCTATGTATGCTTCATTAGCAATTGCAGTAAATGAAACCTCTGTTTTTTAACTCACTGTATGTATTTATGTATGTAAAAAATTAAATAACATGGAGTTCCTGTTACTTTTACCAGAAATATATAAATAAATAAGGAGCCGCCATTTCGCCTTAATCCTATTGGCGAAAAGTAAACAAAAACAATTAAGAACATTAATCTGCAAAGTGAAATATAAACAAAAACAAGTTTGAATATGAAACATTAAGCCTCTTGGTGGAACGTAAACAAAAACCAGTTCAATTATGTAGCAATAATCCTCTAAGTAAAATTTAAATAAAATCGTATAAAAGACGTATGAAAGACAGAGGATCCGGGTTCGAATCCCGGCCGAGGGCCTATCTTTTCTCTTTAAAAATAAAAACAATTAAACAAAATCATGTTGTGCTTTGAACCCTTAATCCCGTTTATGTAAAGGCATTTCTGGAAGGAAACTTAGGATGTAAATATGGACTTCGAACATGTAATTCTTAAAACATAAACATACATATCTGACAGTTTATTATTTTGCATTCACTCTCCAGCATTCTTGTTAGATGTATCTTCTAAAGATCCGAGTAAGTTGAGTTTTTTTTTAAATTTTATTTTTTCTTCAGTAGTTTTGTTGTACCATCGTAAAATTTTAAAAAATGTCAGTGTTGTGACAGATTTTTTAGCGGAAAAATTAACTATGTTCGTCAAGGAAATACGTGGCTACTAAGCAATGACGTAAATGTGTTTTCTGCGTAACAATACTTCCTCATCCAAGTTTTATTTCTTTCGTTATACTAACGTTCTAATGAGAACTTTATAATCATATGAAAATACATTTTTTTTTTTATAGCTTTTTATAAAAATCCTGAAAGTATTAAATCGAAATTTTAAAAAATTGAACTCATCGATTTAAAATATTTTTCTAAATATTTTATTTGAAAAGAAAAGATATGGCCAGGACCGGGACTCGAACCCGGGTATTTCACCTCTCCGTGGTGATAAATATTAAAATATAAAATATTTTTTTGTTACAGAAATATCGGAATCGCTTGTGACTAAATATATTTTAATTTAAGATTTATGATCTAGAATAAAGTGGATTTGAGATTGAGAAAGATGAAATATTTAATGTTTTTATTGAAGAAGAAACAATCAAATTAGAAGTTAGTGAACGTAACAGTAAGACATTAAGAAGGGATTGTGAATGATGATTGAGTGGATCAGTAGTAATGCTCTAGAGTTGCGGCGCCGAAGATCCAGGGTTCGAATTTGTATTTGAAAAAAAAATTATTTCATGAAGCAGAATTATATTAGGGAACTTGATAGCTCAAAGATTGAGCGCTGAGTTGCTGTGCCGAAGGTCGCAGTTTCAAATCCTGCTGTGGCAGATAATTTATATAATCTGTTAAATGCGAGGGATGGATCCTGTGGGATCTGGAGACCCTCCTGGGGCTCACCCAGCCGCTATAAAATGGGTATCCTTGATCATTAGCGTAACTAGAGTTGACTCATGGGGGAGTTAACCTTCCCCCCCCCAGTCAACCACTCCAACATATTACTCCCTTCAAAAAAGATGTGTCGTAATATAGGTATAATATGTATTATACTATAAATAATGTAGCTTCAAATTAAATAAATAGTTTATAATTTTTTATAAATGTTATTTTGGAAGTAATAAATGTTATTTTTGGAAGGGAATCAAGAAGTAGCTTTTAAATACAAGTAAACCTATTTATTGGTTACAATAACTTACTATACTTAATTGCATAGGGAACTTTCTAGACACTTTACTTCTAGATCCTAAGAATTGTCTACACTATTCTTCTCACATTTGCGATCTTATTGTTGCCGCTAGATGACACTACTGCCGCTGTAATAATATAATTAATTGTAAATAAACAGTATTACGTTTTGGTTTGTCATTTTAGTGTACATTTTATTCATTAAAATACCTTTGTTTGCATTTTCTTTGTTGTGTTATTGGTATTATTGACCCTTACTTCTGTAATCCCACAATAATAACTCTGAAAAAGTAAAATCCTTCAGTTTTATTTTGTTTAAATGTTACGTACAATATTTTTTTTAATTTCTTCTAAGCAATGGGGGGGGGGGTTACATCCCCTATAACCCCCCTCGTTACGCCTATGTCCTTGACAGGAGGAAAAGTTGAGCGTGTTCTCGGACAAATCACCTTCCTGCACAACCGTTATTTTAGAAATATTACAGTCTCTACCAAGCACTGAAACCCTTCATGAGTTGTAGTGGGACAGGTAGTGTTATAATAATGAGTTGTTATAACAGGTAGTTTATTTTTTATGTTAATAATTTTTGTTTCTTCTGCAAACAAGTTAATTAATGGCGATTTTGAATTTAATTGCGAGCTAAACTGGGACGATTAATGTGGGGAGTAATTCAGTTTTCATAAATATTTTAATGAAAAATTCATGATCCTCTCATAAATAATTTTAAAAGATACAAAAACCGGTTGAAGGTAGGCTGGTTGCCATAGCAACTGCCTAATCATATATCAATATTTTAGTAACTAGCTTCGCCTGAGGGACGCAGGAGGGCCGCTATGCTCCACTGCTTCCGAGGAAAAAAATATACGCACTCAGCCTTATTCATTTATATATATATACGTATATATATATATATATATATATATATATATAAATGAATAAGGCTGAATGCGTATATTTTTTTCCTCGGAAGCAGTGGAGCATAGCGGCCCTATGCTATATATATATAAATGAATAAGGCTGAGTATATACTATAGTGAGTATATACTTGAATATATATATATATATATATATATATATATATATATATATATATATATATATATATATATATATATATTCAAGTATATATCAATTGAATATTCGAATTAAATTTCGAGATATCACTGGACATTCAACATCTCTATCGGTAAAATTTACGTTTTTCGGACTTTGAGATGGTTTGCTTGTTTGTTTATTTAATGTCACTCTATGCTGCTATGGCTAATCGGACGAAGCTACAGTGGGATCTATAAAATTTCCCTATCCAATATAATGAATAAACAAAAATATTGTTACGGGCTACTGGATATTAAAATGAATTAAACTACTCCTTAATTAAAGATACTAATATTTGTTAACAAATGATTAAAAGAATACAATTAAACTATTAACAATTAAATTATTAGATTAATATAAATTTACAATAACCATATTCTAAATATTTATTATCCAGGCCTAACTCCTATTTAATTATTACAATAATATAAGATATTACTAATTCTAAATGACTTTACTATTTACATAAATTTGTATGATTATTATAAAATTACGCTACAATTTATAATTACTAATTAACACTTACAGTTCACTAGTCCACCGACCGTAAGATTCTCCAAGTATGACAAACTGACACACAGTAACAAACAGAAACAGTTTATTACACTCGTGAGACTGTCACAGTTCACTGATACACTTATTACACTGGCCGGTTCAACACTGACTAGTTTATCACACTGACACTCATTTTATTACAGATCATCACCGTGCCTGGTCTACTCTCAGACTGGTTCGCTCGAGGCAAGAGGGGTATTTAAGTAGGCAAGGCTGAACATTCTAGAACACGGAAGTAGGGGAGAAATTCTGGGAGTGTCTAGAACTTTCTTAATAACTTCCGACAAAAGGAGGCGATCGAGAAGGTCCTAATCCTATTTTAACTTTTCCCTATTTAAGCCGCTAATCCCTTGTTTCCGTCCTTCTCTCTGTGGCCGTAATAATATCAAAACCCATTAATGGTCATAGGTTGAGTACATGGACGAGGTTTTGTTGTTTCTATGACTACGGTCGTACAGAGAGTTGATTTGTCCCTAATCACACTCAGCTGTCAGGTTTTCCAGTAGGAAAACCTGACAGCTGAGTGTGTCATAGGGGTTGGGTGAGCCCCAGGAGGTTCTGTGGATCGTAGAGTCCACCAGGGGCTATTAACAGATTAAGTAATACATCTGCCACTGCCCAATTTGAACCCGAAACCTTCTGCATAGCAACTCAGCACTCTACTCCATATTATCAACTTTACTGAATGAAAGTCTGTGGTTTAATAATAACGGATGAACGATGAATTTATTAAAAGCGGGCATCACACATGAAAAGACCCTAGATATTATATATTTATAGTTATACCTATATATATATATATATATATATATATATATATATATATATATATATACATATATACATATATATATATATATATACATATATATATATGGTTTACACAATAATATGGATTGAGTAATAAAAGATGGTAGAAAGTTGGTAAGATCGAAGGTTATTCTGCGGCAAGATTCTACCTCAAGCATTATAACCTACTTACCTGGCACAAGCAATATTCATATTAGTTATAACTTTAATATTATTGAATATTAAGAGTCCCAGGAAATAGTTTATCTTTCCAATGAGCATGAGAAATGTAAAGTTTATTAATTTATTTTATGTAAAGTTTATCATGTTATTAAATAATTTAACTCAGGTGAACCGGTTTCCATAATTCTTTACAAAACAAATCTAGTAAATTCAGAAAATAAATTAACAGCAAAATTTTGAAGAGTATTTTTTTTCTTTATCTTTATAAATGACCGAATTATAGGCGTATTAATTTATTTATCATTACAAAAAAAAAAATTGCAACATCCAAGAAAGGTCTTGGAATGGAAGGGTCAGAACATGGTAGAGACAGTACTATTTCATGAACCACAGTTGTGCAGGAAAGTGATTTTTCCTAAATCAAAGATAAAGATAATTTCATCGCTTGGTCTTATCCAGCCTCTACAAAATGGTCACCCAATTTGGGAGAAAAACTCTTGTGTTCTCGGACGAATCGCCTCCATGTACAAACGTCTCTACCACAGAGTCAAATTAGCTAAGAATGCTACTCCACGTGCAGTCTCTACCATGTATTCAACCCAAGACCCTTCATGGGATGTATTAATTTTTTGTAACAGGAATTTAAAACCTTGAAACATGATGCATTTTTATTTTTTTATTTAGTTTTATCGTTTTAAAAATATTAAGTTATACATTTCAGTAAAACATTTATAGACAATTTATTTAAAAATATAATCTTACCCCGCATGCTGATTGAGAAGCTCAAAGTGGTATATTAAATTCTGAATAAGACTAAGTCAGTTTACTCATGGAAGATTGGTTTGGAAATGAAGAAGAATAAATGCTAAAGCATTCCTTATAGTACTTATACTTTGTATTTTAATTAAGTACCTTTCTCGTAAAGTTTAAACCTCAGTTGTTTACTTAAGTTAAATTATATTGTAGAAATTCAAGCTCTAGTGATACGATTTCTTTCCATAGAAACCAACAAAGGATTAGCGTAGTATTCTTAGCTACCTTGATTCCAAGGTAACTGAAGCCATTTATTTTTAAAAAAGAAATATTTACACGTGTGCTTGGGTTAGTATTAAACTAATAACTGTATAAGTAGTAAGTTACTGTTGAAACATCGGACACCAACATCACACCAAACTGTTCAAAGAAGATGGGGTGCAAGTACTGCAAATATGTTGCAGGTATTATTGTAATTATTATGTTTAATAACTAATTTAATTATGTGAAATGGGTGCATGTATAATAAAAATAGAGTATAATGAAACGGCAATGTTTATCCGTTTATGGGATTGAGACTTATGCGAAGGTTTATGGATTGTCAAATGAAACTCATTTTTATCTTTACATTAATCAACCTTATATTAATGCCATTTTTCAGTTTAAAAATATATTAATTGTGTATATGTTTAATTATTTGGACGTTTTAAAACTATAAAGCATTAATTTTTTAAACATTTAATTAGGTATAATTATTATTGACCTGTTCTGCTAAATCCATTTGAGTCTTCACTTCGTACAGACTGGGTACGCCCCACATGGCTATGTAGATTTTCCTCATTCCAGACTGATTATAATGTATAATATAATAATGCATAATTATGCACCAAAAAAATAATATTTGGTATCTTTTCCGCAGGTTGTCGCTTATAGTTGATATTCAACAGGTTTCAACTATTTATTCTTTTCATTTTAAATATTTTCCAAAAATACATGTTCACATGAGCTTTAGAATGGAAAAGAAAATTTAGTTATGGGTAATGTATATATTTCGGAAATCATTTCATCATTAACGTAACTAGAGGTGACTCATGGGGGGTTAACCCCCACCAGTCAACCACTCCAACATATTACTCCCTTCAAGAAAGATGTCTCGTAATATAGGTATAATTTGTATTATACTATAATCATGTAGCTTCAAATTAAATAAATAGATTATAATTTTTTATAAATGTTATTTATTTTATAAAAACAGTTTATTCATTAAAATAACAGTGTTTGCACTTTCTTTGTTGTTTTTTTGACATTATTGACTCTTACTTCTGTAATCCCACAATAATAACTTTGAAAAAGTAAAATCCTTCAAATTTTTATTTCTTTTTAACTGTTACTTGCAATTTTTTTTTTTTATTTCTTCTAAGCAATAGGAGGGTTACATCCCCAATAACCACTCCCCTCCCCTCGTTACGCCTATGCATTTCATCAAGAAATAAAAGTTTTAACTAATATTTCGAATTATAAAATACATATGTTTGTTGAAATGTTCTTTTGTCGATGAAATGATACATATTTCCCATAATAATATTCCCTTTTCGATAGTAAAGCTCATGATATCTTGAATTTAAAATTTGAATGAAATTATAAATAATAATGTTGACTTTTTCCCCTATACGAATTTGAATAGCTATTTATTTATTTTATAATCAGGGAGGTGGTGTTTAATATGATCTTTGAATAATGTGATCATTATGGGTTCTGTGATTTTAATTGTTTCTTTAATAATTTGAAAATATTTTATTTAATTCATTTTCCATTATGGTTTTAATAATTATTTGATAACACCCTGTATTTATCTGAGCTTAAGTTGGTCAACCATATTCCCTGTTCTCATTTGACTGAACAAAAACGAATCATCCCTGAATTTTTAATGACCGGCAGCTGTTTTTAATATTTTATTTATTTTACCTGATTGATACTAAAAATCAATATTCTAATTATTTTAAATCACTAAAATCGTTAAAAATATATTTATAATTTCTACAAGAATAACCCAACAAAAAACTGAATTATGTCGTGATCTATTAATGGAACATATGGTTTAGAATAACCTCCGCCATTTTATAGAAACTTAAAAACCAAACTTTTTTTTTAAGTTGTCCAGTCAGTAACGGGGTGCGTTGTTAGGTATCTATTCTTTTAACGTTTCGAAAAATAAATTTCCCAAGAATTCTTAAAATTTGTCTTCAAGAAGTTGACAATAGCTGAATCATTATATGGCTATACAGTTGCCTGAAGTACAATACTAATTCATATTAAAAACAAATTTTAGTAATTTCATAAAAATGTCATATTTTCTCTAAGTGAGATAAACTCTTAACGTAAAAAAAATTAATTTAGCTGATTAATGATTAGAGTATCTTTTAAGTGATACTGTAAAATATTTACTTGTTAATTATTTAGAATGCTCTAATAAATAGCCATAAATAAGTTGTTGTTTTTTAATTTTATCCACATCTTCTATTGCAATTATAACCATTCACTATCAATTTTATGCTTTAAGAAAACTAAAGTAAGATACACCTGGATGTGCTAGCAACAGTTTTCATTTGATTCTCCAACAGCATTGCAGTTATTCATGGTTGAAGCGGCTAGCAGATATCCTATGATATCATTCAATTTTAAAATAAAACCATCCTATCTCGAATACTCGAAATTCAATCTTCATTTATCTGAAAAATAAAATAAATATTAGAAGAAAAACTATCGTTTTGTCCCTTTGCGTTCGAAGAAACCACGTATCACTAAGGAAACGTTTTGTTCATGCAAGCAGTTCATTTCATTGGACATCCCTAAAGCAATCCTATCATAAGGAAAAGTTTTAACAATATTTGAGATTTTTTTCTCTGGAAAATCCAACGTTTTGTATCCTGTAAGGAATATACGACTCAATAGTATTTAATACTCATATATTGTCATTACTCAAACAATAAATATAAAAAATCATCTGCCATGTGATATTCAATAAATTATTTAGGATTGTCTTACTCTGAATAAAACCATACGGTTGTTTTAAAACAGCTGTTAATTGATAAAAATAATCAGTATAAGCCTTTAAATCTTACAAACCTAATAAAGGAAATATTATGCTAGAAGGTATTATCTTATACTTTTTTTACGTACTTTTTTATATCCGAATCGTAGTTTGTATCTTTATTTTTTTTTTAAATAAATGTATTGTTATACTCCACCATATGATCCATTTCGAGCATCTGATCGTCTTATAAGTTTACGTGATATATTTAGACATCTTTAGCTTAGCGTCAAGGAAGAAATCCATGACTCTGAAACGGTCGACAGAACAGATCGAATCCAGGGCGATGGTGGACTCGGACCAGAAGAACATCGCGGAGGATGCTGAACCAGAATTGTGTGACATGAGTAAAGCAAGTTCGCCTTCCGAGAAAGTCGTGGATGCTGATGTAGGAGATTGTGAGTTCGTCGCAGAATATAGTTTCAACTTCGGTATAAAAGATGGCGAGAAGGTAGATTCAGCAAAGCAGGTATTTCCTCGGGAAAGATCCACCCAATTCAGAAGAAATTTAATACAGGTTTGTGCGGAAACGCTGGCTTTATAATTATTTCTAACTTTAGGGATTAAGTTCCCCAAAATTTACTTACTTAAATACTTTAACATAATATACTCGCATCGAATGCTATGAATAAACTTCACCAATACTTAGAAAAATATATATCTTACCGAGGATCGGTCGGAATCTGTCCAACTTCATACATAACATGGTAAAAATTGATATGTGAATGGTCCTTTACGGAATCGTTTTCGATTACCATATGATTGATTTATCCATAAATGTACGTAACAAAAAACTTTTCATTTATTAACTACGTCATGAATTCAATACCGGACATATTTTTACAGCATGTTATACATCTAGAGATTCATTGATGAGTAATTATAAATATATCGCACTAGTATTTCTAAAGTCAAATGTTTTTCGGTGTGTTATGACTATGAATGAAATTGGTAAATATTTGTTTATCACTCATCAAAGCTTGTCTGCCAGAAGGTACTTGTGTCACTGTTAGTGCCCCAATGCTATTCCAAGCTCACTAATAGTTTTCCAGTTTTTTTAAAAAATGAGGGTTTGTTGACTTATGTTACTTTTGAAATACAAGTGCAATATTGGGGTAAATTAATAATTAATTTTATATTATTGTAAAATACATTACAATTATTGTAATCATCCCTTAATTAAAGGGTTGATTGGAACGCTTAGGGGATGAAACTCGATCATATGATCTTATCATTTCTAACCCCGCCAAACTTCATCTATCCTAGATAATATTACTTAACATTTTTAGTTTACTTTAGAAAAGTATATATATATTTTAGTAACATGTTATAAAAAGGTTTATTATTACTATTATTAATAGCCTATGAAGCTTCAAGAGTATATTAATAAGGTTAAGCATTAAGGTCGAAGTAAGCGTCCTATCAACCATCTTGAAAACAAATTCAAAAGACGCTTTCTTTTTTCCAAGCTTTGGAAAAAACAAACTCATTGGGTAACTGTACAGTACAGTCCTGTGTCCTCAAATAATTAAAAAAAAAAAAAATAGTACAAGGGAAACAAAATCTGCATCATTATTGTTGAGCTGATAAAGACGAATCATTTCTAGAATATATTGCCAATCGAATCCGGCACACGTACACAACACATCAAATCGATGAAAGATCAGGAATGCTTGGACTGTGCGTATTTTAGTACACGAAAAAGCAATACACGGATCTGTTTTTTTGGGTTTAATATGGATATGGTTTTAAAAAAGCTGCGTATGTCAATTTCAGAAATATACAAGAAAAAATATCTAAAAATTGATAGTTAGTACATGCAAATAATTTGCTTATCGTAGTCAGTACAGTAAAACATGGTATTTACCTTTGAAGAGAACCATTGTAAGTTCAGCTGCACATAATGTATTATTTTAGCATGTTACTTACCGCTTAGGTTACATATCGGAAGTGAGAGAGATGGAGTTGAAAAATAAATGAAAGAACAGTATTTACCTTAGTATATCGCAGTTAGCATATTGTTCGAACCTATACCACTATAACCTACGCTGAATCTCGTGAGTTTAGTACAAAGTAGAGAATGTACTGTTTCAAATCTACGGTTCTCAAGGTATGTCCTTGGGTCGAGATCACAGTCGACTTCCAGGTTTTTTCTCTCTCTTAAAAAAAACGTTATCAGTGTTAAAACGCATTAGCGTACACATATTTTTTAGGAGGGGAGGAATTGATAAGGTGGCACGGCATTGACTATGATCACAAGTCTCCTTGTCAATCTTTATATTTGAAGTTTCGCATTGATATTTTATTACCTTTTTTAGTTCATTTACGTTATTTATATTCGGAATATTGAAGCATAATGAAAATTTGTAAATTAAATTAAATTTGGAAAAATCTGACGTAAGAAATGCCAACCAAAGTATTTCATATAGCATAGTTAGTAATATTCAATCCAAAATATTGTTTATATACTTACAGTTTATTTTTTATATACTATAGTATATAATATAGTTTATATCCTGTTAAAATACATATATATATATATATATATATATATATATATATATATATATATATACTTAACTTTTTCTTTAAAACTTGAAAGAACTTAGTTTCAAAGCAATTACAAATATTTTCTCTCAATATTTAATCAAAGATAATACTTAAATTAATAGATAAGGCATTATCATTTGAAATATGTTTTAGGTTTAATGATTATTTGCATTTTTATTTATTTTTGGTACTGACAACTCGAGGACTTTTCAGAACGGTTTTCTAGCCAAGTTACAGTACATTATTAAGAAATCCACAGAATTTCTGATTAAGAATTGCTTCCTTATTTCTTCTGGCTTTCATTAAATCATGATTTCAGCCGTTTTATGGTTTTATGATTCTTCGTGAATCGCTTACTCAAATTGGCAAAAGCTGTGATAGTAGTCGAAATTTTTCATTAGGATCCTGCATAAAAAAATAACGTCAAATTAGTAAACTTCAATTCCACGATTATGGGTTCGCAGTCCGGTTTGTGGCTTTCGAAATTTTAAGGGGACTAAAATTCCTTGTCCTTCGGAAGGGGCGTAACATGGTACCCCCAAGCCTGGGAGGTTTCAGGTACTCGTTAATGATCCCTATCCAAATTATACCTCTTAATAGGCAAAGTTTATGATTCCTACTGTACCACCGTCCGAATACCCATAGTAGCACAAAGAGACGTTAAACAAACAAACAAAGGCTTGTTCACATCCATTAAAACCTATATGCGATGTAAGATTTTGTGTTTCCTGGGAACTTTTAGTATGCTTTGGCGTAACACAATAATTTGTCCTACAATCCATTCACATGCTATTTCTGACTAACATGCTTTTGGTTCACGAATTATTGTCCATTTTCAACCATAGGCCATTGCAACTAGAATCGATTTGTGCAATTAAGTTATACTAAGTTTCTCATTTTGTTTTTAATATTTCACAACAATGTTGTTGTTCTTCACTTATAGGAACAAAGTAAATTAGGATATTTTCCTTGAATTTGCTTTTTATTAATTTTTGTCATCCATGTTGAAAAACGGACTACATAATAATGTGTAATTTTGATTACTTATTGTAAATTGAATAATATATGGCGATGGTAATAATAGAAGGTTTTTGGGAGCTCTAAGGTTCGATGCCGATAACTCCTTCGCCCTATCAATCTACGAACCCTATTTCGAAAGGTGGCCTTTAATAGAATCCTCCAACTTTGAAACAGGCCTACCCTTCCGTCGTTTACCAGTCAATTCAATACCCGTTAAAGTTTTAGGGATTGGCTTGTTACTCAGCCCCTTGTCACACGCCTATTTTAACTTGCTACGATATCAATCAGATTATACAATCCGGGTATGTTGTCCGCGATTTCACGTTGTGCAATTACCTATTTTTATTTTCTACACTGCCTTGTCTCTAAGGGAGTTCCTATGCCTGAAGTAATGTGATGTTACGCATGAATGTACCACACTACTGAAAATAAAATATAACTTTACCATCAGTTGTACACTTAAGTTAGTGAACGTTTTCACCTTCATCTGCTCGGTATTGAGTCTTTTATTAAAAGCTATATAGAAACGAGGAGGACTACTGAATACCACAGTTCAATGTCTAGCCCTAGTCATCAAGGGATGAACGAAGAAGAAGAATTCCATATCATCTCGCTGTCTTCCTACCACTGATCCCCTTCTTCTCTTTCCGTCGAACTTATTCTGTCATTCTTAATTCGGTTTTATCCAGATTATTTTCTATTTATTAGCGCTTTCAACCCCATTTGTAAGAGTACTTAGACTCTTCTTCCCGCTGAAGGAGTCTTTTATAGCATCCAACGGTCTTCCGACTATTGGTCTCCTTCTAGTTTGGACTCAAGAAAGGAAGTTTCGGCCGCCATCTTCCAGCTTTTAAGGAATTTCTTTTATCAAAGAGAGTTCTCACTTACCTACCGTCGAAAGTCCTCAGAGAAAACATAAATACTGCATAGTTGTTATCTTACCAACCTATAGCTCCACGAAGGCGGTGCTTGTTATGTTGAAGAAATTCCTCTTATGTATATCATCTATATAGTATTACAGAGAGGCAACATTGTAGTGATAGTTAAGATCATGTTGGCTGTGGATTATGGCGTCTTAGTAACAACAGACATTGTGTGTTGTGAGTCTCCCAGTTAGCGTCGGTTGGTAGTGAGGACTGGACCTTGTGTGCAGTGTTGTCTCGGTTTATATATGGTTATAATATAGTGTTTATATCTAATGAATCTGTGCTCGTATCGTACTACCTTGTACTGTTGTTTCCCTGCACTCTAACACCTTTTTACTCTATATGTTAACATGTTATAGCCTCCGATAGTTTCTGGAACTCCGAAGATGAGAACCTATATCATGAACTAGGCCGTGTTAGCTTGGCTTGGAACCCCTACGCCCTATGATTAATTCTGAAACCAAATAGTACGGGAGTAACCGTTTTACAAGTAGCAAAGATTTTTCGGTGGGGGGAAAGAAGCCCAGTTTTTACAGGGAACTTTTCTTTTAGGGGATACCATCGTCGACACTAATCATTCTCTTCCTAATGCTGCTTTACAGTGATTATTTCCTTCCATTTATTAGCGTTTTAAACTCACGCCTAAATTACTACTAAGCCTTCACTCTTGTAAGAACTCTTGGTCAGTTCTTTCCGCTAGAGCATGACCAAACCACGCTATGCCCTAACCGGGTAATGTTGACCTATATCCTCTTAGGCTCGTTTCACACTTATACGTAAGGCTGTGAATTATATGCAATAAAAATAGTCAAATATGCATATATATATGTAAATATATTTGGTAAAATATGCAATTAAAAACAGAAAATATGCGAAAACTTCATAAGAAAATATAAGAAAACCGTAATATATACAAGTATAAACAAAAATTAAAGCACATGATTATATAGTAATTAGAAGCACAAGAGGAACATACTAAAAAAGAAAATCACAAACAAAAATTTTAATTTTTTGATTTAGAACATTGTACAATATAAAATAAAACACTAGTCTATTGGTCCAAAAAGCTGTTGCAATTGCAAGTAACCACTTTTTTTAAGTTATCAAACAAAAAAGAGCGTCTATTTGGCCTCAAAATAGATTTGAAACGGTTAAACGACCGCTCGACGTCAACCGATGTTAGTGGGCCATATTTGAAGACTCCAATTTCTGTTGTGCTGAGTATAGCTCTAGGATCGTCCTCTTCAAATTCTACCATTTTCCCCCCACAAAGTTTCAGCTACATTCTGCGTGTGCTTCCAACCTGGATTTTTCTCCAAAATATCTATGAATTTCTTATAATGCAATTGGGAAAAACCACAATGCAAAGCCTTATGTTTCAAAAATACATCCACTTACCAGTCGACGTTTCGCCTATTCAGGCATTATCAAGACACCAAAAACAAAAAAAAGGGGTTATGTGAATCAATAGAGTTGTATGTTGAACCTCTTTGTGGTGTGGTCATCCCAACGATCAACAGGCTCCAAACATGAGACAGCACCCCACCACCAAGACGTTCAACATACAACTCTAGAAAATCTATGAATTTCTTCTTCATTTTGTTGCCATTTTCCCCTTGTGCTTCATCCAGTTTTTTTATATCACTATAATCTACAGCAATACTCTCTACTAATGGCATATTTTATGTTTCTAGTGCTGTAATTTTATCTCCTAAAAATATGACATTAGAATACAAGTAAGTCAAATCATGATTTAAAGTCGGGTTATCTATTAAAGTTTTGGCTTTTTCTATTGCAGCAGAATCGTTAGGTAATTTAGACAAAATAACTTTAATTTCATTAAAGTTTTTACAGTAGTAATCAGCTGCACTTAGCCAAGTCCCTAGTGATGATTGGTTGAGGAGGCAGTGGGAGATGAGGGTAGCTTGTCTTGAAAATCTCCACACGACTTGGAGCCTTTTACTTTTTTGACAGTTGCTATCAATTCATCAATATCTGGAAACATATATACAACAGTTTCTGCAACACGGTGGTTAGCGTGAGCAAGGCAGGTCAGATAGATTAGTTTAGGATAAAAAACTTTTATTGCACATCCTGCTTTTATTATATAAGGAGCACCATCTGACAGAAACAGTTAAACATTTTCATGTTGAACTCCATTCGGCCAAAGAAGAGACATACATTCATTAAAATACCTGGCAATGTTAGCATGATTACATTTTTCAAGTACCTCACAGTTTAGAAAAAAAGGTTGTGATGGTGAATCCACAGAGAGTTTTCCGACGATTAAGATGACAACATATCTGCCTTCAACATCTGTTGTCTCGTCCATCGAGACCCAGATCGGACCATTTTTTATAAAGTCTCTGATTTTATGGAGTGTTTCATTGTATATAAGATTCAGATGAGATTTCCTGAGAGTACTTTCGTGAGGTTTGGTTTTTCCTGTGTACTTCTCCAAAAAACTCTTTAGTTCAGGGTGGCTAGTTTTATGGAATGGTATATCAGCTCTAAGTAAAGCTCGACATAAATCGGTATCGAAATCGGATTTTCCAGTCTTTATATGTTGTGTTCTTTATAGCACTAAGTCGAAAGAGGACATTTGACCTTGGCCCCGGTGGATACAAGGAACTTCAAGAACTGAGGTTTAAAGACTATTTAAAATTTCTCAGAAGTCTTTACCTATGTTAGGGATCTTTAGGACTCAAGCACAATGGGCCTTTTTATGCCAAAGTGCATAGTAAATAGAGTCATACATATATAATAATAATAATATATGTTGTGTTACCAAAAAACGCGAAGCAGTTGAGACAGGTTTATCACAACACAGTATAGAACGTCTCCATCCCCCTTAAAAGTCTCACTTGAAAATTCACGTATGTACTTCTGCACAAGAACTTTTGTCTTTTTCTTGACTTTCGGCATTAGAGATGTTAACAGTTAACAAGACACAAATAATGTTTCACTGTGAAAAACCTCCGAGAGACTGTCATAAAAGATCGGATGTCAAAGGAAGGAGAATCTGGGAAATATGTTAGAGAGGAGGAAAGAAGATTTATATTCAAATATCTAAATTAACTATTCGACGAAGTGATAGTGGCACTAACACAATATTCCTTTCTACTTCAAAGAGAAGCAAAATCGATTGAAAGTTCTTGGAAAACGACGAAGCAGCTATTGTTTCGCGTTGGTTCAATCTAATTAAACTAATAATGACCAAACCAAAGGCGATATAAAGATCGTAGAAAGTGGTGGTGAAAAGCACAGAATTTAAATTTTAAATTTTAATTTTAATTTAAATTGTTTATTATAATGCAATTGGGAAAAACCACAATGCAAAGCCTTATGTTTCAAATCTAGTGATACACCCACTTACCAGACCACGTTTCGCCTATTCAGGCATTATCAAGACACAAAAACAAAAAAAAGGGGTTATGTGAATCAATAGAGTTGTATGTTGAACCTCTTTGTGGTGGGGTGCTGTCTCATGTTTAGAGCCTGCTTGGGCTGTTGATCGTTGGGATGTATTGCACCTTTTTCTTCGAGATGTGATTCACATAACCGTTTTTTATTTTTTTTGTGTCTTGATAATTGCATTATAATAAATAATAGTGTTTCTTTTTGAGTTTTTTATATTTATATTTTTATATTTTATTGATTTAAATTTTTTAATTTGTTTTTTGCGCTAAATGCCGAATATGTATAAAAATATGTAACTTAAAACCAAATATGCAAAAATATGCATTTATGATAAAATATGTAGAAATATACAAAATAAATATAGCTTAAATTGATTCCAAATACTTCAAAACATATGCAGTTTGTTAAATAAGGATTTTTCAGTTAACAAAGAAAAATATGCAAATGCATATAATTCACAGCCCTACTTATACGGTTTGGTTCGGTTCGTTGCGTATTCGATTAATTTTCGGTAACCGCCGAAAACGAATGAAAACTCATCTCACTCACTCGGTCAGTATCAGGTTTGATTTCGCAACCGAATAATCGAATTCGCAGTCGCCCACTATGTCCACAATGCTCATTATGGAGGAAAGACAAATTATTGCTATGTTGTTTCTCTTTAGAAGAAACAAAAATCGAAAGAGGAATAATCGACTTCACTGGGTGCACCCCATCCTCACCATTTTCCCAAAGTTAAGGGAACACGAAGAAATTTTTTTCCAATTACTGGAGGATGTCTACAACATCATTTGATAAATTACATATGAAGTTGAAGGACAGCGTCTTAAATTTATCTTTGTGCTTTTCACTGGTTTTGTTCCATAGCACTGCACGTGATTGAACTGATGAAATCAGACGATCAATATCAAGTGTATCACTTATTTTTCATTAAACAACAAAATTATAAACGAGAAAATGAAAATGAAATAATAATTTCGCTTGCCGAATATGTAAACGAACGTAACCGAATCGTGTCGAGGGGGCTTTCGGTTCTATCAGTTTTCTATTAGGTACCGAACACACGCCGTTTCACACTTGTCCGGCGGCTACTGAAAACGAATCGAATACGCACCGAACCGTCATAGTGTGAAACGAGCCTTATGGACACGGAGCTGACCCAACATCAGACTCGATCCCTTCCTATTTTTGTCTCTGTGTATATTTTATACTAAAAGGGAGTAGGACACTGCTTATTTTCTTGGTTAATAGTGGCAGAAATTGTGGTTGTGTATCTATGGACCTAGATTGCGTCCCCAATCATTTCATTCAGTACTTATGCCATCTGGCAAGCATCCCAGTACTTTCATCCTTCTTTGGATCAGATATTATATATTATATTTAATAAATTATTTTTAAAGACCTTGAAACGTATTTCTACTTTATAGTTAGCGACTATGTTTCAGGTTTCTCGAAAGCAGCTATGAACAACATAATTTTGCTAAAGAAAAACAACAGATAATGTTTCTTTTTACAACTGAACCACCGTACGTTTGTTTCAACTGTTCTTTCCTTTTTTTTCTTGTTGGTCTTGAGCATTCTGAAGATCTTTCCTAATTGAAGGACGTCCTTTAAATCCGTCCGGAGAGCCTCGAGCTCTTCATCATCCTTTTCTGTTTCCTAATCCATAAGTTGGGCCAATATCCTGTTGTACATTCTGTTTGGGTCCATCTTTTGTAAGTATCCGTAGAACTAAATTCATCGTTTTTAGAGAATGTTTATTTTTTTTTTATTTACACTTGTTCTAAGTGCTCCAGATTATTATCTTATTTCTGGGAAGCAGTTCAAAAGAATGTAGATTATATTATATCGTCTAGTTCGTTTATTTATTTTCCTTTGCAACATTTCATTTAATTACTGTGTAAGTGCTCACAATTATGCATGCCATCAATACATAAATTTATGATATATATATTGTTCACTTCATTTAGGGGTCCTTTCTGACCAACTACCAGGCAGCAAAGGAAGGCGGAGATGGGAAGATTGCATGAAAAAATGGGTAGTAGGTCACAGGAAAATGTTAAATAAATGGAAGTGGCTCTAGGTTAAGTGAAAAATCGATATGGGCTCGTAATAAACTTATTATTGAGAATTAATTAAAACATTAATGAATTCTCTCTGTTTTCGATTATAGAGTAATTGTAATATAGCGTATAGTTTATTCATTTAACGCCACTATCCTGCTAAGGCTAATCTGAAGATATTGTAGGAGTCTTAAATTGTGCCTATCCAAGTATAATTAGGTTAGGGATCTATATCGAGACACAACACACGCTCAGTACTCCCTTTTACGTTCCACACTAAGAACGGCATAACCAATGATTTTCTACTCCTTTTAAAAAATCTTTATAACATAACTTTTAGTTACTATTCAAAATTTATAACTTACTAGTTTATTGATTACCTAACGAAGTATTTAGGCATTCATTTATACAAAGATATACAATTTAAATGATACCTCTATGTATAGTTCTACGAATTCAGAATAGTCGTTTTCATTAACACACAATTCTAATCAGTCTTAATGTTAAGCAAACAGCTGTTATGAAATTAAAGCAATTTTTTTCCAAATTATATTTTCACTAATGTAGGCATATTTACTTTATATTATTTTAAAATACATAAACGCAACAAATGATACTTAAATTTTATTTTAATTGCTTGAAATTTTATATATTATCTATTAAAAATGCACTTTTGCTGTTTATTCACTTTTTTTTTATTTCGAGCGTCTTTTTTTTCTTTGTTTTACTATTATGTTAGTATTATATTAGGAATACGTGTTGAAGAAAGGATACCAAAATGATTCTTTCTTGCGATTTTTTAAACCAACAACTCTTCATGGTATATATAGTGTATAAGATCATTTTTAATGACAATTTTGCAATTTTACACTACTCACAAATATTTTGTAGGTGTGCCACCCAGTGAATCTTCAGGGGTACCCCGAAACTCTCAGAGCAACGCTACTCCAACCACCAATTACTCCACAGCCCGAAGTACAAGGTAAAATTTTAGTTACATATGTTAAAAACAAAAATTTTTGTGATAACAGTTATTGTTTTTTTTTTCGTATAACGTAGTTTCGTTAAGTGGCTCAAACACGGTTTCAACATAACCTGCACACTGTTGATATCTACACTAAACCATTGAACTTTAGAAAAAAAATCTTGAGAATTCTTCTTTGAAAAGCAAAGCTTGTGTTTAAACATTTCCCAAAAGTTGAAAAGAATTATTGACTAGAATCGAGCTTTTAAGAGACCCGTAAATTCTTGAATCTTGATTAAAGAAGACGATGAATACAAGAAGTACATATTTGAGACATTCAGATTCTTCCTTGGTAATGTTTTAGTTTTTTTTTTTTTTTTATACATTCCTTCTTTGATTCGCTATGGTATCAATCTTCTTTTATTTTCAATGGCAATCGTTCATTCCCGCAAACTATGACGACTATAATCATTCTTTAGTGTATTGCTCACATTGTGAACGGAAATCTTTTCCACTAAAGTTCTTATTAATTGATCAAGTGATCACCCTTCTGTTTAGATGTTTAAACATACTTGATCTGGAAAATTAAAAGGTTGTCCCGATTAAGTATTAATGGCTGGCTATGCAAGAATGGAAACTCCAAAAATCCATTCAATCTTGAAATAAACTCTGCTTCGCATGGCATCTTAATCCTGACTTAAAATTCGTCTTAAGTTCGTTGTAACGAAGTAATGAGGTGTTAAGTTCAGAAATAATGGAATATTATGGTTATTATAATTCTTATTCTATAAAAGCCATATTGTATTAACCTCAAACAATGGCGCATCTTTTCAACTTATCGATATCTTAAACAGATTCTGTTCTTTCATTAAATTAAGATTCTATGGTATACTCACCTGATCCATTTATGGTTTCTTTTCTAATTCTGCTAAGCCAGAAACATCGTCTATTTTTTTCCTTAACTCGTTCTAACTCAGTGCTTTCATTTTTGCAATCATTCTGTCTACTATTTTACCCTCTTCTGTTGTCTTCGATTCACTTCCATTTGGTCTAGTAGTGTCATTAACGCTTTTCAAGTTTTTATTCTGTCATATAAATATTGCTTGGTTCTAAATAAAATATGCTTTATTATAATTGTTGCAAAGTTCGAAATTTATGTGTTCGTATGTTTTATTCATGTTAAATTAAGTATATGAATATTGCTTTTAAGTGTTAATGTTTGGCTCCTATTTCATATTTTTAGAGTATTTTATGTTTATAGTAGCATATCATAAATAATTGTTAATTTTAATGAAAATATGTGAAAAAAATGTTCATTAATCATGAGAACAAGTGAAGTACTCAGTGTTGCCAGGCTATTTTTGTTTTGATTTTTTTATATATCTAATATTAAATGCATTAACCGTCTTTATTTAATATCAATGAAAACATCTTGAGTTTTTTGTTTATTGTAATCGATAAATAGGAATTATATGTTACTAAAAAGACATTCCAAAATCTTGTATTCAATCATAGACCAAGATCCCAATGTTGTATGTTAAAATATTCAACAATAATAATTATCAACGTGATTATACTTATACGTTAAAAATTAAATTTAGCTTTAATTTTTAAACAATCTTAAATAACATTAAATTGTCTCAAGTCATTAAGAATTTATGTTCTGTCTTGTTTATCAATACCATTCAGACATTTCTTTTGGGCAATGTATGTTGGGCAATGCACCATTGAATAACCAAATTGAGTGGTATTAAATATATACATTTAATTATAAAATTAAATAAACCTTAAGGTTTACAAATAAATCATTTTTTCAATATTATCGTTTATCTTCAACTTCTACAGCATTGATAATTTTAGTACCATTAAAAAGAAAATAGAAATTAAATAAATAGTGTTGAAATTAATGGATTTATCGAAGAACTATTTAGGAGAAAACTATATGATCTGCCAGCACTGAATATAACATAAGGACATAGTTTAACATTAATTTAAATAAAGAATTTTAATGTCTGAATTAATAAAGATGCATTATTAAAAGTTTTTGAACACATTGTTGCTGATTTTTTAAAGACTTTTTAACTTGTACTTTCCTTCAGAATGATCATGAAGACTGAACACTTCTAATACTATTATTTTAAATAATTTTATTTTATTATTCATATTAATTGTATGGAAATGTTTATTCATGTACTGTACTAATTTTGTGATAAATGCATATTTATTACCTTGGCATCATGGTTTAATAATACTGTTAAATCAAGATGGCATGGGACTCACTTAAAAATAAACTAATTTTATTTTATTAATTGTTATATTTTTTTAAATATTTTATTTTTCATTTGTGTTTTAATTGTCAAGGAAAAAGTATGAGATGCATCTCAAATAATTCCATAATATTACTTAATGTTTGACAACGGCATATAATCAAATTATAATATATTCATTTTTCATAATCTTGATTAGAAACTTTATTAGAAAAACAGCAAATATTTTATTTCCTTACAGTATTTATGCAATGATTATGCATGTCTATAGAATCATCAATGTTTTCTCTTTTTTTAACTTGTTTTACCATGCGGACATCTCTTTTATACTACTTTGGTATTTTTACTGTCTATATGTTTTTCTTTTTCTTTTTTCTGTTGAGAAATTATTTATTAATTTAGCTAGAATCAATAGGTTTATTAAAATAATCTACTAAAAAATTGAAAGATTGGATGAAATGTTTAAGCCATCTATCTCAAGATTTATACATTTAGGTAGAAATTAGGATAAGGGATCAATGATCAATGACCCCAAAGAGACTGTACAGTCATCAATGAATGAATAGCTTGAAGAACTACAATTAAGAAGGTTGCACATAAATCCGTCTAAAAGCAAGAAACATGTCTGTCGGAAGAGATAGACTAGAACCTAGAATTTTATGTGATGGCAACTAGATACTTATGGACAGTTATAAGCCAAGAAGGTCCAGGAGGTTTTAAATAGGGTGATTAAGGCCAATGGACTAAACTATTAAATATCAAAAACAATGATTGGTAAGCAGGAAATTAACAGACTAAATTTATAAATTATAAACCCACGATAAGCAGACAAGCAAAATTTCAGGGGCCAAAATGAGATTCCTCCGAAGAATTGTCGGCAAGACCAAAAGCGACTGTGTCAGACACGATGGGATATTTGAGGATCTAGGAGTATGATCAGTGCATATTAACGGCAAGTCTGTTGAATGAATGATACCTAAAAGGCCAGGCGGTTATTACTAGCCAAACCGGAGGGTAGAATTTCACGAGGAGTATCAGTAATATAATATTATTTATGTTATATCAGCCAAAGAAATGTAACAGAATGAGTAATCGCTGATTTTTTTCGTGAATCATGATATATTTTATTTTAAAAAGACAAACAGCAATAATTGGCTTCATAACATTTACCTGCTAAATCATGGACTAAGTAAGCCCTCATCACATCCAGCAAAAGGGCGAATGTATAACGTTGAAAACAAAGATGATCCTAAGAAAAATATATCGGATGATAAGAGAAAGCAACCAAAGCTGAAAACAATCAAACTCTGAAAGCATATTAAAAAAATAAATTAACTGCTGTAAGAGGGAAACTTTAATTGATATATTAGAGGTGTGTTTATTGAACTTAAAAGGTTTTCTAAATAATAAGAATCGAAGGACATACATGTTGTAGAAGGATAAAATCTAGGTTAGGGTTGACAAAAAAATGTAGACACAAATACCTGGATATTACTGATACCAATATTTTACTAACTTCATTGACTGTTTTGCCATAAATTTAGGTGAACCATAATGGTCTCCCAGCTACAAACATTAGTAATTCCATGATCGTTAAAGTTCACAATAACAACCATAAAACATTATCATAATATTAAGAAATATTCAACAGTAACAAAAATAGGTATTTCTTTGTTGATGTGTCCTTGATGGCTTATACTACAGTTTATATTAGCAATTAAATCTCACAGTAATAGTTTTTTTAAAACTTATAATTAGCTTTAGCTTTTCTTTAATGACCCTTAATGTATTTCTTTTTGTTAAATTTACTGTATACATTTAAATATTACAGTTCTAACCATGACCACAAGAGAGCTTCAAAATGTCTTAAATAGATGGTGGTCAGAAGCAAAACCAGAAAATAGAATTTTGAATAATGTGAACAAAGCATCTCAAACAGGTAATTACTTAATTTTTTATTAGTTCAGGTATTTTTTTTTTATTTCTGTTTATCAAGGAGGCCAGGACCATCCTCCAACCCCAGGTTGTCGCTTAAAGTTGAGTTACAACATGGTTTTTTGTTTATTCGTTTTTTTTAATTTCATATATTTATTTTATTGTTATTTTATACTGTTATCGTGAACTTAAGTATGGAATGAAGAATGTAATTATGGGTAATGAGTAGGTTTTGGTTATCATTTCATCAAGAAATATACGTTTTAACTAACATTTCAAAGTTGAAATGTTCATTTCTTTATGATATGATTATCAGAAATGAATGAAAAGTTGAAACTTGTGACTTAACTCGAAACGACAACCTGCGGAATAATTACCCAAAAGCTTTTTACTGTTGGATGCCGCCTACCAATTTGGTTGTGACAATAGTCAATTGTGGTGTTTAGAGTGCAGCGATATATGATATTACAACAGCCTTAATATTGGTTCCCAAGCTGGTCAACAAACAAAGATCACCAAAGTTGCTCCTCAAGTTTATTGCTTTAGTTGAGCTTATTAAGCAAATAGGTAAGTTGTATGTGATCAAGGCCTTAAGAATCATGTTCAGTCAGTGTTTCTAACTACAACTTAAACAGATCTTTTTAGTATTTTACTATATTTTCTTTTAGTTTATACTTCAATATCATGACAAAAATATAAAAGCAATATTTATTTATTGGTTAACCTCCTCATGGAATGTTAACCAACTAAATTGTTAGAGTTATAGCATTTTTCAACTTCAATTTTAACTTTTTCAAGGAATCTTGTATTAGTAAGATTAGCAGAATACTTTAAATCTGTTATAGTAATATTGCATGATTTAATGCAAACTGCACAAAAATTCTCATAATTATAATATACACAGTTAAGGGGTGTACTCGCCTTTCTAGAGGCAGAATTTAGTGCAAAAACCGTCAGCCTGCCTTCGATGGTCAATATTTTCATTACCATCCAAATTTCAATTTCTATGTTTCATGTTATTGTATTTGTTTTCTACATTGTGATCTTCTAGCCATCATTTTCATACAAAAGCTTCCTCGGATGAAACCTTTATTAATTGTGTCCGTCTATTTTGTAGTTAAGAGAACATCTCATTTCCATTTATATTTGGGTAACTCCTCCAATCTCCCAAGAACATTGCTCAAAATTATATTATCACCTAATAACAATTATATTAGGTGTTTGCCCATAATTATCTCCATAAAACTTTAATAGTAGGTGTGGCTCAAATGTATACATAGGAACTAAATGGTACTTGTTCAATTGTATTAAAATGTTAAGAAGATATTTATTAAGTTTTTAATTGTATATGTATCTATGACATTTATTAGACTGATCAGAACCTGTATGTGCACTTATATTATTATCTTATGTACTTTATTGCTATACATTAAATGAACAATTACTTTTTCATTATATATTTTCAAATATGTTTACATCTCTAAAGATATTTATGTAGCAATAAGTTTCATAGTATGTGGAAAAAACATTTCTCATTTCATCCAAACATAACAATTATTTCCAATCTTCCTAGTAAAGGTTATATTGAATAAAAATGGTTACATTTTTATTAATATATCAATAAAAAATAATAATGTTATACATGCTATATTATATTAATATCATAGTTGAACAAATTTAAGTGTTGTTCTTTATTACATTGAGGGCATTGGTATAATTATTTTAAAATCAAGATTTTTTAAAAAAATCAACAAGTTGTATACACATTTATCACAAACTTAATTACGTCATATATAACGAAATATTGAAATAGATATAGTTATTATTAATTCCGTAATATTTAATCGAACATTTTTAGTTTTTTTAAATGTTAAAAAACAACTTATTCATCTCAAAAATAATAGAGGCAGTGCTACATAATCATCAATATCAAGGAAGCAGTAATGCTAGAGGTGTAACGACACGTCATCATATTGATTAAATAAACAACTTAATCACATTCAGCCAGTGCTTACTAAATATCATTTTTATGTTTTATTAATAAACTAAATAGTCATTTTTACTTACTTTTTTTATAATGATATGTCCTGAAATCATCAATAAATAAGTTTAATTCGTGTTTTGAACTCCAACTGGATATTTAGAAGGCTGCTGTGGCATTTCAGCCGGTTGCGTCAGCTGTAAATATTGCCAACTCATTTATTATGTTCGTACAATAATCCAATTAAATTTTAATAAACAAACAATCTAACAAACTAAAATTAATTAGTTTGGACAAAGAAAACTGATTATAAATTTAAAATCAAATCTTAAAATTACGTATTGGAAAATCAATACTTGAAAATAGCAAGAAAGTGATTGTCAATGTAGTTTTGTAGTCAGTAGAAATTAAATTTCAAAACCGTTGAAGGTGCTGAATTCTAATTCGAATTAACAGCCAAATACTTATTAAAAATATATTAAGTGTGAATTTGTGCTTAGGTTTATTAATTTCTAATTTATTATGAACAAGTTCCAGGCTTTTGTAATTTGTTTTAGGAAAAACATGACAGTGAAAGAATATATTAATAAACAATTACGTCCTAAATTAATTTATTTTAATTAACTAGTATCAATAATATTATTATTAAAACCTTGTGTCGTATTTTCCAATAACAGTAAGAAAGTAAATTACTAACTTTTGTATTTTACTTATAAGTAAAATTTAATCAGTTGTCATAATTAACTCAGTTTATACAAAGGGGTAAGCTCAGACATATCCATTTAAAAGTTAAATACACAAATAATAAAACAAAAGTCGTCTAACCGGATCTCGTAATATGACTAAAACATGATCCAAAGTGCTTCGTCGATATTTTAATGCGACCTCTATAATTAGATTCATAATCTCGATCGATTATAACCTCAACAGAACGTTTCGGAGAAATTGATAAAGTTATTATACACGTCCATATTTGATGAGTATTGACCTTTTAATGAACTATAGTAACAGTCCTGACAGGAATTTGGACCTATAATAAGACTTCAAAGCATAAGGTTCATTGTGCAAAGGACCTTGGAAGGGGGTTCTGACGCTTTCGTGTACAGTTAGGAAACTTTGCAAATGGACCTTGCAGGTTATTTTACGGATTCCTATTACATACGGCAGTTTCAGGAACTAATACGGCTATAACCCCTAAATAAGCCTCAAATATCACTTAACCCAACATATCATAACATAAAAAATACCCGGAATGCCCTTAATTTAGCTATCAAAAATGTAAATTTAATCAACATTTCTAGAGGAACAGACTGTACCGAAGACCTTGGGAACTCGATCCTAGCCTCGCTACAGGCTTGTCGTATCCTTTGTGACGTCACCATTAATGATGGCGCCTTTTTTTGTATAAACGTGAGCTGCGTTCCTATTGGTCGAGAACAGGATTTATCCGCCATCTTGGTCACGTGACTTCGAAGAGATGGAAAATGGGCCAGAAGAAAATGTGCACCCTGGTACGAGGCTAGTATGGTGTTTCCCCTGGCTTTCGAATCGAAGCAGCAGGAATTGTTCGTGCATATGTACAGTTCTTAGTTGAGTGAACGCAGTGTAATATAGTGAATAGAGATAAATGAAAGCTGGTAATCGTGTTGAACAATATGTTATCTGTGTCTTATCAGTTTAATATCTGTATACAAAATACAAATGAATGAAACTTCTGAGAGAAACTTATGGCAGAAACAACGTAAATAATGGCGTTGCCCCCAGTTGCCGCCTTAACTAGCAGTACAATAACTGCAACCTCCTCTGAAGGTGATTATTATTAATAATAAAAAAAGGCAATTAAAAGCATGGAGTTGATAGTTGTCATCAAATTAATTAGTAGTGAATGTATATATATATTAGTTGTTTGAGTTCTTTCACTAAAATATTATATTTTTTTATTAAAGGATCTATCTAATATATTGATTTTATTTTTACAATTTTTTGGGTATATTTCATATAGCATAGTTTCATGTAAATATTGCAAACTGGCTGCAGGTTATGATTTAATATTTCACTTTTTCTGCACTTTAATATAGAATTTCGGATTTAATAATTTCTTTCTGCATTTGTTCAGTGTTAATTTTATTTTTTACAATTTATTAATTGGGATTTCGAAAAGGTAGATTTTTAACTATAACCCTTTTATTTATCATGAAGTTAGTATTTTAAGTTGTGTTTGTCATTTTTAATTATTTTTTCCATAAATTAAACAGCTATATAAAGAACTTTTAATTACTTAAAAGTTTTGTTTTCTGGTCGTACTTATTATGTTGTCTGAGAGCTTCTTCACGGATAACCTAGTCAAGTTTCGTTTTAGGATGCTCATGAGTCAAAATCGAGTGATATCAATTTTAGGTCGAAAGTAATATGCACGTTGAATAATTAAGTGTTTGTTCATACCGAATTGGTTCATTTTACTCTTTATTTGTTTCTGTGCATGCGATGATAAAACTTATTTATGGTTTTCAACTTTTCATTTTTTAAACTATTCCATCATTTTATCATTCAATGGTAGAAGGCAGTTATTTACATTATCAATTGTAAAAATGTTAATTCTAATTTGTAAATACTGTCGCATGTTACTTATGGCGATTGTTCGCTAATGTTTCTTTATCAATAAGGAAGTCCTTTTTATTGTTTTTATTAATCGCCAAAATAGGTAAGTTAGCTTCAAAACAATTCTATTTTATTTTGTGGAATTTTTAATTATTTTGATAGGTTATTTTCTTGAATTAGTATCACATTTTATTTAACAAGGTAATGGGTTTCATTCTCTATTACTTATTTGTAGTTTTCTTATAAATTAATTGTTTTATTCACTGAGGTATTGATCATTTGCCAAATGGTTAAGGATGCATTGTATTTTGAGGTTAGTTATTAGAGTAGTATTTGATATTGAGGATTTAATTCAATTTGTATGTTTAATTGCATAGTGTTGTGTTATAAAGCTGCTTTTGGTGTTATATTGATTTTGTGTTTTGGTTGATATTGTTTCTTTATTTTATTTTCAATGCTTTCAGAAAATATGTATTACTGTTTATTTATTGCTTTTGTTCAATCTCTGGCTTTATATATTGTTGTTTTATTTCTTATTTACCTTGTTTTATTATTGTTGAAAGTGTTAGTTTATGAAAATGCTATCAATATAACCTGTATGACTTCTGGTTATATGACACTTACCATTACAGGTTCTTAAATGTTTTTTTCTCAGTAGCTTATTGATTTTCTATCATTATCTTCATTATTTATAACTAAAAAGGGTTAAATAAATATTTATAATAATTTTAATTAAAGCATGAATGTTGATTTTTTTCAATTTATTTATAATTTAATTTTTTATCTAAGCAATTATCAATCTTATTAGCAAAACGTATTGTTTTATTTTATAATAGTGATTCTCTCTGCTTGATTTTCTGCTTCTTACAAAATATAAAGAGATTGTTATCAAAATTTGTATTATTGGGGTTAGTTCATAGTAGTGTTGTTTATGTTCATTTTTTATATATTTAATTGCAAGAATTTGATGAGTAATACTGTTCTATTTACTTTATTATACTGCCTCCTCTCGAAAATGTAATTTGGGGCAGTGCTGTTGTCCGAGGTCCAACAAATTGTAAATGTCGGTTTGACCATTAAAGCATTTAGTAGTATATTATAAATTTTGAATATATAATGAAGTGCCATCATATATGATTTTAAACAACTTTATGTTGGGAGAATTTGTCCTGATTACAATTATTTAAGGCTGTAATACCCTGAATGTTAAACTTTTTATGTGTTTATATTCTTCTTGTTTATTCTTATGCTCTCCAGATCCCACAGAGTCTATATACGACTTTAGCAAAATAACTTAATTTTATATTATTGCCAGTCTTGAATGCAGGACCTCGCAAAATAACTTAATTTTGTATTATTGACAGTCTTGAATGCAGGACCTCGGAATCAGAAACCTAACACACTTTACTGAGCTATGTTACCACTTCTTATTTTTCTTATTAATCTTTCAATAAATATTATTGCCAGTCATCTTTATCGAATTGAATGAAATAATTCATACTGTTTTCACAATTATGTACATAGAGACTTGAATGTTAGATAAAATGGGATATCTGTTCTGTAGTTTGTCATCTTGAGTTGGATACAAGTTTTAATTCTTTATTGGCTTCATTTATAATATTTTCAAAATATTTAATTTAAGTTCGTGAGCTTTAGTATGGAAAAGAGATTTTATTAATAATGGGTATTGAACAGTTTTCGGTAATCATTATTCCATCAAGAAATAAAGGCTTCAACTGACATTTCGAACATTTTTGAATCGTTCATTTCTAGATGAAATGATTACCTATATAAATATGATTAAGTATACACATTTCCCATAATTACATTCTCTTTTCCATACTAAAGATCATTATAACTTGCATTTTTGGAAAATATCGAAAGGAAAGTTAAAACTTGTGGAATAATTACCTAAAATGGTTTTCCTTTTGGAGATTGTTTTTTAAAGCTCGATGACTAAAATATTGATAATGATAAAATTTAATTTCTGTTTATTTGGTATTATGATAGTTAGTGAGGAATAAAGATTTTCCTCTTTTGTACGATTGATATTGTCAATGTAAGGATGGAATTAGTTGGGGGTGCAGTCAAATTAAACACCAAATAAGGGAATGCTTATTTTTTATTTGTGCCAATGTTTTGACCTACTTCGTAGGTCATCTTCAAGGCTATGAAAGAAAAACAGACAAAACAAAAATAACTATAAAATTACAGTACTGTAATGTATTTTTATAGTTCTTTTTGTTTTTCTTCATAGCCCTGAAGATGACCTACAAAGTAAGTCGAAACGTCGGCAAAAATAAAAAATAAGTATTCACTTATTTGGTGTTTAATTTGACTGCACCCCTAACTATTTCCTCTCGATCTTGTCAATGATTTTATCAGTCAAGTTTAGTTTGGTATTTATTAGCTTTGTTGTCACAATTTTAATTTTTTCACTTCTTCAATATATCTTTTTTATTGTTGTATTACAGTCTCAACAAATTAAAGTCATTTTTGTACTTTTTACTATTTTCATTATTAATTTTTTTTCTGTGTATATATTTATGTAGTCTGTATTTACAGTATTTATCATATTTACAACTAGTATTTATCATATTGTATGATGCATGATGTCATCTCCATTGAATTACAAAAAGTGTGTTAGTAATTATAAAAATAGAATTGAATTGTGTTTGAATGATAAAAATACTTTCCTGTCGATCTTTGAATAAAGTTTAGAAAGATATTATGGCTTCTACTTTTAAAGGAAATTTTTTTTCTTATATGCAGAGATACCGATATATCAAATCAGAAACCAAAATGAAATGTAAGTTTGTAAATTTTTGAAAATTTAAACAACATTCAAGTCATTCCTGTGTTCTGTTTAAATTCGGTTTCATTGAATATGTCACACTAAGTTTCCACTTTCACGAATTAATGGCTACAGCTGGTTTATTATTAATATATTTAATGCATTAAAGAACTTGAGCTAGTATGTGCTATATTTAACTACATGTAAATAGCAAACAATGTGTGTAAAGTTAATAGCTTGTTTTAACAAAAAGACATCAATATTTAAATGCTTTGGGCTTAGATGTTAATTAATATTTGATTGAAGAAAGGAAAGAGGGTTTACATTTCTAGACGACTAGAATTGAAAGATAGATTACTATAAATTAGCAAATCTTAGATTTCAGAAGGCTTTAATGACAATAAATATTCATGTACTGTTAACTGATTATAGTTTATTAATATTTGAACGTAAGAAAAACTTATTAATACGGACAATGGAAAAATCAATAAAAGGCTTAAAAATTTAGACAGAAAGAAAGGGAAACAGTAACTAATGAATATCTATAAATGAATAATATGTTTTATTATTGTGAGTTAAGGGTTAGCTGAGTGCATAGAGCGCCAAATTGCTGTGATGAATGCCCTAGATTCAAATCTGACTGCAGCAGATAAATTATTTAATCCGATTGCAATCATAGAAGGGACCTGAGGGATCTGCAGATCCTTTTGGGGCTCACTCTTCCTCTATTAAGTGGGTACCTATAATTACAAAAAAAAACTTAGTGGTTGAGCTTGGTTTTAGAAACATTACCTCCCTGCCTAACCATTGTTCTAGAAAGAATGCAGTCTCAACCTTGTATTTGAGCATGGTCTCGGAGAAATCACCTACCTGCATGACCATTGTCCAATGCAGTGAGCCTATAATAATGGATTTTGTTACTAATATAAAACTTCTTAATAATATTTAGAATTAAAATAACATTACTGAAGATTAGAAAATTACATGCTTTGTAAAAAAAAAAAAAGGTCCTATCAACCTTATAGATTTAAAAAAATATTAATGTTGTTGGTTAACAGTGATGATAATAATGAAATAAATGTCTGGGGTATCCTCAGCATCATTTTTTATTTATTGTACAAACTGACGTTTCGGTCGTTTTAACATCTCTACATATAATAATAATGTAATCAAACAATAATAAAATCTATTAATACCATAGGGGCGTCAAACTGAACAGTGTATATCATCTATACTTCGAAATGTTAGTTGAACTTTTATTTCTTGGTGAAATGATTATCGAAGTCTAATCATTAGCCATAATTACATTCTCTTTCCCATACTAAATCTAACGACAACTTGTATTTTTGGAAAATACTAAAAATGAAACGAATAAACAGTTAATAAAACTCAACTTGAAGCAACAACCTGCGGAACATATACCTATTGTTATGTTTTTACTTATTATTATTGTATTATTACATATATAAAATTTCATAAAAATACTTAGAATTAGAACAAGCAATAATTGATGAATAGAGAAAAAATCATTAAATTGTTTAAGATAAAAAATAAATATTTATAAAGAAGGAATGAGTATTTAATACTTGAATTAATAATGACCTTTATATAGGTTTTAATCATATTGGTAGGTCAACAATGATGTTTATGATGAAATAAATTTTGTGGATACTTTCAACAATTTTTTTTATTTAATGATAATTATAAAGTGTTTATTTATTCTGTAGTAGTTACCTTACAATAACAATAATGAATATAAAATATAAACAAAGATGTCTTAGAGTAGAATACAATCACAATTATTGAATTAATAAATTAAAATAAATTCTGAGTTAGCTTCAACATCAATTATTCTTTTTAAAAGTTATTAAAAGAAAGGGGGGAAACATATAAATAAGATAACCATAATTATAAAGAAAGAAAAAACATTTATTGTACAAACTGAGATTTCAGTCCATGCTTGTGAGCAGTTATCCCTTATAAGTATCAAAGAGTTTTTAGAACTCAACATGGGTGTTTTAAAAAAGGAAATTTATTATCTTTAAACAATAGATCGTTTGAAAATTACTAGACCAAATGTAGGTATTTTATTTTATCATTTTAGTTTTAATCATTCAGTTTGTAAGGTTAACGTTTCTTATAGACTGAATAGGATTGGAAAGGGAGGTTACCTTCAGGTTACCATTTATAATATAACCTTGCCTAGGGTTGAAGGTTGATAATCATTTGGTTAGGGTCTTGCAGTCAATGATCTCTGGATGGAAACGTACTGGCATCCGTTTCTGGCTGTAAGTTATTGATCATACTACTGTAGCTAACAGACACTGACGTGTTTTCCTGTGAATGAAATCTATCAGAAAATCGATTCATACAATCAAGGTATTCAACCTATTACATTATGTATTTTAAAAATATATTTGCTGTATAATCTACATAAATCTATAGCGAAACCGGTTATGATAATGATCGGAAGCGACTAATCGCCTGCCATAAAAGTTGACTATGTTTTGAGAAAGCACTTGGCTTCCATTAACACATTTTACTATCATTCAGAAAACTTGTCTGCATGTCGTAAAAGATATATGGTATCAGTTCCGCAGGTTGTCGCTTCTAGTTGAGTCACAGCAAGTTTTAATTTTTAATTGGTTTCCTTTTCAATATTTACGAAAATAAAAATAATTTATTTTTTATTTATTATTCTTATGATGGTGATACTTATTAAATATTTTTATTTTGAAGAGAAAAGATTTGTCCAGACCGGAATATATAGGATATAGGATATACAGTGTATAGGATCGGTGAAGAGAATGAATTTGTCTGGCCGTGTTACGAGCCAGGTAAGCTCAGTTGGTTAAAGCACCGCGCTAGAGACGCGGGCGACCCGGGTTCTTATCACGGCCTGAAAAAATATTTTCTCTTCAAAATAAAAATATTTAGAAAATAAAAATAATTTGTTGTCAGTTAGGGGTTAGCATAACAGCCTACTAAGATCGCTGGTTTGTAGCCTGGCAGGTAGCTCTAGGAATTTTTAAAGGGAATAAAAAATCCTTGGTTATGCTAGCCTTCGGAAGGGACGGTAAACGGGGGTCCCGAGCCTCTATGATGTCAGGTACTCCTTAAAAATACCTAACCTAATAATACCTAGATAGGCAAAATTTAAAGCTCCCATTGTATTATCGTCCGATTAGCCATAGCAGCAGCAGCTTAAAGTGAGGTAAATAACCAAACAAACAAGTTTTAACTTTTCTTTCTGATATTCTCGAAAATAAAAATAATCGTGTGCTTTAGTATGAAATGTGTATATTTCGATAATCATTTCAAGAAACGAACGTTTTGAGGTATATTAGAGAAGAATTGGTTGACTGTAACTTCTAATATAAGGAAGAAATAGTTGGGGGTGCAGTCAATAAAAACACCTTAATAAGTGTAACTTATTTATTGTGTGCCGACGTTTATGTTTCGAAGTATAGATAGGTTAAACAGTAATTACAAGTCGGTTCTTTAATCTATATACAGTCAGTAATAGTTTTTAGTTAATTATTATTTTATTTCAAATTATTAATATTATTTCTTTCTTTCTTTTTTATTCGATTTTGAGTTATGACCATAAAAGGAAAAGCTCTTTATCGCTAATCGATACTGTATTGTCTTATTAACCTAGCTGCAGAAATTGTCTGCTAGAAGACACTTGTGGCATTCTTAGTGAGCTAAAGCTATTCCAATTTCACTAAAATGTAGTTTGTCCCTTTTGTTCAATAATGAATATATGTATATGTCATATTTTAATTTATGAACATCACTGTTTAGTTTTTTTGATAGAATCATTCACCTAGAAACACGTTAGATCAATTATTTATTTGCGGACGTTGCGTGCATTTCTGTCTATCCTGTAATTTTTCATTCTTTCTGATATATCCTTCCGTTTCCCCGATAGTTTATTTCTGGTCTTCTTTCGTTCTTCTTGGAACTCTTTTTTAATATTTTTTCCTGACTTCTTCAATCGTTTTAGATCTTCTTCGACTTAATCAAACTTTTGGAGGAAATCAAAAATCTGGTTAGTTAATCTGTTTTCTTTCATTTTTAGTCTTGAGTAAAAGGTAATTCGTCTTTGCCTTATTGTGTCATATATTCTTTCTACTTAAGTGTAAAGTTTCTAATTTGGAATTGATTTTACCATGGTTATTTTGAACCTACAATTTTCTTTCTTCTTTTTTCAAATTTTTAACGAGACCTTTGTTGCACAGACGTTGAGTTTTTATAGCATTTTAGTTCGAGTTGCTGGATAATGATTTTTTGGTATCAGTCCCGGAGGTTGTTGCTTGGAGTCACAACAAGTTTTAACTTATTCTTTTCATTTTTAATATTCTCGAAAATAAAAATAATCGCGGGTTTCAATGTAGTTATAGGAAATGTGTTTATTTCAGTATTTATTTTGTCTGGAAATGAACGTTTCAACAAACATTTCTAAGTTTAGATGATGATATAATCTGTTTGTATAAGTCTGTTCTTTAATCTATATGCATTCAATAATAGTTACTGTATGTAGAAAGTAATACAATCATTTTTATTTTCGTGAATATTAAAAAGGAAAAGAATTTAAATTTAAAACTTGTGATTTAACTCCAAGCGATAACCTGCGGAACTGAAGCCAGATTTTTAATCCTATTTCGGCAGCTTCTTATTCTAATTGATTAATTTATCGTTCAGGTTATATGTAGCATTATATAATCATGGTTTTTAAAGTTGCACAGCCTTTTTATAAACATGCTTGTAGAGTGAAGAATGGAGGAAAATGTATACAACGACAAGAAAATGGCTAGATACTAGCGCTAGCTTATGGCGCAGATATTGTCAGAACAAGTAATGTTTACAATACCCGCCACTAGGGTGATTTCGTATTCCCGCCTTTTTACTAAAAAAGACACCCTATTTCACCCCACAACAGACTTAATAAGGCGGTTATATGCTAGCTTACAAGTTATATAATGAATTATTATAAACATATAATTGTAATCAAATAAATCTTATGTAACTCTAGACGCATGCGCTCTATAAAGTTCCGAAGTTATAACCTAATCATATCACCATCATTTTAAAGTCAAGGCATTTAACTAAATCATATAATTCGAATTCTTCATTTTTATTGATTTAACATAATTGAAAAATAAAATTTTTAAACATTTTTATTTGAAAAGATAACATATGTCCAGGACCAGGAATCGAAACCGGGTCGCCCACGTCTCTAGCGTGCGACCTGGGTCGCAAATAAAAATTATAACAATTAATAAAAAATAAAATATTGTAAACTAAAATCTAAGTCTCAGTGAAGGCGTATTACTAATTCCGCCTTACTGCGTCTCAACTAGAATAGCTTGATCCACAATTATACTCGTCAGAACATTAAAGATGATTCATAAACTTTTTTTTTTCGAATATTAATAACGTAACTCCGATAATATTGGAGAGCCAGATTAGATAAGGATTAGAGGCCATTTAATCGATTTTTTTTTCTGCTTGCTCTGGTTGAAAACGTTTTACCTGCTCTAGATTAGTTTAGTTTCCTTCGTGGAATAATACGAGCTTGTGAGAGTTAAAGGGAATATTCGAAATCTCATTTACCTACTGTAATTATTTTAGAATTGCGATATTTTTTATATCATTGAATATTATGAAATACCTTGTCGGATCTGTCGAGCCTCCTGGGATTCATCCAGCCCTAAAGTGGGTTCCCATAATTTGGGGAACACCTGGCAGTTGAACGTGATCCAGGACAATATACCTCCCAGTATGCGCAACCGTTGTCCTAGAAACAGTATATTTTTTTTATATTGATGTTTTTAATAAATATTTTAATAATGTTAATATTAGGAAATATGTGGTGATCGTGTGTGATCTTGGCCAAACCACCTCCCTAATCAACTGTTAGATTAGAAATGATGCAGTCTCTACCATGTTCTCAACCCAAGTCACTTCATGGGTTTTTTTGTTTTTTTTACTGTTCAATAACTATTATTGCTGTGGACTCGTGGTACTTTAGGGAGGTGCGTAAAGAGTTAATCAATTGTTAAAATTATACTTATTCTTTCCTCAACCGAAAAGGACACGTTGGTGTTTCGCTTTCTCGGAAATCGTAGTTAGCAGTAATATTTTTTTCCAGTTAGAGCAGTGGGAGCGGTGTACCTTAGTATGTTAACTGCTGAGTTGAACTATGCTTAAGGTCCCATGTTCAAATCCAGCTACAGCAGATAAATTATTAAATTTATTAACAGCCACAGAGGGGCCTGTAGGTTCTGCATACACCCATTGGGTTCAACCAATCTGTATAATGTGGGTATCCTGAATCAGGGAGAAATCTAGTGATTGAATGTGATCTCGTACAAATCAAATTCCCTGCTTAACCGTTGTTTCAGAATAGAAACAGTACAGATTCTTCTTTGTTCTGAATCCAAAACCCTTCATCGGTTGTAATGGTTTAATGTAGTTGGCACCTATATACGCTTTAATTTATGTTATTACGGAGGCTTGTTTGATTATGCTTAATCATTCGTAACTTTATGCTGCTACGGTAATCGGACGATGCTACAGTGTGCGTTCAAAATTTTGCATATCTAGGTGTAATTAGGAGTGATCTTTAACGAGTACCTGTCCCCGTACTGATCCGGAACCCCCATTTCTCATCTCTTCCGAAGGACTACATAACCAGGATTTTACTACTTTTAAAAAAATCCTAGGGTCGGGCTGCGAACCTGCGACCTTCTCACATGTACTAATTACTTTTATTCATCCTTATTACGTGAATGATTAAATATATATTTACTTATTCCAGGTCATTATCTTACCTGGGGAGAAGTCAGTAATTAAAATAATAGCTCATATTAAGTCTCTCCACTTAACTTAGTTATGAAGTCATACTTTACTTGGTAACAACTTAGAACTTGTATCGTTTACAGCTATTTTTAGAGCGAGCTATGGTATTATATTACTTCATTATTATTATAAAAGAAAAAGGGAACGGAATGGGAAAAATAAGATTTATCATGGAAGTGAATTTTAATAACAAGTTTCAGAAGTAACTTTAATTGCTTATTGATCTGATTAAATAATTTGATAGTTTTTAGTCATTAAAATCTAATTTAATAATAGTCAATTCAACTGTTGTACAGTTCATGCAGAAACAGTGGTAATATTAAGAGGTAAAAATATTTTAATAAATTGGAGAGGTTAGGGATTGGGGTTCATTATCATTGGAAAAATTTTAGTAAAGATTTTTGCTTTTTATCTCGTTAATTTATCTATACATATTATAAAACAAAGTCCTCGGCCGCGTTTGTTTGCAGTAAACTCAATAACTACTGCACGGATTTTCATGCGGTTTTCACCAATAGATAGAGTGATTCACCAGGAATGTTTAGGTATATACTTTGTCGATGTTTTGTGTAAATGGGTTGTAATATCGATGGGTTTCGCCGAAGACGCTGCCTGATCCCGTGCAATTATCTAACATGCAGGATAATAAATTCGTATATAAAGAAATATTTGGTTTTGTTTTTATTTTTATAATTTCTATATAATTAAGTACATTAGCTGAGATGGAAAGAAAGAAAATCAAGACTCCCAAAGAAGCCTAACCAATGATATTAGCTTGGTCCTTAGTGGCTGGTACGTGATAAAAAAGAAATACATAACATAGACAAATTATGTAGGCATATATGCCTTATTACCCGAGCAAAGCTGGGGTGGGTCGCTAGTAATATATATGGAGTAGAAATCAATCAAATTTACGTAAAAGATTTAAAGTTTTTATTTTATAGTAAAACAAAAATACACACCTATTCTTAAAATGCCTATCCCTTTTGGATGTTGGCGATTATAACTATCTTATTTTACTAATCGTTGCGCGAAACAGGGGATTAACATTAACTATGTTAGTCCTGGCCATTACCTTAGGTTTTTCAATCTTGGAGGGACCCCTGCCATCTGGACCACTCATTCATTCAATCTTACCCTGTATTATTAATTGCTCCAGGCGGTACTTTTTATTTCGCATCACATGACCAAAGTATGCCGATGTATATCTTTCGATGCTGTCTTTCTGTAGATTTCTGTATTCTTTGTAGTATGGTTTCATTTCTGGCATGGTTCACCCGTGAAACTCTGAGCATACGCCGATATCATCACACCTCGAATGCTTGTTTACTTGAAACAATCTATAAATGATAATACCTCTGATCCGCACAATAACGCAGAACACTGGTTACTCACATCCTTAATTTTCACACTTCTTTACCAGAATTGTAAAGCTGGCTTAGACAGAAGCGAGGATCTGGACGTCCGGTTTCCGTCTGTAGCCAGCCTTTTTTCTCAAGTACGGATTAGGCAGTATTCCTGTCTATGCTCTATCCGTATAGGGTTTGAATTCATGAACTAAACTTACAAGAATAATGGTGAAACTAGGTGTGTATAGAACATGGATTATTAATTTTTTCATTTCTTAAAATTGTAGTTTAATTAAAATTTCATTATAATCTATGGTAGTATTTTGGGAGCGGGATGGCCAAGTGGTAGAACGGTGATTTGGCATGCTGAAAGTCCCAGGTTCAAATTCAGCTGTTGCTGATAGTTTATTTAATCTGTTACCAGCCGGGGGTGGATCCTTTGAGATCTGGAGAACCCCTTGTGCTTACCCGGCGTCTATAAAGTGGGTACCCAAAATAGGGGAATTAACCTCCTGGCGAATGATTCCGGACATGTCCCTCCCTGCACTGCCTTTTACCTGAAGATAGTACTGCCTCTTTCACGTACCCAAGATTTTGTGAAGCGTAGTTGTACTGTTTTTTGTTTTTAAATATTTAATTTACAGTCTTCTTAAATATATACATTAATTTCTATGGAATGTTGAATCCCGTTATTCAGGAGAGAAGATCCAATTATACGAGAGAGAGGCATGCAATAACTGTACACCAATACCGCCCGACCAAATCTGTAATTTGAAAGGGGGCGAACAGTATCGGAGTGATGCAGCAGAATTCTTCGTTATCTCAATTCGGGAACTTAGTGATGGAAATTAAAATGCCTAATTATTTTACTTTGAAGTTGGGGTTAGTAACGAACGAATTCCTTAAAAGTTAATGACCGCTGAGCCATCTTGTAAACACCTGGTAGAGCACGACGTTGGCGGGATGATTACGGTTTGAGTGTTCTTACGTGTTTGGGTATTATTTTTTGGACGGATGTTTGTAATATTCACTAAGCCTTATTGTTATTATTTTACAATATGATGTAAAAGTTATTCCAGAACTGTTTGTAATTATTTGGTATCACATAATTGAACACTTCCGTATGCATTCATCTTAATTTTCATAAACATTTTGTCTGCAACGTCACTTGAAAGCTCTATCATGAGTTGATAAAAATTGTCCGGAACTGGATAACAACCTGGACGATAACAGGTCTCGAGAAAATGGCTACTGACGGTTAACATTATTAATTTCATTATTTTCTTACATTTAGAAAAAATTATCCTGTTAATGTATCGTTACTGATAAGAGTTCATGAGACTGGGTGAACCCACTCTACCTATCCGTCTTCCAACTACCGTTAAATTCTTAATGCGTGTGCTTTCGTTCCGGCCTCTCCCTCTCTCGGACGTAGTTGTTCATTTTTAACTATTTTTTAATGACTCCGTTCATTAGTCATTTTTTCAATTTTCCATGGACATTCCTACAGTTATTTATATAAGGTATGAGTTTGTGCTATGAAAAAACAAAACAATTTTTTTTTTTATGTTTTTACGTGTTTCTATGCTAATTTTATGGCCACAGAGGAATTAAGTGGTATGTACTTAAATCCTACTGAGTTAAGTTTATTGTCATCATTCCCTTGCTTTCTGCACATTGTGCACACCCAATGCACAAGGTTGGTAACTCAGAAAAGGTGACACAGCATTCTTTGTTTGAGGGTGCCTGAAACTATATTTTTCCAAGAGACCCAATCTTACTTCTCAGTCCGGCTGGTATATTCTTTACTCTTAATTTTTTTTTAAATTTATGATGAATTAGCTGTTTAAAATGTATTTTCGATAATTTCCGTAGTAAAATTTAACATTCATGGGCTTTAAAAAAGTGGTAGTTTAGAACTTTAGTTAGGAACAACATGTTCTTTAACTCACGTACCCACACATAAAACAATTTGTAAGGGATCGTGGTATTCCGTTCGTGAATAATGTAGAACATTAATTTAAAATAATTGTAGAGAGGAAAATTGTTGACTGGAAAATTCTAATGAAGGATAGATTTGGTCAGGGGATGCAGTCAATAACACAAAAATAAGAAAAACCTAATTTTTAATAGTGCCAACGTTTCGGCCTACGGTGTAGGCCATCTTCGCGGCTAAGAAAGAAAAACATTGGAGTACTAAGAATTATAGAATAACTTAACCAGCTACTTCGTCCGCGTTGATTTTAAATAGAAATTTATGTTAAGCTTAAATGGAGAGTGAATTTTGAATTCCATAAATGGACTCCATATTATAAATAACTAGCTTTTGTCCGTGGCTTCGCTCGCGTGGAATATGGTCTGCCAAATAAAGTTTCGTGACAGATCATTTTATATAAATAATTTAATTTTTTGTGACTATAAGATAGGTACTCGTACATCCGAAATTTCAGATGTCTAACTTCAAAACTGACGGATTCCATACTATCTTTGACCCCCTATTATATTAAGGGAGAAACTCTTGGGCATGGAAATATCCAAATTCCTTTCTTAATGCTCATTTAAGCTATACAAAGAACCTATCTGAAAATTTCAAGATGCTAAGTTCATTGGTTTCTGCTGTGCGTTGACCGCTGGGTGTGTTATTCAATCAGGTTACAGTTTTAAATAAACTTCAACTGAGTGGTGTGTAGATAAAAAGTAGCCTATGTCCTTCTCCAGGCTTGAGATTATCCTATAGAATCCTTTGTATCTATAGACAGATTTCAAAAGTTTATTAAAATATCAAAACAATAGTTTTACTCATGTCCTTTCTGTAATTTTAACAACTATGCGCATGTGTTTTTATTTTTAAGAGAAATATTTAAAAATTAAAACAATTAACAAAAAATTGTAAAACATTATGATCATGTGATTTTCCTATAATTATGTACTGTAGTGGATTCTCCACAGTACCTAAAAAACTGTCGGAGGGCAGGCACGTGCCCCCCAAGCCTCCCCTAGATCCACCCTTTTTGTAGCCTATGTGTTATTCTGATGTATAACCTATATTACTGTAAAGTTTCATACAAATCCGTTCAGTAGTTTTTGCGTGAAAGAGAGACAAACATACAAACTTTCGCATTTATAATATTAGTAGGATTACTTAAAGCATTTGTGATTCAGCCATCCTACCAATGCTAATCCCTTTGTTGATAGATTTTAATAAACTGTCCTATTAAATAATAAGTGGCATAATTACAGAACTATAGATGTTTTCTATTGAAATCCACCATGTGATATCCAAAACTGTAATATTTAGAGGTTGATTTTGCAAAATCATGATTACAATAATTATTATGCCAAAATGTAACGCCTGCTTACTTAGTTTCACATCTCTAAATTAACATATTACGATTTTCCGTATTTTACATTTTTAAGGATCGATTTAAAAAAAACAACACGTATTTCTTTGTTTTTAATGTAGAAGCTAAATATAAAATTTCATGGTGATCGCTTTAAAGGTGACGCTTTTTTTTATTACAAAAGTTTGTGACCCTCTTAGGGGACGAATTTTCAAAAATCCTTCCTTAGTGTTAGCCTTATATCTGTGGCACCTGTGCATAGTGGGCTTCAAGCTATCTACTTAGAATCGTAATTTTTTTCTCTTTCCTTGTGTCTAACACGCTTAGTGTTCCGTCCATTGCAATGAAGAATATTCCTTTGTGAATCGTGGGCTGATACTCCAATCTTGAACTTAAAATAAGTTTAGAAAAATTATGATTCTAAGTAGACAGCTTGAAATTCACAAAATTCGACTTAGCCCACTATGCACAGGTGTCACAGATATAATGTACCTACTGTCAGAATTTCAAGTCTGTAGCTTATGCCGTTTTGGCTCTGCAGTGGTCTTTATATATATATATATATATATATATATATATATATATATATATATATATATATATATATATATAGATTATATATATAGATAACAGAATACTTTACATTATCACCTTTCTGCACTCACATTTTTCATTCTGTTATTCATATATATCGCTAATAATCTATCAGATGCTATAATTCTTAGTACTGCAATGTTTTTATAGTTATTTTCTGTTTTTCTTTCTTATCCCTTAAGGTGGCTTACAGCGTAGGCCGAAACGTTGGCACTATCAAAAAATAAGTTATTCTTATTTTTGTGTTATTATTGACTAAACCCCCTAACCAATTATATCGTTCATTACAATAATAATAGGAAGTTACCAAGTTCCCTGATTTCCAACTTTCGCAAAATGACCTTTTTGTGTTGTGTTGTGTTGAGTTTTTTTCAAAAAATAAAAGTACGGAATTTTAACCCTCTATTTAAATATTTTTTTTCGTAACATCGAATTTAAATTGTCAATTACAAATTTCTCGGAAAGTCTCTCTTTCACATCGTTACGCTTTTAATTTTATTTGATTTTCACAGAACTGTTAATATTTTTCGTGTGCATGTGTGTATATATACATATATATTTCAATGTGTGTAAATATTTCAAGTACCATGAAGTATGTATGATCTGATATTATAGTGGAATATTAAGTTTTTTACACCCCCGCCTCATATTGGATCATTTAGTATACATTTTCTATAACAGTGTTTAAAGACTATATTGTGTTTTCCTACAGCAAATAAATGAATCGCTTTCTGCAGAAAAACAACTGTTTCAACTTAAAGAGATTTTTGTTATTAAAACTTTTTAACTTTTGCCAGAGGCAGAGGACATCGTTTGCTACAGAAAGGACACTTGCCCGCAAGATAGCAATGTCTTTAATATTGTGCTGGTAATTATTCCGCAGGTTGTAGCTTCAAGTTGATTCACAGGCTTTAACTTTTCATTCGTTTCCCTTTTAATATTTACCAAAAATGCGAGCCATTATGAGGAAAAGTGTGGAAAAGAAAATGTAAGTATGGGAAATGTGTATAATTAAAAATGTTAGTTGAAATATTTATTTCTCGATGAAACGATTACCTACCGAAATATATTCACCTATACATATAAACTGCGTTATCCTGAATGACTGAGGGATTAACACACAGCCTAAACCGCTGGTCTTAGAGACCTGAAACTTGGAGGGTGTTCTTTGTATGGCGTGGCCATCCGATAAGAAAGGATTTTCCGAAATTCTACCCCTAAGGGAGTGAAAAAGGGAGCCAAAGTTTGTATGCTTGCTCGCGTGTTTCTTACTCGCAAAATCTACAAATTTTCGCTGAACAAAACCAATCAAGTAACATGTTCATTTTTTTTTAATTTCTTGATCCCACTAAACGGTCTCTCCCTGTTTTGTATTGTATAAAGTCAGCGGCTTGGAGCCGGTTCGAATAAAAACCGCATTCAGCGGACTCAGCCCATTGTAACGCCTTAAAATACCGAAAGGTAACAGAAGGCTTTTGGTTTATATAGAAGCATTTTCAGGTATTTGTTGTAAATTTGTATTGTATTGTAAATAAATCTTGGAGGATGCGGAAAAAAAAAAGTTCATTTTTCGCGGCTGCCATACGACAAATGAAACCGTTATACTTAGTAATCCTTTTAAATGAATTCAATAACATTACATACCAATCCTTTACAACAGTAAACTTATGTCCGTCCTGTTTGTTAATCACTGTCAATGTATGTTTCACGGCTGTGCTGATCCGTTTGTGATGACATTTGATATGGATAATCTCAAGATTGTATTTTTATCAACACACCATACAGGCGAAGTTTATATAAAACTGTAACCTGATTGGCTAACACACCCAGCGGTCAACGCACATCAGAAACCACTGAACTTAGGATCTTGAAATTCGCAGATAGGTTCTTTGTACAGCTTAATTGAGCGCTAAGAAAGGAATTTGGACAATTCCACCCTCAAGGGTTCCCCCCTCAATATAATAGGGGTTCAAAGATTGTATGGAATCCGTCAGTTTTGAAGTTAGACATATGAAATTGCGGATGTACGAGTAACTTATAGTTTAAAAAAATTAAGTTATTTATTTAAAATGATCTGTCACGAAACTTTATGTGGCAGACCAAATTCCACGCGAGCGAAGCCGTCGGCAAAAGCTAGTTACTCATAATCACATTCTCTTTTCCATACTAAAGCTCATGATAACTTGTATTTTTGGAAAATATTAAAAGGGAAACGAATAAACTGTTAAAACTTATTGTGATTCAACTCAATGCGACAACCTGCGGAATAATTACCAAATTTATTCTCTTGTAAAATTTAAAAAAGTGAACTACTTGTCTTTCTGCAGTTCGCTATTCAAATTCGGACTGACTCTATTAATCACTCCTGACATTTAAAATTAATTGTCCGTTTTATGTTAAATATGTCTTGTTTGAAATTAATATTTAACGACCTATATTAGATTCGATTAGGGTATAATTGATTTAACACATGTTTGGCTTGTGCATTAGCATTAATGTTGTTAATCTATGTACATACGGAACATTGAAGTTGGTTAATTATTCACAAGTTAATTGGTTCATAAATGTGACATTAAGCTAGTAGGTGTCGATATGAATATTTGGTTATAATTGGAAATGGACTTTGAATTTACCGTAGGTTCTTCGGTCGTTTAAGATGCATTGCATTGTATTTTGCAAGACCCGAGTATTTTCTTTTAGTTTTGACTTTCAATGCATTGACCATCCCTGAATACTACTTTCAACATGGCATTTGTATGTTTCTCGAAGAGTTCGATATCAGTTTGTCTCAGGAAGTAAAATTTCGTATTTGTGATATGTGAAAATCTGGTTGTGCATCTTCCGTTTAGTGAATTCACGTAAAACATACAAGAAGACGTTGATATCGCTGTAATAAATTAAGTTTTAAGAGTATTTTATCTAAAATTTGATTTTCCACAGCTATTACTTAATACTTAATAACTAAACTTAAAAGTCTTTCCTAAGCTGCCTTGAGAGGAAGTCAAAATTGAACCTTCTTGCTAGGCATCAGAATTGCTAACTCCTATAACTATATTGCCAATATAGTAATGCCACTCTTTCAGTGAGACACATCTTTTTAGTGTTCTACTCCGCATCTTCCAACTATAAATAAAATATGACTGGACAGACATTTACCGAAGGCACTTGGTGACAACGAAGTTTTTTAACCACTGTCTGAAAATGTTTTTTCCCAAGTTGTTTCTTAATAGCAGCATCTGATTGCATTTGTACAAAAACTTTATAAAGTAAACCATGGGCGCTGTTATCCAAAGGTTTTTACTCCTTTGGACACAAACAGGATGGAACCAAACCTTCATTGTTTTTTTTTTCAACTAAGTGCATGTATTTTTTTTTTTTAATTTGCGTACTTCAGAACAATTTTTTTCTATATACAAACGTGGCGAATGTCATTTTTCTCTCAAATTTTAAGTGAGTTTCTATTATGCGAAATTTCGATTAACCAAAACCCCCTCGACGACATTAGTCTGGATAATCGGCGATCCATTGGACTTTGCTTGACTATATTTGTATGGTAAATTATCTATTGGCCGAGAAAATTTCTCACTTGTAGAGTTAACAATTTTATAGAAATGCAAGGTATCGGTGTAGCTCACTAAGGGCTACTAAGCTTTAGTCCTAAATTCGAGACCGGCTGTGTGGAAGATTAATTATTTATTCCCTTAAAAAATCCTCAAATCGTCTTTAGGATCTGGAGAACCTTCGGGAATTCCCCCAGCCTCTATAAAGCGTGTGCCTTTTAAAGGTGGCAACACCTGGCGGTTGCGCGTTATATCAGCATATTCCATATTCCATGCATGAGTTTTATTTGATTACTCATTTAATGCTGCTATCGTTAATCGGACGATTCTGCTGTCCTGAATTTTGCCTATCCAGGTATAATTAGGATAGGGACCTGTAAGAAGTACTTGACGTCGTACAGGATCAGGATCCTTTTTTACTCCCTTTCCGAAAGACGGCATAACCAATGCCTCTCTATTCATTTCAATAAATCCTAGCCACCTTCCGGGCTGCGAAGCTGCGAACTTGCACATCCTTGCATGAGGTGTATGACTTGAAAGTATAGTGTATTACATCACATTTTACCTGGTTTATGGTGATAGTGTATTGCATCAAGATGAAATTTCATCATAGTATAAACAACAAGTAATTTATAGTATAATACCTATGTATGTATTTATATATATCGGTAGATAGATCAATGTTGGTAACAATCATCTCCTATGAAGCAATGCCCAACTCATATCATAGTAATTATATGAAGATAGATGAAATACGGCCACTTCCTTGCACAAATGTTGGATTGGAGAGAGTACGGTACGGTACCTAGCATGCACTGAACCCAATACCCTTGATGGGTTCCTGTGAAACAGGTTTTAAATAAGTGCAACGGTTCAGAAGACTTCCAGGTTTTTTATTGCTTCTCATTAAATTTTAATTCGAAATTCAAATATCTTTTTTTTTTTTTTTTGTTCTACCATGGGTAAGGTAATCTGTCCATTCCTTCTCTACGCCTCCATGTTTATTTATTTACTTCGTCTGTATATTATTGATAGCCACCAAATCTTTTTTTTTGTTCTCATCCAATCATTATACTTTTACTCGTCTATTTATAAATAAAAGATATTGAGTAAGCCAGAATGAAACGTAATCAATGGGGTCAAGGCGAGTCGGCCATGTTGCGGTATAGTATAGTTAGGTAGTAGTGATGAACACGAAGTAGGGATAAATATATAATAAACATAATAATATATAAGAAATAAGTTAAATCGGATGATCGGATCATAATAATATTCAAAGAAAGAAAAAAATACATACTCAAAGATAAAAAAAAAAACCTGTACCACTAAAACCGGTGAAGGGTCTGGAGCATAGTACACGGTAGAGACTGTACCGTTTCTTGGACAACGGTTGTACAGCGAGATGATTTGTCCTAGATCACGCTCAACCGCCAGATTTACCATCTTATTTTTGCTACCCGATTTCAAGAGACTGAGGTGAGCCCCAGTATGGGCTTGATCCCGTAGGATCCATCTCCGGCTGCTAACAGATTAAATAAGTCTTACTAGATGTAAGATTTAAACCCAGGACATTCGGCATGGCAACTCAGCGCTCTACCATTCCGATCCATTTGAAAGATTTAATTGATAGAATTTAAACTTTAAATATCCGTTAGTAAATTGTATTTTCATTTACCTTAGTATTAAAAGGCACATGGAAAACACTTTTTTTACTTATTATAAATTTATATTTACTTAAGTGTTCACCGTACTATCTAATGCAGGGGTTCCCAAACTTTTTTGTACCACGCCCCCTTTTGTTGAAATGAAAGCTTCTCGCGCCCCCCCTTAACAATAAATTGTGTGGGCCTAGGAACAAAACAATAACAAATAAGTATTACATTGAAAACAAAACATTTATTTATACTGCCATAAGTTACAACAATATCAGTTTTCATAAAATACAAAAATTATTAATAAGAGAAAAATTGATTAGGTTGGTTAGTGAGATGGATGGACTTCCATTTTTCTTACTAGTATGCCTATTCGTGGCTGAGTTTTAGTAAGTGCAAGTCACTAGCAACATCAAGTTTATTCCGACACTTTGTTTTAATTGCCACAAGTTTTGAAAATGCTTTTTCGCACAAATAGGTGCTTGAAAAAGGCAAATATAAACGAAGAGCTTCCCGTGATACACTGGGATACACTTTGAAATATTTTTACCAAAATGAAGGTTTGTCCATTATATCTAAGTGGTCAATTTTCTAAGCATCATGGTTAATTTAGAATTTTAGAAAGACTACTTAAATTTAATTTAATCTACAACTTGTCTCGCGCCCCCCCTGACATGTCCTCACGCCCTTCCAGGCGCGCCCCTCAGTTTGGGAACTGCTGATCTAATGCAATTCGTGCTTTTCATAAATATTGTCGCGCTTCTAATCTCAGCAAGTTTTAACTTTTCATTCGTTTCTTTTTCAATATTCTTTTAAATAACAATAATCGTGAGTTTTAGTATGAAAAAGAGTGTGTAACTATGGGAAATGTGTATATTTCTAATAATCATTTCATCGAGAAATAAACGTTTCAACAAATATTTCGAAGTATAGATGATATGACATGAACAGTATGTGTAAGTCGGTTCATTAATCTATATACAGTCAGTAATAAAATTATTTTTATTTTCGAGAATATTAAAATGGAAACGAATTCGAACTTACTTGTAGTTAGTTACCACCTGCGGTACTGATACCAGCTACATTATAATCTATTGGTTAATGTTTCGTTGTCAATTATATATAAAATATTAAATTGCATTTAATTAAATACTTATTTTAATACATAGCAGTAATAAATACAATAGGTTATCGAGAATTTCTCTATATTCTGTGAGTCGATAGGTCTATCTCATGTAATGTCATGAGGTTGATTATTTATGTACAAAGTTTGTTATCAATAATTTAGCTTGATAATAACTTTCGTGGTTACCGCTACTGATAATGAGACCGCATTGTGAAATTGCACTATTTTTTATAATAAAATACGACCTATGAAATAATAGGTCTTTCTTATCCCATACAATATTCTAATAACATTGGATATTATTGTAAAAAATATTTAAGTTGTGGCTTCACTAAAAGACCTTCATGTGTAAAATGAGTATTTTTTTTTTCACTCAACCTTTTTTCTTTCATCTATCGTGTCTTTTCCTATGAAATATCCGTTTTAAAAGCAATGGTTGTTTAGTAAAACAACTATATTAAATCAGACGACGTGCCAAAATGCATTTGGACTAGAGTATCATTTTTTTTAAATATATTCTTAAGTGATTCAAATTTCTGTACAGATGGAAATCTGTTGGAGATAAGCCTGGTGAATAAGGTGGATGTGTGAGGACTTCATAAGCCAGCTCGTTTAGTTTCTCCACTGTCTGTCGTGAAACATGAGGTCTGTTGTTGCTTAGGAGTATAGGTCCATTACGATTAACCAATGTAGGTTGTTCATTAATAAGATTTTGTTGAATTATGTCAATATTCCTGCATTACGATGTGGATGTGATGGTATTACCTTTTGGGTAAGAAGGAGAAATGAATTATTCCTGCCATTGACCACCATAAAGAAACCAATCGTTTTTGTAGTTTGAACATTTCTCAAATCAACGGTGACTGGTCAATTTGTTACTACACCCTTCCCCGAACGCGGTGGTAATGTTTCTTGCAGCTTGGGCTGGTGAGTGTCCAAGTTTAAACTCATAAAAAAAATACACGAAAATCCCGTATTTCCATGGTCATATTGAATGGAATTGAATACTAAAAAAGTTCGTATAATTATAGCGATAGTATATATTATTAAAAAAAGGGTGGATCAATAACAGCTCATTACAATCCATAAAATTTAAGAAATAATACATACGGACATTCACATATACTCAATAGCGTTTTGCGATTAACGTTTTTATTGATGTAATTACAGTAGAACCTCGATTATCCGTCAGGGTATGGGACCAATATGGTGACGGATTTGGGAAATAGACGGATATGGGAGTGAGTCATATGTCTCATATATATGCACATAAATTGAACAATATATTTCAAACATTCGACATCATATATGTACTCGTAACTTATTTACGTACTAATGATGTATAGATATGTAGTAAAAATGTTTAAAAAAAAAAATAAATAAATAATTACGTACATCGATGGCTAAAAGTACAATCATTGTACGTCCAATTTTTCCCTCTTGAGAAAAATTAATATCAATTTAAAGGCGGAATTTAGCTCTTTAAATGATTATATAGAAGAGACATACTGTAGGGGTCCCCCGCACTTTTTTGTCATGAACTGTCGTCTGAGGAATTTCATAGATTTTTGCTAAGATTGAAGCACTTTCACTTTTTCGTTAATTTCAATTCGTTTCGTCAATTTCAAACTTAGTAGCGAGATCTAAACTCTTCCTTTGTCTTTTTATCCGATATTATTGTATGTACTTTTAAAAAAACGTCAAGCACCCGACAAGACTGAAGGTAGTTCAACTGCGGAAGCTACATTAGGTAGAAATGAGAAGATAATTAATTTCTGAGAAATGTGTGCGAGGATGCCTAGGTTTTGAGTAAATAACAGATTCTAGAAAACGAAGTTGTCAACACACAACGATTGATTCTTAGCCGGCGTATATGACTTTAACAACCAAACAATATATATACATTTTTTTTTTCTCAAACTGAGGTGATGGTTAACAGAGAGTGACGGATAATAGAGGTTTTACTGTATTTTCGTTTGTATTATTATTATTCGTTTTTCACGCATTTACGGGTTCGAAACTGAGGTGGGATGCAAATCTAACCACCTGCATTTTTTATTAAACATTCAAAAATGTTTTAACTATCCTGACCGTGTCCAAGAGAACTTCTTGTTGAGTCTCCCTTAACCCTGGAATGCTACTTGGGATACGCCTGTACCCCAGTGCTTATATTAAGTGTTGCTTCCGGTCGACAAATAGAGCTGCAGTTCTGTGATTCACAGTAGTTTCATGCCTTGACAAGACAGAATGGTTATAGCATTTGAAGCTTTGGATACGAGAATTTTACTGTGATTTTCATTAAATTGAATTTATTAAAAACAAAAAATTATCTTGAAAACATTACAGGATACAATTCTATGTTACTGTTAAGAGGGAGTGCTGCAGCCGACAAAGAAATATTTACAAACCGAAAATCTTTCCTAAAAAAATTGGCCCTAGACCTGATTAGACCTTAGATGTCGAGGCGATTGGAAAACTCAACTTTAAGACGAGAATTCCGTCAAACCATCATTCGTATTTTAGATGTGCCAGTGGTAGAAGAAGCCAGGGGAAGTCTAGAATCCACATCAGTGTAATTTCTGTCCTAGGTCTCGAGACCGAAAATTTAGGGTTAAATGTGCTCTATGTAACATATGTATTTGTTTGGAACATCAAGAAAAAGTGTGTGCTTCATGTATTCAGTAATTAGTTTATTCTCATTAGGTATTTTTTTCATTTTTTAATGTATGGCTTAAGAGTGTTTTATATTACTTTAAAATTAAAAGCTCTAAAAACCGTATTTTTATTTGGGGTACACATTTACCCCAGTGTAGCAGTCCCGTTAGTAAAAATAAGTGAAGCATTTCAGGGTTAAGGCATTAAGTCAGCCAGACTCTCAGTGTCTTCCACTATGGATTTAGTGATCATTAAATTTGTTGTTATTACGAGTATATTGGTGTTACCATCCCACTTTCTATGGGAGTTCTTCTAGTTCTGCCTCTAGTTTCCGATATTTCCTTAGTGGAGGTCGGAAAAATTTTCTTGAGTAGGGAAAACTGGAAAGCCAACGTTTCCACCCACCCGCATTGCAGGTCTTCTTCAGGGCTTATAATAGGTTCAAGGGTTGAAGATGAATTGAGATATTATAATGATTATATTATTATCATTATAGATAGCTATTATTATTTTTATTATCTCTGAGCTAACTCTGGAGTGAATAGACTCGTGCCGGGTACGGCCTAGCCTCTTCCCCCGGTGGAGGGAAGTGAAGCGCTCTACTCCCCCACTACGAGTTATTTTTTCTGTTGCCGGTTTATCGTACAGTCTGTTCCGGGGGGAACTGGTACACTCACCATAGTACAGTCTGACCTTGGGGGAACTGGCACACTCAGCGATGGTACAGTCTAGTCAGGGGGAAACTGGGTACACTCACCGACGTCTGGGTTCCTGTCTAACCTACCCCGGGTCTTCCTCTCCCGCTCTATTCGGTTAGTTTTTGTTTATATTTTCTCCCCCCCCCTCCTTACTTTTAAATTGCTGACCCGCGCTGGTTCACCGTACCTGCTTCTTCGAGGACCATTAACTTTACAACATAATACAAACGTACATTACATTTTCTTTTAATATTTATTTTCTTTTGACTTGTCTATTTAATTAATCTCATTTATTTTTTTTTTCAATGTCGCCAACTTCTTTTTAAAATATTACCCCGAAAATATAATAATTGACATTATTTTTTAAAATAAATGGAATTTATTTCCTTAATCATAGCAGCCTTAAATTTGTTATCTTCGGGATTTTATTACATTTAAAATAAATCGGGCTTTTTTTTTTTTTATTCCTGACGTACATTACATTTTTAAGCTCCCGAGTTTTTCGAAACTTTGCATTGTTGGTAAATAATAATTTGTCGTATTCACTTAAATTATTTACAGGCTCTTAAACACATTTGCGTATTGGCAGTTGCACTTAAAATTGTTTAAATGGGGTCAAAAAATCCTCGGTTATGCCATTCTTCGGAATGGACATAAAATGAGGATACCCGAGGCTGTACTGTGTAATTATTGGTTGACCATATAATTTTATATGGATGAGAAAATATGCTGGATGGACGTAAAAATAATCCCTGAAATAACTAAGTGAAGTAACTATTTGTCAGTTTTTTTTCCTACCAACTAAAAACAAAATACTTTAAGATTGTAGTGATTTCTATGAATGTTATATTTTTGACTGGTAATTGCTGAGGATAAACAGGAAGATTCAAGTTTTAAAAACTTCGAATATTTTTTCGTAACCTCTCGCAATTGCATACCAAAAAATTGTTTTTCTGGAGATTTAATAAATATATAAATTGATTAATCAATTTTAATAAATAGATTTTAAATATACTCTTCTATTGTTACTAATACGTTTTAATGCTTTGTTATTTCGGTTCAATTGTTTTGTTTTTCGTTAATTATTATTTTATATCATAAGCATTAATTAAAAAACCAGAAAACCTTGTTAATAAAGAAGGACAATTGGTAGTCTGAATTTCGAATGTATTTTTTTAATTTAGTTTGTAATTCCACCCTGCGCACCTTTCCAATATTAATGAATTCCTCTTTTCACCCATTCCTCTATCCTTAACCTCCTAAAGCTGTAAATCCCTCTGAGGTGAAATTCCTCTTAAAAGAGTTATAAGTCCACAAATCTCCTGGGCATGACCTAACCACCTAGATCCTTCAACATCTTCCTCAAAAAGCGATTATTTTCCTTACCTATCCATACAACTGTATCCTTTGTACAACCCACTTCCCTTTGCTGTGGAAACACTCCATCTTCATCCTATTTCCTAAACCTGGCAAACAAACCCAATGTCATTTCATCATACAGACCCATCAGCCCGCTTCCTATTCTTTCCAAAATTTTTGAAAAAATCCTGAAACGAATCCTACCCATAATCAAATCCAATGATATTCCATCACATCAGTTTGTATTCTGTCCCAAAGACGGTCCAGCAGGTCTCTGAGTTGTTAAACAGATATCCTCTGCTCTTGAAAGTAAACAATACTGCACAGACGCATTTCTGGACGTAGCACAAGCTTTTGACCGGGTATGGCATGCCGGTTTGCTGTTCAAGCTCAAAGCCCAGTTACCTCAATCCTTATTCCTAGTTCTTCGATCCTACCTCTCTGATCGCTACTTCCAAGTGCGCTGTGGTAACGAATACTCCAATCTTTACCTAATTCAAGCTGGAGTCCCCCAAGGCAGTGTCTTAGGTCCTATCCTTTACATATTGTACATCACTGATATCCCATCTACTCCTGAAACCTTCCTTGCAACGTTCGCAGACAACACAGCCATCATCCAGATCCCGAAATGGCTTCCTCGAACCTCCAAAGGCACCTTTCACTCATTGAAATTAGTTATAACCAATGACAGATCAAAGTCAACGAGGAAAAATGTATACATTTGACTTTTATACTTCGCCGGGGAACATGTCCTTCTGTCCAATTCAATGAAACCGTCCTACCTATTTCCGACACATTACGATACCTTGGCTTCCTCCTAGATAAAAGACTTACATGGAATCCTCATACCAGACTCAAAAGACAAGAACGTAACAGACGATTCATCCAACTATACAGATTACTATGTAGGACCTCCCATCTTTCATTAGACAATAAACTATTAATGTACAAGACCATCATCATCTGTTTGGATCTATGGACTAGAACTATGCATGACTGAAAAAAAAAAATTGATTATCAGACACATTCAATCCAAAGTCCTGAGAACTATTGTCAATGCTACTTATTATGTCTCCAACGAAACCCTCCATAATGATCTCAACATTCCTTTCATCCTCGACCTCATCCCTACTAATTTTCAAACTTTCACCAAAACCTTGCTTGTCAACCTAACCCCCTGCCTCAGTCATTATCCAGTTCCACACATCCATATAACCCACCGCGCTGCCTAAACCGGCAATGGCCCCGAGACCTGATATAATAATGTTATTTGGAGTACTGGCACTGACCAGATTCTCCACTCACGACGTGTGTGTGTGTGTGAAGCGCCCTTACCAGCTTCCATTGGCGTTTAATACCAGTGACGCGGCTGGGAAAGGGGGCTGGGGCCTTTCGGACTCCTACTTTGCCCTCATTCCTGGGAAAGAATCTTAGTTCGGGGATCCTAGGAAAATTGTAAATAGGTTATGAATGTGTACATTATATATATATATACATATTTTTTCTTAGACTTTATTTCATTATCATTTTTGCATCAATTTCTTTTTATTACTGCATGGATATAATTTTCCGCATGTATATATTTATTTATACATTTATTTATTTTATTTTGTTTATATCATTTTTACGTTATATCATGGTATTTGTTATCATGGAATGATTGTAAGCTACTTAGCACCATTACTTATTGCCCACTAGTGGCAGATTGTAATGTTTCAATAAAGTGTTATATAAAAAAAAAGTTTGTAATTGGTGACTTAGGCTTGAACGTCTATAATGTTTGTACTGTTAAAAAAAAATTTTAACCAATGTCAAATTAAATATTGGCAATCAACAGATTGCTTACCCCCCATATTCTGCACAATAATGGTTGGTTTTTGTTACATTACCCAGAGGTAATTTATTTTATTGAGATACTTCTTTTTTAACTTAATATTTTTATTTTATTCATCCCCTATTTATCTTATTCAAAGTTCATAGATCACTGTTCAACATTGTATTAAGTATGTGAGATTAAAAGACCCTTCTGAGGCTCATCCAGCCTCTATAAAGTTTTTATTCTTAATGTTGGGAAAACCTAACTGTGTGGATATTGGTCAAATCATCTCCTATTACATCTGTTGGCTTAAAAACAGTAGGATCCTTACCAGTAGTGGTTTGTAGAGTTGCCTGATTAATTATGTTTATATATTATTTATATAATTATTGATCAAGTTGTGTACATTAACATGTCATGTGCAGTGTTGTTGTATACCTTATGCAATAGTATGTTTATCTTACAAATGTTTTAAGCGAATATTCATGATGATTGTCTCATTATAGCATTCCATTTGAATGAAATATATTAACATTTTAAGTAATAGGGATAGGATGATAGGATGACTACTGTAGTCAAATATGATCTTTTTATTATTATGCTTTATGAGTTTTTATTGTGAGTTAGCTGGGTAGCTCAGTGGTAGGGCACTAGAGATGGTCCCGGGCTCAAATCAGGTTGTGGCATATTAATTATTTAAATATAGGAAAGGGGCTTAAATGACAGGAAGGCTAGAACAGTTATTGATTAACAAAATAACAAAAGCTATTTATTGCTATACTACAACTCTTCCCCTTGTCAAAAATAAAGTTGTTTTTGTTCATTTAATGTCACTTTTTGATGCTATGGCTAATCGGAAGATGCTACATTGGAAGCTCTAAATTTTGCCTATCCAGGTTTAATTAGGATAGGGATACACCCTATCATGTTATCTGCTTATGTGATAGGTTTGCTGACCTAAGGTTTGCAACCTTTGGTCAGGATAGAGTCAATATCCCTAGGCAGGTCGAATTAATAAACCCTGCAAGTATTCTTAAATTTGTGGGTTTAGCCAAGTTAAGGTTATAATAATCGCTTTTATCAGGGCGCACAATAGACCAAGTATGGTTGCAGTGCAAATTATGTCCATATTAAAAACAAAAAAATAGGATAGGGATTTTCAACGAGTACCTGACATCGTACAGGCTCGGGACCCCTGTTTAACGTCCCTTCCGAAGGACGGCGTAACTAAGGATTTAACTCCCTTTAAAAAATCCAAGGGCCAACTACCACCGAGCTACGAACTTTGATCTTAAAATAAAGTTGTTGCTACTTTTGAGAGCTTGATTTAGTAAATAGTGTGATAGACACATTTTTTAAGTGCACGCTACTTTTATAGAATAGCCTGGCATGTTTGAATTGAGTATATAAGTTGAGATATTATATTTGTTTAGATTTTACATTCAATTATAAATATAAATTGATAAAGAAATTAATAAAAATAAGTTATGCCAATTTATAAAGAAAATGGCCAAATTTAAAAGTGTTCAATCATAATTCAAGTGGTTTATTCATTATTTTTGTTTAAGCGCAGTATTAATGTTTATTAGTAAGTTCTTTTAATAAAATTAAGTTAATACTTTGCTACTAAAGTGTTGTTTATAACAGATTTTTTTACAGTTTCAGGTAAGCTCCTTAGCATTCTGTTTCTATCATCAGTACTGTAAGTAACAATTTTTTAAATTTAATTTTATACTTTCTTATTAATGGTGTTTAATATTTTTGAATAAAATATGTGTTAATTTAAATGTACCTAAAGAATACTCAGACAGTTTGACCATTTCATTTCTTAAAAAGTAAGAAATTAATATTGAATGATATTAGTTGCCCTTGATATAATATATGTGGAAGAAAGTGGTCCGGGTAGAGGTCAATGAGTGTATCTTAGAATTGGAGAAAAGTTTATTAAGTAGCCAAAGTTTCGACCTACTTTGTAGGTCTTCTTCAGGGCTATGTATAGTATGTATTCACCATACTTTTGTTTATTTATATTTACTATGTTTAAAATATTTTTGTACCTCTTTTTAATTCTCAATTGTCTGTATTTTGCACATAGCCCTGAAGAGGACCTACAAAGTAGGTCGAAACGTTGGCTACTTAATAAAGTTTCCTCCAATTCTAAGAGAAATCCATTGACCTCTACCCGGACCACTTTCTTCCACATAAGAAATTAATAGTTAAGTATTATAAAATAAATTAAAAATCTTTGGTATGAAGTGTAAATTACCGTTACTGTCTGTGGAGGTTTCTGTACCTAATATTTTATCTGATTTGTACCTTAAGTGTTATTTCCTGCCCTATACATTGACTTGTGTTTGTTTTTTTCTAAACCCTTTCCATCATTTGTTATAAGTATATCCTGTTTTTTTTCTTTTGTTGTTTATTCATTCAATGTCACTTTATGCTGCTTTTGCTAATCGAGTGATGCTCAAGTTGTAGCCCTAAATTTTGCCTATCCAGGTATAATTAGGATAATGTTGTTTAACAAGTTCCCGATTTTCATTCATTCACCACAAATGACCAAACCACTTCAGTTACTTCTTCTCGATGATCTGAACTAAAGGTTTCACCAGAGGGTTTGCTCCTGATTGTTCAGTGTATGTTCATTGCCCTGATGCTGAATAACCTGTTTACATACCTAACTTTCCTTTTGAGATTTTTCTCCATATAATATATCTGTCCTAAAATTTTCTAGTTTTTTATTTATCCTCTATTAATTTTTTTAATAGAGGAATTTAAAATCCTTCTATTTATTATTTTATTTTCAATAACGATGAGGTAAGATGCGAACCTTGGCCTTAATGAAGCAGGTGTGTCTTGTTCAGCCACTTTCCAATACTCTTAGACACCTCATCTTAGACTCTCTTCTTCACAATTTGTTTAGTTTCCTTACCAGTGGTATCTTAAGGATTTTTATTACATTCATTCTTGATTAGTGACTTGCCCATCTTAATGAAACATACAATCTCTGTTTCCTCGGCATATTCAAATATATTTTGTAATATCTTTCTTTTGAAGATGAGTGCTTCTGAACTGGTCACAGTCTACATCTCCAAAGCAAATATTAGTACTTAATAACAATTTTATATATTTTTTTAAGATTGCACTTGGTTTGTTAAAACATGACCTTGCTGCTTAGGTGTTTTCTTTAGCCAAAATAGCAGAAATTGGCCTTTTGTAATCATTAGTCAATCATGGAGTGGGGTAGCATAGTGGGTAAAGTGTTGATTTGCCATGCTGAATATTCCGAATTCAAATCCGGCAGTGACAGATAAATTATTTAATCTGTTAACCGCTACGGATGGACCCTGTTCAACCCTGCTCAACAGATCTTCCTGGGGCTCACCTAACCTCTATAAAATGGGTACTCTTGATTGGGGGATAAACCTGGAGGTTGAGCGTGATCTCGAACAAATCTCACCTCTTCACAACCGTTGTCTCCAGAACAGTATAGTCTGAGTAGAGACTAGTAGTATGGTAGACCATGTACTGCCCATGAAGCCTTAGTCTCTTCCATGTAATAAACCCAAGACACTTCATGGTTTGTTGCAGTATATGTTAAAAAAAAATTATTCAATCTATTAGACGGGTTAAATCATGTCTCATGAGCTTGTGAGATCTTGTTATATTAACTCCTTTTTGTAGCTGCCATCTAACACTTTGTCATCAAAATAGCATGTGCGGCTAATATCTTTTTTTAATATACTATTTATCAATTTCGTATTGATCTCTTAGGTTCACGTATATAGTTAGTTCTTCCCTTTCCTCTGCTGAAGTGTTCTATGTCTTCAATATTCCTTCACTTGTTCTCTGGTATCTTTGCTTTGATCCTCTGCCAACTTTGCCCTCCATTTTCTTGCCATTTATCATGAAACCCTTCCAGGTTTTATCACTCTGCCTCCAAATTCACTTTATTCTAACATGTTAGACTTGGTACTGTTCAACTTTTCAAAATCTTTCTTTACTTCTTAAGTCCATATTGTTTGTGGTCTTCTTTAATATACTGTTTTATTAATTGTACCTTTTATTATTGTTCATTTTGTAAGGTTAAGAATTTCAACATACGATGGCTATTCAGACAGTAAGGAATGTTTCCACCTGATGCCACCAGGACGCGCCAATTACGTATACATTGGTGTGCTTGTGCTTGGCACCTCAGTCAGCGTCCAGCTATGACAATGGGAACATCTCTGCCATAACCCTTTTTTCATATTCAAATTTGAATTTGCTGCTATCCAAAATCCCGCCAGTTTTGCCAGGTCTGTGATTTGTTTTTTGTTGGCAAAAAACTTAAAACTAATAGAAATTCATCAAAACAAGCGCCGAGGAAAATTGATTATCCAAAATTTTGCTTTTACATGAAAATGCCCGACCTCACACGGCTAACCTTACGCAAGAACTGAACTCGTTCAACTGGGAAGTTACTCCCAACAGTCCTGATCTTGCTCCAAGTGATTTTCACTTGTTCCCGAAAATGAAGACCTGGCTAGCAACACAGTGTTTTAGTCCCTCTTTCACATGTGTATAATAATTTTTTTTATTTTAACGAGAAAAGATATGCCCCTGGTCAGGATTCAAACCCGGAACCTCTGTCTTATATAATAAAATGTTTTTTTTGTACTTGGTATTTTTTAATTCCAAAACAGGCTCTTTTGTCTGTGTGTTTAAATACTTAATTTATTCTACTATCACAATAGTTTTTATCCTTTCTTTAACTCTGATTATATCTTAATAAGTTAAATATATATCTTTATGTAAATAATTTTAATAAAAGTATAAAAATGTATGATTAATAATAGTATGATGAGTGAAAACAAAATGAATAAAAAGGTTGTAGCACTCTTCTAACTCCAGAGATAGTAAGCAGGTTGTTTTAATCATTGTGTATTGTAATGGTGTGGCTTGTTTTAATCATTTTAACAGCTTTATTAAGTCATTTTAAAAATATGAGTTACAGTAGAACTCTGCATATCAATCTTGATGGGGACTGAAACATTATTGTTAACTCATATATTAGTTTCAAATTAACAAACAATACTAAAGTTAATACAAAGGTTGTATGTATATTATTATATCATGAAGTTTGATTTATTATTACTATTTTATTTATGAAATAGAAATTTTATCATTTTTTAAATCTAACTAAAAACGGTTATTTAGGAATTAAACTACTTTTTATCAAATGTACTGTATACAGTTTTTGTTTTTATTTTAAATATTATTATTATTATTTTTATTATCTGTGCAATGGGATTCTACTTAATTTTTAATGAACTTTGAACAAGGTTTAAAAACATGATATTTTTGTCCTAATCTTTACATAAGGATATTGGACATACAGTTCCCCAATGGACTTTGAAACGTTTCTCAAAACCTGAATTTTTTTCTTAAAATTTCAATTTTTTTACTTTTCCTAAAATTAATGAATGATAAAATTTATCAGATAATAAAATTTATTGAACAATTAAAACCATAAGAAAGTCGCTGGTCGGGGCACTGAGTACCCCAGCTCCCTACAAACGTAACTTTTTTCCCCTCCTAGTACCGGCAGGCTATGCATTATTTTTTGTGCATCTATGCTCTGAATTAGGGAACAGCCTTATCTCTCCTGATTTGAAGAGAAGAATAGAAAACCCTAGGCTCCCTAAGGCGCTGATCGCTGGCAGGCACCGAGTTATATTCAAAGGGAGGAGCCCACAATTGCCAAGAAGTACTACTACTACCCAAACACATATTGATCCAAAAATGGCCAGAAAACCTAAATTAGGTGCATCAATTGTCTTCAAAAAAGTGTTAAAAAACTATACAGGTGTGCAACTCTTGTCTACTACCAACATGCAGAGAGTATTCCCAAGTGCTATGCAAAAACTGTGTGAAGAAGTAGGAAAACATAAACTATTGTAACATTTTGTATTATTATTATAATTTATTTTATCTTTATATTTTATAATTTTTTAAATATTTTATTTAAAAAGAAAAGATATGGCCAGGACCAGGACTCGAACCCGGGACCTTCACCTCTCCGTGGTGACGCCTTATCCATCTCGGCTATCCTGGCTTCGCTTCACGGCCAGCCATAATAATCCCCTCTTTTCAATTGATCCTACATCTCCGTGTTCTCACACTGTGCGATGTATACGCGGGGAGAATGTTACTTTGAGAAATGTGTGCGATGAAGCCTAAGTTTTGAAACTTAGGCTTCATCGCACACATTTCTCAGAAATTAATTATCTCCTCATCTCTACCTAATGTAGCTTTCACAGTTGAACTACCTTCAGTCTTCATTCTTGTCTTACGGGTACTTGTCGTTTTCTTAAAAGTACGTATAATAATCTCGGAAAAAAAGACAAAGGAAGAGTTTAGATCTCGCTACTAAGTTTGAAATTGTAAAAGGTTTACGAAAAGGTGAAAGTGCTTCAATCTTAGCAAAAATCTATGATATTCCTCGGACGATGGTTAATGATATAAAACGTGCGGGGGACCCCTAGAGTATGTCCCTTCTATATAAATTAAATGATTATTAAGAAGGGGGATACTACGTTTGTGCATGAGGAAAGAGCTTAACTCCACCTTTAAATTGATATTAATTTCTCAAGAGGGAAAAATTGGACATACAATGATTGTGCTTTTAGCCATCGATGTACATAATTATTATAATTTAAAAATATTTTTTACTACATATGTATACCTTATTAGTACGTAAATAAGTTACGAGTACATATATAATGTCGAATGTTTGAAATATATTGTCCAATTTATGTATGTATATATATATATATACATATACATACATATATATATATATATATATATATATATATATATATATATATATATATATATATATTATATATATATGAGGGACATATGACTCACTCCCATATCCGTCTATTTGTCTATTTCCCAAATCCCTCACCATCTTGGTCCCTTACCCTGACTGATAATCGAGGTTCTACTGTACTTATATATCCCATTTTTAAATTATTATTATAGTGTTTTTAACTTTTATAATGAATTGTAACCATTTAACCAAAGTTTTTATAAAAATACATATTTTTTCTCTCAAGATTAGTTTTTTAATCTAGAATTTAAGAAGGTTTAAATATTTGGAATAAATTACTTGAATTTAATTAAAATAAAAAATTGAGTATTTATGTTTAATTATAATGCCTGGGGTACTCAGTACCCCATCTCCCAGAAGATGGAAGTTTTTTCACCTCCTTATGTAAAGGTTAAATATTGTTTGAATTATCCGGGAAAAACATTTGACGTCTTAATAGGATCAATATTGAAATAAACAATACTATATACCTATGGAATATTTAATATACCTACATTTCTACAAACAAGAAAAACTAAATGGAAATGGGCTTGATATTTCTGGCGAACTAAGATTGTTGGTCTAAAGTAATCATGGAATGGATGTAATATAAAACTAAAAATGTAAAAAAGGCTTGCAAATGAAGAGACGGTGCGATTCATTCAAGTTATAATGGAACCTATCAGGTTGAGAGCAGCTAGGAAAGAATCCTGTTTTAATTTCTATTTGTAATAGGACGTGATTAGAACTCACAAATCCTGCTTCAAAATATGGCTTATCACTCAAGTATCGGCTGTTACTTAAAGAAAGGTTTGTGCAAGAAAAGAAAGTGGGGAAGGAAGGATTTATCTCTTTATATCAAAATAGATTATGGAGGATGGAGATAGTTGGAGAGTGCACTTTTCACCCAGCCGCCTCTCCTATTAGCCCTGAAGTTGGGGAGTGCACTTTTCAACCAGCCGCCTCTCCTATTAGCCCTGAAGATGACCTACAAAGTAGGTCGAAACGTCGGCATAAATAAAAAAATAAGTCTTGACTTATTTGGTGTTTTTTTGACTGCACCCACCAACTATCTCCATCCTCCTTTATATCTTCCAGTCAACTATTTTCCTCTCCGAAAATAGACTATGTATGTGTATAAACATACATAGTATTTTCAAAAAATATTTTGTTCATATCAACTTTAGATTGCAGAAATAAACCATATTTCATTTTTTTTTTTTTTTTATTTATTTAACGTAATTTATGGTACTATAGCAAATCGGACCATGCTAAATTTTGCTTATCAAGATATAAGAGGATAGAGATAATTAACGAGATGATGGAAGAACTAAGGGTTTTCTGTTCTCGCTATAGTCCTTGTAGGACCAGGTCCTCCTCTAACAACTTACTCCAATTTTCCATTTATCTCTATTGCGGCACTCCCATTCTTCACAGGTCATCCTCTACATCATTCAATCATCTTAAGCATGGCTTCCCTTGGTTTTGTTTCTCTTCCTGGATGGCCATAAATCAGTTGCTTTGAGAGTCTTAAATTTTTGTTTCAGTAATTATATTGTTTTTAAAAATCAAATTTCATGTTTTCAGGTGTTCGAATTAAAGAAGAAAGGCCAGATGAAGCTGAGATTCAAGAACTCGCTGCTAGAATGGTTGAGGCGAACAAAGCCAAGATGGCGGCTCAGGCTGCTGCTGCCGCCAACCCACCACCTAAACCTAGATGTTATCCCAGCCAAAGTATCCTGGGTTATACTACGGCATCACCACGGCCTAATAGCAGGGATACCCCCACCTCACCATCTCCATCCTCCACTCCGGACAAGGAGAAGGCTCCGATGGATCTTTGCAGTCAAAAAGGTACATTATTTCTTACAAATCTTGATTTTTATTTCATATATTGTATCTCTTTGATTTAAAAATCCAAGTTATTCCAACAGTTTATTACAGCAATCCTTAACTTATATGTGGGACAATGGTAGTTCAATGAGTAGATTGCTGAGTTGTTATGCCGAAAGTTTAATTCCAGCTTTGGCAAATAGATTATTTAGTCTGTTAAAAGCAAGAGATGGACCCTTTAGGATCAGCCATGGTCACCCAGTCTATAAAGTGGGAACCCATTAATTGGGTGGGAGGGACTTGACATGATGATCTTGGATAAATCACCAACCGTTGTCCAAGAAAAGTTCAGTCTCTACTGCATATTGACTTCATGACTCTTGTTACAGTTTTTTTTTAATTTAAAAATTCCACTTTTTCCAACAGTTTATGATAATAATCTTAAACTTATATGTATTAATTATATTTAAAAAAAAAAAAAGTTTCAAATTACCTTTGGCTGTTATTGCATTTATCATAACTAAATTACATGAAAGGGAAATTAGGTATTCCATTTGAGAAAGGTGAAAATGTCAACTTTACTATTAAAAAAAAAATTAGTTAACTAAATTAATGAATGTAGCTCACATACATTAGAATTGAAATTTATTTCAAATGTACTTGAGTTGAGGCTTGGAGAATATAGAATACCTTAATGATGTGGGAAAATAAATATTTGAGATTTATTTATTTTTTCTCAAAAAAAAAATAGTCTCAGGAAAAAAAAATAGTTTACTGAATCAGTTATTTCAGAAGTGACGCGTTTTCTTGTTTCATTTTTAGAAAAACACAAAAATCTATTTAGCACTAGAAGTTATATAGATAAAAAACTACAAGAAAATAAGTAATTTTGTACTTTAAAAAACCAGTCTGTACATTATTTATATCATGTTTTAGCCTAATCAATGTTCTTAAGTGCTCAGGCAATTTTTTTTTTTTTAATTTTACACTTTTTCACATTATTGATATTTTTGCAGCTAACTTTATTTCGATATATTTTCTATTTTTTAAAATTTAATTATAACAGTTGTTATATTATATTCAAAAGTGTAAGAAAGAACAGAAAAATATGAGGGTCTTGATCGAATTCAAATTTGCCATTCTGACTCCAGTTAAGCTTTTGCTCTCTTATCAGGAAAATAAAAATGTATTTGCAAAATGATTCATAGCCAATGAATGACAATAACCATGAGCTTCATCAGATTCTCTATCTTCTTTACGATAATAGTCACTTTACTTTACTGTTCGTAAGAGAAAGAGAATTTGATGCTTTTATCAAAATATAAATGTTCTGTTCATAGAAAAGATTTGTACTAATAATATATTAATTTAATAATTTCTATGCATCCATGAGATTAGTTGTCTTTACCCTAATGTTACAAAAACAAGTTTAATTTTTTGAACATCAGGTTGTAAATGCAGAAAATATTGACCCCTTGTTGTTATATGTAAAATATCTGCTGTAGATAGAGCACACGTGATTAACTTGTCTTCTCTCTGCTCTAAACAAAATGTTTTGAATAAAGATCCAATAAACATAAGACCTGTTGTATAATTAAAAAAAAAACTGATTCAGTTATTTCTGGCTGTTACATTAAATAAGGGAATATAACTTAGTTAGAAACACTTGTATGCATCAGTTACATCAGTTACTTGTGTTAAATTTTCATTCATTTCCTTTTTAATATAATTGAAAGTACAAATTATTTTACTAAAGACTGTACATAGATTAAATAATTGACTTACACATACTGTTTAGATTATATCATCAACTACACTTTGAAATGTTAGTTGTAACGTTAATTTCTGGAGGAAATAGTTATAGGAATATAAACATTTTCCATAATTACAAGCTTTTTTTATTCTCAAACTCCCGATCATTTTTATTTTCGTGAACATTAAGAAGGCAGTGAATGAAAAGTTAAAAGTTGTTACTTAACTCGAGGCGAACTGATGCCCACATGTGATAAAATTGTATTTTATATATGTATATGTATATATATACTAGCTTTTGCCCGTGGCTTCGCTCGCATAGAATTTGGACTACCGCATAAAGTTTCTTGACAGTGCTTTTTAACAATAATTTAAAATAATAAATAATTTAATTTTTTTCACTATAGGTTACTCGTACAAAATTTCAGATGTCTAACTTCAAAACTGACGGATTCCATACAACCTTTGAACCCTTATTATAATAAGGGTGGAATTATCCAAACTTCTTTCTTAAATCATACAAAGGACCTATCTGCGAATTTCAAGATGCTAAATTCCTGATTTGCCTTTAATTATGTACTATAATGGATTCTCCACAGTACCTCTAAAACTGTCGGGGGTGGGGAGGGGCATGTGCTCCCGTGCGCCCCCCTAAATCCGCGCTTGCTATAGCCCATGTGTTATTCTGATGTATAACCTATATTACTGTAAAGTTTCATCCAAATCCGTTAAGTAGTTTTTGCGTGAAAGAGAGACAAACATACAAACTTTCACATTTATAATATTAGTAAGATTATATGGCTTGCATACATTAATGTATTTGTTTCAATTGTGTTTCCAGGAAAATTTGGTTGGATAATGCTTGGAGAAGAACACTTACCCTACATCCAACGCGCAGACGAAAAGTATTGTGCAGTGCGGATGGTCGAAATGAAACTCCTTGTTAAGTATCTCAGTTACCTTAACGCTGATATTTATTCGTGTACATGTATTCGAAGTTTTTTTATTACTGAAAGTGAAGCAAGACTTTTAACGGAAATAAATATTAAACATTGTGAGGCAAGGTTTGGAAGAGAACAGTTTACCACAAAAGACTTAGTAGTGCGGTTAGAAGACGCTAGTGAATTTTATAACTTTCTTGAATTGTGCTATACAAAACTCATGAATCCCCTTAGTCCGATAAACACAAGGTGTGGTTTCGTTCGTATAAACAATGATTCGGTCGTTCCTTACACGGTCAAAAATGATGACAGATATGTACCGTTATTTTATTTCGAAGGTGAAACAGAGACATTAAAGAAGAGATCCACATCTCTTGGTGCTTGGGATCTCGCCTACTTAAAATTTTGTTGTAAAGTTCAAGGTATAAGAAGTGAACTTTTCGCTAATGATTCTTGTCAGGTTATCAGTTTAGCCGACATAAAAGCCTACTTTCCACCTGGGACTAAGTTCGACGAGTACTGGCCACCGAAAATCGTCGACTCCAATCTTCTGGTTCAGAACAAACCAGGACGGGGCGGCGTTGCGGCTAGTGTTAGTACATCCTGGATCAAGGTGCCCCATGGTTCAACTCCTCCAGCCAATCCTGTGGTTGAGACTAGTCGCTTGCCTGCAGCTAACCCAGTTAGCAATGGATGGTCTCCAGCAATGTTAGCTTCTCCTCAACGCTACCAGTCTTCTCCAATGCCCGTTTCTACTCAGCAGCAGAGGGTTCCTACAAACCAGATGTGCTATAGCAATGTAAGTACGAATTAAATCTTTATATTTATGAAATTTATTTTTTAAGGTTGTGTAAAATTATTTCAGCATCCTTTATAAAATTTTCAAAAGCTATGTAGTATTATTTGTATTGTTGTTTTTTTATAAGATGTCAGTGTTTCACAAATCTTCACTACCAGAGCATTTGTTATGGTATGTACCTTTCAGTGCTTGTGTATTAGTCTAGGTCTGCAGAGACTGTTATTCACCTTTGTTTATAACCTTAACACTGATAATTCAGATACTAATAACACCTGTCTTCTTATTCGCATTAACGGAAATTAAAATATACAAAATGTAATAATAAAATGCCTATTCTAGATCCCTCTAGCCACTCTCCATTTCCATCTTTGTCAAAATCTATTTATGATCTTTTTCACATAATTTCATCTTTAGAATTATTCCGAACTTATGGAAGTATTTCACAGCTTCTAATTTTAAAGACAGCTATTCCTAAAGTGTTATTCTTTAATTTTAAATAAGCAATAACAAAAGGAATAAGACAAAAACTCAAAATTAAATTTAACATTCAGAAATTTAAATAAACACTGGGCAAAATTAACAAGACAAAAACAATAGAGAAAACAATTTAATAACGCACATACAAAGAACTATAATGAGATGAGTGATAAGAGGGGGTTTGCATGAGATACGGAGATAAGTTTCATGCTGACCAGATAATACACAAGTCCTACCTTTATTTTTGATACAATCGCCCTGTTTTATATTCTCCTAACTTGTGAATGTCCACTTATCAAAGTAACTCTCCCAAAAGGGCTCAGAAAAAAAAAATACCCAATTTATATTCTTAAGAAATATTTTATTATAATTATAGTTTGGTCAGTTATAATAAATCTATGATTGTGTAAAAGCACCATTGTTTCTTAGAAATTATTATAAATGTATTTCATTAAATTAGTTTGCTCTACCAATTTTATTTTATTTTTTAAGATTTTTTTAAATATATTAATGTAATGACAGTAACAGATATGTTAATCTTAGTCCAGTAGTTATTCTAGGATCGCTTATTATTGAGGCTGGACTGTTCTGTTATTTTAACCCTATTTGTTTTAATTTTCACTGTTGGTCAAATATTACAAAATAAACTAAAATGATTTATTAATTTTCTTCATAATATGTTCATTCCTGCTCCATTTTTAAAATCTAATGGTAAATTGGACTGTTAATTAAGTATAGCTTATATTCATACCTAGGTTTTTTTTATTTAGCCTTTGAACTGAATGAATTGGGAATGCATTCACTCTTAAAATCATGTTAAGTATCATCAGATTCTTGAACTCAATATTGTATACACTATCTTTGTGGAAATACTTTGACTATATATATATCCTTGAGGTAGCAAAGTGGCTCAGTGGTAGAGGATGGGTTGCAATGCCGTTGGTCCTGGGTTGAAATCGGGTCTTGCGGCTGGCAAGACTTTTCTTTAATCTGTTAGCAGCTGGAGATGGATCCTATTATTTAGGATCCTCCTAGGGCTCACCCAGCCTCTATAAAGTGGGTTCCCAAAATCTCGCAGTTGAGGGTGGTGATTCAGGATATGTCACCTTCCTGCACAACCGTTGTCCAAGAAGTAGTACAGTCTCTACAGTGTATTGATGAACCCCAGACCCTTTCAAGGGTTGTATTGGATATATCCTTAGTATGTATATATTAGAGTAAGAACAACTTTGTAATTTTATTTAAATTATTAATCATCATAATAAATTTATTCTGATTTTAATCAGAAATTCTCAGTTTTTATTATAACAGTTAAGTGGAGTTAATTCATTCCATTCAAGAAGAGGTGACTGCTAATGTTGGTTATTGTAAGCACTAATGGTTAGTGCTTACTCATCGCTATAGAACAGCTTATCACAGTTTATTTTATACCAAGGAGTAAACATTTACCCCTAATCGTTCTTCTCCATTTTTTGTGGTTTTACTATTTATTTGTTTTTCTCTGTATGAGAATCAGGCACATTAGGCTTAATAATTTTTTTTTTTCAGGTAACCTCTACTGCTAATAACAGTGTGAGTCGATCTCCCTATATGCCTAGAGTTGTGCCACCCAATGTCAATCCTTACTATCCAACAGTCAGTCATGTAAGTTTCTTTAATTAATTGTTACATAAGATAAAGTACTTATGGTACCATATTAAATTTTCTCTTATAAAGAAAAGTTAGGAACATTTCACAAATACTGTTTTTGAGCACCCACAAGTTTTTTTTAAGGAGACCGTATTAAATGGCTTGATAGTTTTAAAATATGTAAATCAGCAAGCATTGAGCCCATTTTTATGTTTAATAATGATAAATTTGGGGGAGAGAGGACCTATAGTCCCACATCTTTTATTTAAAACTAAAAACTCGTCAAACTTTTCAATCAGGATTTGAATGTTTATGTTTATACATTTAACGTCAGTTTATGCTTCTATGGCTAATTGGATGATGCTACTGTGGGAGTACTAAATTTTGTCCATCCATAGGATAGGAATGTTAATAAGTACCTGACACTGTACAGGCTCGAGACCACCATTTTATGTTCCATCCGAAGGACACAACAACAATACATTTTTTTACTCTCTTTAAAATCCTAAGGCCATCTGCCAGGCTGCCAACCTACGACCTAGGGCTAGAAGGTTGTTATGCTAACCACTACATCACAGGTGACGGAAGTGTTTGAATGTTATCAGAGTATAAAAAAAGATGTTTAATTAAAGATGATAACGGTTACTTATATGAGGGTGTTCTGAAAAGTTTCTGCCCATCATCGCAAAAGTTCACCAAATGGCGCTAGACGACTGCCGAATTAAAGTGGCAGAGATAGCACGTTAGGTGTCGCGTTTGCATTTCCTATGCTCTGTTGACGCAGTTTAGGCGCAATAAATCCGAGTTTTGGCGCCGATTAATTACTGTAGATGAAACTTGGATACACCATTTTACACCCGAAACAAAAATACAGTCCAAACAGTGGACAGCAAAGGGAGAACCGGCTCCAAAAACTGTTTTCTCGGCTGGGAAAGAGATGGTGACTGTTTTTTGGGATAATCATGGAGTTATTTTAATCGATTATCTTCAAAAAAGAAAAACCATTACTGGAGCATACTATGCTCCATGTATTACTTGACAAGCCGAAGGCAGAACTTGCGGAAAAACGGCTACATTTGCAGGAAAAGAAAATCCTGTTTCACCAAGACAATGTACTGTCTCACACCTCAGCGGTTGCCATGGCGAAAATCCACGAATTACGGTTTGAACTGCTTGACCATCCGCCTTGACTCACCAGTTCTAGCCCCATGCGACTTCTTTTTGTTCCCTCATCTAAAAATTGTGCTCGGAGGACAGAGATTTTCATCAAATGAAGAGGCAATCACCTTATTATTTTTTGCAGCACGCATTATTTTGCAGAGAAAAACGCCGAGTGCTTTTTGGACAGGCTATAGAGATGGGAGAAGTGTGTTGAGTTACAAGGAGACTATGTTGAAAAATAAAAAAAAATTTCAGAAAATATGTCTTGTATTTTTGTTAGGTCGGAAACTTTTCAGACCACCCTCGTATATACTATATTCAAACATTGGCATTAGTTGGATTTTTTATTTTCATCACTAACGTTTCAATAAAAATTATCTTTTTTACAAATTATTATAACTAAAAAACTAGATAATTTTTAAGAATTGTTGTTATAAACATTTCATTATATACAGACCAGTGGCCACAATTCTATGAGCCTTGGGTCTTCACAGTCTTCGCAAGTCTCTCAAGCTCAAGCCTCTTCGTTAGCAAGAGCAACATCTGGGAATCATTCAGTATCGTAAGTATTTACATGCTTCATTATACTGTAACCTTAGTTATTTAGAGTAAGTTGGGCAATTAAATTGTAATTGTTTTTCTTTAATTAGAATTTTTATTCTAAGTAACCAGGTAAGTTTGTTTCTATGGATAATTCTTCGTTTTTATTATTTTTTTTCTAGTTTTATAAAAAAAACTGGAGTTGCTGTTTTGGCATGTATTTAGCAGACATTTTTAAATCACAAGGGTATTCTTTCGTCTGAAATAGGCTTTCCTCATTGATGAATATTTTCAATTGTTTGTGACACATTGAACTCACAACAAATCTCTCTGATATTTTTAAAATTATTCCCACTACTTGCGAGTATAAAGTATGTATGTATTCCTAGTTACTTTTACATTGTAAGCAATGAGCTTACAGGTCAAATCAGGCTGATGCTCCATTTTTGAGGCACCACTGTTCTTAGCTATTCTAAGCTTAGTACGCCTCTTAAAATGGAAACGTCAATCCTAGCTAACCATCATAGGATGACCCAACCTCTTAGTATTTTAAAAGCTAGAAGAAACCATGGCTTACATCTTACCGCACAGCCACAGATAGGGAGAAGTTTTGGCTAGTTTAAGAATGTGCCTCATAGCACTCCTGCATGCACATTATTATAAATAAATATGCCAGTATTAATATTGTTTTTAAAGTTCACCATATGTTTGATAATAAAATACACTCATTAAATGTTGACAATAAAAGAAAGGAATGATCCCATATTCTAAGCTCTTAATAGCGATGAAGAGCTTCGTAATTTTATTAAACACACTGGTTACTGAATAATAGCACTTTCAACAATTTTATTTTTTTAAATAGGTACTATTATTTCTGTAAAAAAAAAATATTTTTTATGATGTAAAACAAATATGTTCAAACAAACCAAAGTCACTGATATTTTTTGTATTTACACTTTAAAACAAACTAATTGGACTCACGATTCTTCCATGGATAAAGTCAGTGGTGTCATGGCTCCTCCAGAAGTAAAATCAGTAATGGAATGGAGCAGAGTCTTAATTAAGTATTTTTTAGTCCCTTTAAAAAATCCTAAGGCCACCTGCCAAGCTGCAACCCTTGACCTAGGTCATAGTAGGTTGTGATGGTTACATCAACTCCACAGGGGGCACAGAAGAGTTCTATAACAACGTTAAAATTACAAAATTTTATTCCACTTGAAATCTAATAGCTGGTATTTTATTTTTTTCGTGGGGTTCACTATAGTTTTATTTCATATTTTGTTGGCAAGAAAGAGTGACCGTTGTTTGACTTTGCTCAAAATTCCTTTATGGAAATATATTATGGTTACAATCTTCAGTAAAGAGGAAATATGATGCCATAATTTTCGAGTTAAAAACCATTACGCTCATCTATATATAACATTTTTATTCAATTTATTTGAATAATATTTTATTTTTTTATTAATTGTTATAATTTTTAAATATTTTAATTTAAATCCCGGCCCTGGACAAATCTTTTCTATTCAAAATAAAAATATTTAAATAATAGTTTAACTGGAAATGGAAGAGTCTTTTTATAGGAATTCAGTTGGATAATACTATTAAATTTTAGTATGAGAGGAAAATAGTTGACTGGATGATAAAATGTAGAACGGAGATAGTTGGGGGTGCAGTAAAAAAAAAAAAACACTAAATAAGAACTAGACTTATATTTATGTGCCGACTTTTCGACCTACAGTGTAGGTCATCATCAGGGCTAAGAGAGAGAAACAAACAGAACAAAAAATATATAAAACCGTTACAGTAACAATAATATAGTGACATGTATTGTAGAAAATTAAAATAGTGACAGATATGAAAATTAAAGATAACGAATATTAAAAAAGTGACAGAATATAATAAAATTAAGATAGATAGATTTAATAAAATTAAAGATAATGAACAGAAATTAAGATAGTGACAGATATATTAATAAAGATACTTACTTTATCCGGCACAACAACTCGTCACCGAGTCCAGGCCTCAAGTAGCCTCCGCCAGTTGGCTCTAACCTGTGCAGCAGTCCTCCAGTCCCACACGCCGAGAAGAGTCCTGGCATCTTCGGTCACACCATCCATCCATCTTACGTTCGGTCGTCCCACTCTCCTTGTTCCTAAGATCTCTTCTGTGGCCACTTTCTTCGGAATCTCGCCATCATCCATTCTGGCTAGGTGGCCAGCCCATCGAACTCTTCCCAATTTTATGATTTTGGAGATCTTGTTATCTTCAAAGAGTTCGTACAGTTCCAGGTTTTTACGTCTCCTCCATGTCTCGCCTACTTTGATGGGTCCATAAATCCTCCTCAGTATCCCCCTTTCGAACACCAAGATCCGTTTTTCATCCGCCTTCTTAATAGCCCATGCTTCCGAGCCATAAATTAGTACTGGGCGGACTATTGTCTTATATATCTTGATTTTTGTTTTCCTTGACAGATATCGGCTCCTGAAGTTTCTTGCTAAGCTGTAGTAGCACCTGTTAGCAGTTATTATCCTACGCTTAATTTCTTGGGTGATATCGTTTTGGTTGTTTATCTCGCTTCCCAAGTAGATAAAGTTGTTGACAACCTGGAATCTGTACTGTCCGACCTCAAAGCACGCCTCGTGGTTTCCTAGCCCTCCAACCTGCATATACTTAGTTTTTTGCTGGTTTACTTTTAATCCAAACCTTCTTGCAGCCTCCTCAAGGGCAAGAAATGCTTCCCTTAAGACTCGTTTGAATCTGGCCATAATGTCAAAGTCGTCCGCATAACCCAGCACCTGTTTATTAATAAAGATAACAAATAGAAAATAAAATACAGAAAAAAAAAATGTAAATAAAGGATAGAAAAGTAAAAATAATATAAAGGGAAATAAAAAAGAGGTACAAACAAAGATACAAAATGAGAAGATTAACATATAGAAAAAGTTGGAACATGAAGGATTTAGAAAAACTAGTAAATTGAAGATATAAAATGTATGATAATGGACTTCTAGAGGTTACATAAGTAAATTGTAAGAGACATAATAATACAAGAATATGTCGAAAGAAATGAGAGGTATCTCGTAGAATGACAGTTAGAAATGTAAACAAAAAGAAAATATAAGTATGGAACTGTATGTACAATAACTATTGTGTATAATAGTATTACTATTGTACAGTAACTATTGTGTACAATAACTATTTGAAAAATAGTTGATAGGATTAATAAATTTGAAAAATTAAAAATAGTGCTTATAAATATGAACTCTTTGATTACTAACATATGATGGATGCCAAAATGATAAGGGGGAAATAGGAAAATATGTAGGGTGAAGAATGGAGAAAGGCTAAAGAGAAAAGGATATAATAAATAAAATAAGAAAAGACGTACCGATTTGGAGAGAGAAGAAACCGTTGGGTGCACTGGCTAACAATGAAAAATACGTTACGGAGCAAGGCGGAAGAGCTAGCAGCAATCTCTAGCGGCCAAAAAGGTAACTATAGAAGGTAACCATACTGGAGTATAGGAAAAATGAGGGAAAATGAATAAATGGATAAAATTATATTGACAAGCCAAAAAATGAATGAATAAATGAGAAAAGTGGAAAGATAATACCAATAAAAATAAAAAATTAAAAAAAATTTAAATGTCAATAGTGCGATAACAAAGGAAACATCAGTGACGGAGTAACAGAATTTAAGGGTTTTTGAGTAAATTAAAAATTTGGGAGTAAGTAGAGGAAAGGTGGTGTGTGTCAGTCTTAAGATTGATAGTGGAGGAATCTAAATTTATGTGGATAGTTTCAGAGAGGAGGATGCGTTTATCATGGTTAGGAACAGTAGCTAGGATAGACGTATTATCAAAATCAAAAGTGTGGTTTAAAGAAAGGGCATGTTCGGAGAGTTTAGAGGAGGTATGGTTATGGGAGGAAATGGCATATTTGTGTTGGGTAAACCTCATTTCCTATAATTCCTTAGCCCCCCGCTTTTATGGTCTTCCCAAAATCCACAAACCCAACAACCCCCTCCGTCCCATTATAGCTAACGTCAATTCACCATCTACAAAACTTAGCAAATTCTTATTTCCATCCTTACAAGTCCTCAGCCGTAACAACCCATATGATATCCAAAACTCCTTTCACCTATGTGATCTTTTAACATCCCTCACCATTCCTGATCATTACATCCTCACCTCCTTCGATGTCGAAAGCCTAGTACTTATTTAGTGTTTTTTTTTTTTACTGCACCCCCCAACTATCTTCGTTCTATATTAAATTTTAGATATTGTGTGGCATTTTAGAAGATTGAGGTTAGGACTGCATTTATCTGAAAATTAATTTTATTTATTTAGTTGTTTTTTTTTAAATATAAATACAACATTAAGTGCATTTTTTTTTGGAGTCTTTGACATTTTATTTTTTAGAGATAAATTAAAAAATATATAAAAAGTTCTTATATTTTACTTTTTCCCATAGTTATCACAGTTATGCTAAGGATGACTGGTAAGTTGGAAATATATTTCAAATCTGGATGTTTTAGAAACCCCTTTATAGATTCTGTTAAAAAGCTATTGCACAAAAATCTTTTCATCAGACAACCCTCTGTTTAGCATTGAATCTTTTCTAATTTGTAGTTTGCTTTATTGCATATCATGTTGTTTAATGTATGCTGATGATTTTATAAATCTTCTGAGTATGCAACCTATAGTCATGTATCATTCTTATTTCTGTCTCTTAAATACTCGCAAGTCGTTTCGATTTAATCGACAGTAAACTCCCAATAATTGCTGGGTATTTTCTTATATAATTTATTGATAACTTGTGTGTTTTCTGTTCCATTCGCCCAATAATTATTTTGAGTCTACTGTAGTGCATAAGGTATTGCATGCACGGAGTTCGTTATGGTGAATATTAACTTTAGTTGTCCATTTTATATTGTTGTGTTACTTATGAGTATGAAAGCATGCCATGCCGTATAGTTTGTTTATTACTAACAACTTTAACATTAAAGAAAGGAGAAAGGTAGATTATATTTATTTTTGGTTTTGGTGATAACTTTTTAGGATATACAAGCTGATATTGCATTCTTAAGCCATGTCGTTTATATTTAAAGGTGAATGTTTTAGTTAAAAAAGTAAGTCTAGGTTCGAATATTCCAACATAGTTAAACACATACCTTTACTATACAATTTACCCTCCAGAATTTCTTCACTGAAGTTTTCATTATCAATCAAACATTAATTCCTACTTTTACATTAAAAAAATTAACAAATTATCATTCTGCTGTGAACATATTTTATCTTGAGGAAATTATATATTTCAGTATATATTAAAATATTTGTGTTATTTTATTTTGATTAAAAATATGAAAAAATTACTGTTATAGATAATAGTTAAAATGCCAGTATGGTCATTAATGTAAATTGCAATTTATTTATGAAATGCTGTTCTATACATAAAAATGTAATACAAGTGATGTTAATCAGACCAATTAATATTAGATTATTTTTTATTTGTTTTGGTGATTATTTATTTTCATGTTAGCTATATTAAGTTAATATTGTTGTCAATGTTCTTTGTGTAGAGGTTAAATATTCATTTGTGTCAATTTTATAATTATGGAGTGGTTAGTTCAGTGTGTAGAGTGTGAATTGCTATTTGGAAGGTTCCGGTTCATATCCGGTCATGGCATATAAATTATTTCACCTCCCAACAGCCATGGATGGACCCTGTAGTATCTACATACTCTCCTGTGGCTCACACAGCCTCTGTTAAGTGGATACTCTTGATCGGGGGATAAACCTGACAGTTAAGTGTGATCTCAGACAAATCACCTCCCTGCACAACCATTGTTTAAGAAACAGTACAGTCTCTATATAAATAGTACCGCAATGGTATCTAACTTCCGGAGTATACTATATAACCAAAGTAGTGTACCAACTTCTGTTTAAACAGGATGATTTAATATAATGTGACACAAAATTTTAGTTGTACTGTACTGTGTTATGTGAACTAGCTCTAAATTCGATTGTGGAAGCATCTTTCTTAAAATTCATTTGTTGTCTTTATTTATTATTTAGTCGTTTTAACATGGATTGCCTCAACTTGTCAGAGCAGAGCTCCATGCCTCTGTTGTCTTTAATTTAATTTATTTAATATTTTATAATAATAGTTAAAAGTGAATATCTTTACTCTTTTGGCAAAGTAAATATTTAACTAATTTGGAGTTATGTTATGATGCGATCTGGAACCTCAGACTTGAAGTGTTTCCTTGCATGAATAATTTGGTAAGTTCCTATTCTGTTTGTTAAAAGACAGAATATTATGTTATCCAAACTCAGCATGTCGTAATTGTTTATTTTTAATTTAAAAGGTGCTTTTAAAATAATTTAAATCAGTAATTTGTTTGCGTACTTTAAAATTAGATATATTTTGATTATTTAGAAAGTCATTTAATTATCTTATATATATTGACATTCCCTTTTCTTCTGTAACGTTTTCAGTATATTATCTTTTTAGTAGATTTAAAAACGAAATAATATTTATTTAAAAATTTTATTTAGTAGATTCTGTCCAAATATGGTTAAATTTATCGTTTTCTCTGTCTATTTCTTCTCTTTTCGATATTTAGTATCTAGTAGAGTTGTAGTTAAATATTATATTGTTTGAGTTGGCGCAAAAAATATGTACACAAAGTGATCATTATAGGCAGTATTCCTGTCCCCTTCCAATACACATCCAGATTCCTTTCTAGGAAGTTCACTGCCCCAACTGTTCAAGTTGGATTTGTCAGAATATAGACATTTCATTTTTGTTTTTATTAATATGCAGTAAATAATTTTTCCTTTTATTAAGCTTGACGATTACTAGGTTATGTGAAAAAATAGACCTCCTCTTATATACACAAAACTTAATAGAATTAAGAAATAAAATTACTTTGTTAAGTTAACATTGTATACATTTTATTTATTACTCAAATAATATTTTCTCATAAAACGGAAACTTTTATTTTTTGTTTTTTATAAAATGCAGAAATTAATTACTGTTTTTAATTATAACTGTGACTTAATGGTAGAACAACTTTTCAGTTTATATTCTGAGTGAAATTGATTGTGCAAATGCTTTAAAAATTGAAAATTATATATACCTTTTATTAATGCCATCTCATTTTTAAGTAATGGTGTCATGTCATTGTCAGTGAATTCAAGCGTTCAAATATTTCAATTTTAAAATTGTGTCATACTGTTCCAATGGAATTATGTCTCAGCAGTTCTATCAGTGTTGTAGACAACAATTGCCCTTACTTAATGATACATTAATTTAATTAATTAATTGTTTTCAGGAACAGTGCCTACGGTACAGCTGCTGGAATGTCACATTCGAACCCGTTACTTATGAATAATGGTCTCATGCCGCCACCACATCTGCAGTACGGTTCTCACAATAACAATAACAACTCAGGTCAGAAGTTTCCTCCGCCTTTGATACCTGTAAACGGTAGTACACCAAGGTAATTATTTATTCATTGTTTTATAATTAACAACTACAGTAGAGTTGATTATCCGAATATTTAATTAGCCAAACTGGCTTTGCGGAAAATATCCAAAGAGAAATCGACATTGTTTAATTGTTCATTTAACGTCACTTTTTGCTGCTATGGCTAATCGGACGATGCTACATTGGGAGCTAAAAAATTTGCCTGTCCAAGTTTAATTAGGATAGGTATTTTTAATGATTACCTGACAATACAAGCTTGGAACCCCGGTTAAACGTCCCATCTGAAGGCCAGCATAACCAAGGCTTTTAACAAATCCTAGGGCCACCTGCCGGGCTACGAATCTGCGATCTTGGGATTAGTAGGTTGTTATGCTAACCACCAGACCAAAGGTCACCCCCAGCACAAAGTTTTTTGTATACAAATGTGGTGATTATTTGGCATTTTCCTCTTTTTAAGGGAATTTTGAATATCGAAACCATGCCTGACGGCAATAGTTCAGATGTTTGACGCTCTAGTGTGTTAGTAATTCATACATTACCGTACAATTAGCAAAATTACTAGTTCTTGTGAACAAATTATTGATAAGCTGCCTTATACGAATGAGAATATTGTTATTATTTCTTTTAACGATTTATTTATTCATAGTAACAGGTATTTCCCCACCTCAAGCGATGTGATCGACCTCTCGTCTCCACCGCATTCTCCACAAAGATCTCTTATCATGAACGGGAAGCAGACCCCACAACCAGCGCACCAGACATCACGCCAGCCGCAAACTCAATCCCCTTCCCAATCTCAACAGAAACAAGTTGAAAACAATATGGGCTGGAGCAGGTTGATTCCCATCAGCGACACGCCTGCGAGGCAGAGCAACCATTTTCCCTTTAAGGTATGTGCAGTTATTTATCTCAATTTTATCTTGAATATTAGTAGTTGGCATTATATATATGAGGAAGAAAATGGTCCGGGTGGAGGAAAGGAAAAGTTCTTTTTAAGTAAGGAGAACTGTTAATTCTATTAAAGCCAACGTTTCGACCCACATTGCAGGCATTCTTCAGGGCTTTTAATGGGGTCAAGGGTTGACCGTTGACTACTAGGCAAAACCGATATTTTGGTGGTTTTTGTTTTGTAGTCAACTGTCAAGCCTTCACCCCTTTATAAGCCTTGAAGAAGACCTGCAATGTGGGTGGAAATGTTGGCTTTAAAATAAACAAGTTCTTACTAAAAAGAATTTTTTCTTACCTCCACCCAGACCATTTAATTCCTCTTATCTGAATTATAGTTTTTTTGGTGAAATCTCTCAACAATGGACTTTTGATGGGTTAAACATGTATGTCTGTTCTAGATGGACCTCCAAAATAGTTTATTTAATTGTATAAAATGTAATAATACAATTTTACGTACTATGAGGTTTATTCAGAAAGTAAGGAACGTTTTCACCTGATGCCGCCAGGCTCACGCCTATAGCGTATACATTGATGTGCTCGTGCTCGGCACCACAGTCAGCATCCAGCTGTGACAACCGTAACATCTCTGTGGTACCCCCTTTTTTATATTCAAATTTGAAGTGTGTACTGTAATCCAAAATCCCACCTAATGTGAGGTGAGGTCTATGATTCGTTTTTCATTGGCAAAAAACTTAAAACCAATTCATCAGGATCTGTGTGAAGTGTATGGGAACAACGTAATGAGTGACAGTTTTGTCAGGAAGTGGTGTATTCAGTTTAAAAATGTCCGAACAAACATTCATGATGAAGAGAAGAGTGGACGTCAGAGGATTGTGAATCATGATTTAGGCGCCAAAGTTTATGAAAAGATTCGTGAAAATCGCTGTTTCACAACAACTGAGCTTTCTCCATGTTTCCCACAAGTTTCACGAACTTATTGTTTGAAATTGTTTCACAGAAGCTGAAACACTTATTGATTTTCTTGTGCGTGATGCAACAATAAATCTGAGCAGCACTGCCAAACATTGCAAAACCTTAGGAGAACTGTCCAAAACAAGTGCCGAGGAAAATTGCCATCCATAATTTTGCTTTTGCATGCAAATCGTACGCAATAACTCCTGAACTCGTTACATTGGGAAGCTTTTCCTACAGTCCTGATCTTGCTCCAAGTGATTTTCACTTGTTCCCGAAAATCAAGACCTGGCTAGCAACACAGCATTTTGACGACGATGAGGAGTTCCACGTACACGTCACTAAGTGGCTGAGATCACAGGCTTCAGAATTCTATGACACAGGAATTTCGAAGTCTGTCCACTGCTATGAAAAGTGCCTTAATTTGAATGGTGATTATGTTGAAAAGTAGAATATAGTCCCTCTTTCACATGTATTTATAAATGTTTTCTTGAAATTGGGTTTTTTAACCCTTTAACTGCTATGGGCGATATATGCCAGCGCAAGGGAGCGTGCTCCCTTCGCTAAAGACGATATATGCCATTCTGCATCACATACGCTCTCAGTGCTAAAGACGATATATGCCATTCTGCATCACATACGCCCTCAGTGCTAAAGACGATATATGCTGTCGCACTACTTTTCTATTAATTGCCGAGTATAGACGATGTGACCTTGCTTCATTCTTATTCATATATCATTCATGTACTGTTTGCTTGGGCTATTGGTGGCTACCTACTCTGGCCAGGTAACAATCTCATTATTTTTTTTGCTTTCTTTGTGAAACAATTCTCAGTTCAACTGCCTGTATGTAGCAGGGGGCCAGTAGATGGGTAGTCGGCCCACTTAGCGCTGTGATAGATGTAAAGCTCTTAATTTAGGTTAAAGGGTTAATGCCAAAATGTTCCTTACTTTCTGAATAGCCCTCATATTAAGAACACAGTATGTTAAACATATTCGAATAAGCTTGGTGAACAAAAGTATATAAACTTGGTAGGTTTACATAATATATTTTAAAATTTCTGTGATCAAATATATTTTTTCTTCATTAAAATCTAATTTGTGGTTAAATGCTTAATAAATTATTCAAAGAATAATTTATCTTCAAAATCTACTATCCTTTTTTCGATGTCGGACATCCGTTCATTATCAAAGATTATTCATCTTTTACTGTAATGTTATCATTTGCATTGCTTTTTGATAGAGAGGAAAATGGTTGACTGGAAGATTGTAATGAAGGATACAATATTTCTGGGGTGCAGTCATTAATAACACTAAATAAGGTTAACTTATCTGAAGTAAATTTGTATCTTACTTTTTACTTTCTCAGTTATCTTATTTTTATTTACTTGATCAGCTTTCTGTTCACACATTCTGTCATTTTGTTATCTTAATGCATCTTTTATAATCTATCCAATGCTATATTTCTCCCCTTTTCTATACTCCATATGTTATTCTATAATTATTAGTACTGCAATGTTCTTAAATTAGTTATTTTTCTGTTTTTCCTTCTCAGCCCTGAAGATGGCCTACACTGTAGGCCGAAACGTTGTCACTTTAATAAATAAGTTAACCTTATTTAGTGTTATTAATGACTGCACCCCAGACAAATTGTATCCTTCATTACATGGCTTTTTATTTGGAATAAAGTTTAATATAACTTTTAAGGTTAATTATTTATTACTCTATTCCAAATCCTTATGCTATAAAACCTTAGTATTTATTTCTGCTTCAGACAATATCTTGTAACTGTTTTATCAGCTTATCAAGTACTAGCCACGAAGGACCATGCGAATATCATTGACTAAGCTTCTTTGGGAGGCTTGATTTTCTTTCTTCCCATCTCAGCTAATGTACTTTACTTTATTATATTGAAATTATAAAAATAAAAACAAAATCAAATATTTCTTTATATACGAATTTATTACCTTGCACGCTAGATAATTGCACGGGATTAAGCAAGAAGCGTAGTCGGTGAAACCCATCGATATTCCAACCCAATTACAGAAAACCTCGACAAATTATATACCTTAACCTTCCTGGTGAATCACTCTATCTATTGGTGAAAACCGCATGAAAATCCATGCAGTAGTTATTGAGTTTACCGTGAACAAACGCGGGCGAGTACTTTGTTTTATAATATGTATAGATGTCTGAACTTAATTATTTTAATTGGAGATAATTATATTAAATATATACACAGGCTCTAAACATAATAATATCAGTGCAATGTTATTAAAATATTCAATTCAGCAAATTCTGAAGTTGAATATTCTTTAAATGACTGTGGCAATTCTAAAATTATATTTTAATTTTAACGCTATGTGACTATCAAATATTCTGCTTCAAGACTGATGCAAATAGTCCCGAGCGCACGTCCCACCTCACCTCATATTCAATTTTATGTGTTATTTTATTACAAATATGAAGAGTTTATAAAATCAATATAAAAAAATTTTCATATTTATTTTTATTTTATTTTTTTTTATCATACCTTATCAACTATTATCTTTTATGAGAGATAGCTGAACATAATCTTCTAGTTATCATGCAAAAATTACTGTTTGAGTTTTATGATTATTTATTATCTTTTATTAATATTAAGTCCTAAGATAAGGTAAGAGTTACTTAGTAATTTAAAATTATTTCCACCTAGTAAATATACCCTTAATTTGTTGTATTATTCACTTTTTGTCAAATTATTGTCAGTTTATAAAAATATTAACAAAATTCAATTCTTTTCTATTTAGATGCAGAAGGCATTGGTTAATGGGAAAATGGTTCCGTGTATCAATGCTAAACCGTACGTTTATTCAGAATTACTAATGACCGTTGATGACTTACTGGAATACTTCTTCCCTGGTGTGAGTTTGGCTAAATGTCGAGAAGTTCTCCAAAATGTTCTTCAAGTTACTCTTTATTCTGGAAACTTGTAAGTTTTTAAAAAATATTATATTTATCTTTTTGTGATTTTTTATATATAGTCTACTGAGCCTTGTAAGATAGGATAGTTTAGTGAAGAAGGATTCCCTTCCTTATAACTTAAATTGCCTTAATTAACTAAAATAATCTCACTTCCTTAATTAACAATTATTTTTTAATTGACATTTTTTTAACAACTGTTTTTATAATTTATTTGATCTATGATCAAACAAGACAGCCTTCAGGCTAGTTCTTATATTCTCAAAATTATTCTTCTGGCTTTCAATTTTTTTATTTTGAATAATAAGCCTAATCAGTCGGCTAATGATTGAAACTAAAATTAACTTAAGTTATGCCTAATTCTTCAGTCAGTACATGACTAGGTAGTTTTGGGTTTCTGCCTTTCATATTTCTGGTTATGAAATAAAGAAGCAGTTGAATAAAGATGATTATAGTTGATGCTAGATTTAATTATGTCTTAATAAGTTTTTTTTATACGTTTTAATACCTAAGTAATTTCTTTTTCGATTTTCTTTTATATATATATATATATATATATATATATATATATATATATATATTTTGGTTGAAACCATAAAAATATAGGATTAAAAAATAAATGTAGGATTGAGTAAGAGAGTTGTCTTTAAAAACAATTTTTAAAATAACAGAGATTCAATTATTGTCCTGTTTCCACTCTAAAATAAACGTCTTAATATTTATCTTTGCCATTTTTTAAATATTTCTTGACCAAGTTATTTTGATAGAATGACTATTAAAAAAAAATTAATAAACATTAATTTTGGTCAAATGATTAATTTGGTCAGATAAAAAGGTTTGGAAACTGAAATACTTCAGCTCAGAATTGTTAAAACATTTTATCTGCTTTATAACATAATGTTAATTTTATTTTTATATTATTGATTGCTTATTCTTTTTGAACTATTTTACTCATATTTTATATTAATTTTTTTTATAATTTCGTTTTATTGCAGACAACAGAAAACTGTTCTAAGAGAAAATAATAAGTGTAAAACCTTGACTGAAGTACTCCCTCTTATTCAGCTGAAGGATGTTATGCAATATATGCCACAGTTAAAGTTTGTATAATTATATTTAATTAATTTATCCCTAAATTCTATTTATAACGTATATATTTATCCATTAAAGTTTATGATTGCCCTATAAGTGCCAATTTCAATTCTTCTGTTTTCTCTTCCGTTTCTTCCAATATTCCTTCATACTTTCTCTGTTCTGCCTCTTTCTTCTTTTTACAGACAAACTTCATCTCCAGTTTTTTTTTTACTCTTTCCTGGAATACCTGAGTACTCAAGATATTCATCCTATAAAATTCTCTGTCCACAGTGTCATCTTCCCTTATTATTTTTTCCCTACCTATCCTATAAATATTTTATAAAATAAAAAGTTTTTAAATTTTCAAAGAAACACTGAAAACATCTAATCTTATGTGAATCATAAGATTTTATTAAAATGATACAACTGTTGTTTATTAATCCTTGGGGTTTATAAGGTGTGTCAATTGCATCTTTTTTTTTTAATTGCACTTAGTGCCAAAAAAATTAAAGAAACCCTCTTTTAATTTAGATTTAACGTAGAAGTATTTGTATTGTTAAGTAATATTTTATTTCATACTTTCCTCTGAGGTTCATCTAGTTGTAAATATATTATTTTTATGTTTTAAACATACATTTCAGTGAGCTTTTAAAGCCCTTAGTTTTCCGCCTTCCTTATTGGAAACCATTGATGTAAAGTGTAATTAGTATTATATTGGCGCTACAACCTGTAAGTGAGTTCTGGCTTTCACCAAAATACAGCTGTCGACTCCTTTTTTAGCACCATTTGCTACGCAATCCATCCATCTTAGTCTATCGAACACTATTTTGTTCTGTTCGATGCTTTGTCATCAGCATTCTTGTTGTGGCATTTATTTGCATTCTAGGGACCTGCCCAATGAAGACATTTTAATTTATTTTAGGTGATATCTATATCGTTGAGTAGGTCATCAACTTTCTCTATTTGTTCTTCGTCACCATTCCCCTTAAAGTACTTCAAAAAAATTTTACCATTTTTTCTTCCGACTTAGTGTTAGTCCAAGTTTCAGAACCATTAATGGTAATAAAAATATTTATATACTATTAATGCAACTTGCTTAATATGCTCCATTGTTTCAACATTTCTTTAATTATGCACAGTAAAGTATTAATTAAGCTAAACTTACTTAATAACTATGTATTAAGTTATCTGATCCCTTTTAACTATAGAAGTTTATTCCTTCTCTTTCGTGGCTCTGCAGCCCATTAATGAGATTTGACCTTCTTAATACGCTTCCACCAGTTCACCCTGTCTAGTTCAGCGGCCTTCCAGTTCCGACCATTTAGCTGGCTCCTGGATTCCTCACTGACCCCATCCAGCCATCGCAGCTTAGGTTAATCTACTCTTGTTCCCTGTACTTTTTCTTCAATTATTCTTCTGGACCCTTTGACAGTTATTCCTATATCTCCTATGTATTAATTAACTTGCACTTATGTTTTTAAAAAGTTATTTTATGTTAACAGATATGTCATGGAAAGGCATATGAATACCAGTGGAGAAAGCGCTGCAAAGCGTGCGAGGATCAGCTAGGAATACGCTGGGGTCAGCAGCGGCTGGCCTAGGCAAGAAGACTGCAGTTCGTGCAATAAGCAACACGCTTGGCCTCCCGATTCGCGGTTTACGCACTATTGGTAGATGCCTTTCTCATCATAAAGCACATGTCACACATTACTTTTGTTCCTTTTTAGTGTCTAAATGACGACTTGTAGATATAATATAATATCTGTGTGGCTCAGTGGATATAGAATATACATCAATATTTATATAGTATATACAATATATATTTGTATACATTGTACCAAAGTTATATGCTTTTCTTAAAGCAGTTTTTTTTTTTAAATCGAATAAAGTTATTTTAATGTTACTCGTCTATTCATATGCCAATCTGTGGTCGTAGTAACACTAAATTATCTTCTTTCTTTTTTTTCTCTTTTTTTATTTTGAGAAAAAAATTATGACAAAATTTGGCCATGTGAAAAAATACTTTATTTATATATATGTTTATTGAATACTCATTTTGCTGGCTTTTGATTATTAAAGAGTTAATTAAAAAAACAGTTCTATGAATGTCAGTTTTAAGTTCCTGTAAATTATTCCTAATTTTAACAAACTGTAATTAGACATGACCATAACTTCTCACTTTTTTTTTATTACCTTTTTCCATGCATTAATGTGTTACATCGTTAACATTTTGTGTTGCTAAAATCTTAATGAGGTGACAAAAAAAAGTATCAACAAAAATTTAATTGTCAATTATTATAACCACTTTATTTATAATTTCATTAATTTTTTATCCCATTCTGTTAATAATTGAATGATTATATTTTGTTGGTTGAACCTAAAGAATTAAAAAATATTGTACATCCTTCTACATGATAATTTTAAAAATATGATCTATTGTTAATGAAATCAGTAATTTTAATATTTTTAGTGAACACATAATTGCTTCATAACACTTAGTGTCCATCATATCTTCAGTGTGTAGATATCTTTAAAATCAGGATAAGTGTTAGAAGAGAGTTTAACGTTAAAAATTAATTAAATATCAACACATGTTAACAATTTCAGAAGTATGGTTATGTTGACGTTAGTAGATTTTGTTTATTTGCAATTTTGAGAAAACTGAATTTTTATCCTCTGTATTAGAAATGTAAAAATCATACATGAATTGAGCATAATAATCTTAATATTATGAATTTTGATGACCATGAATTGTAAAGTGATAAAATGTTATTATATTAACTCATTATTATTAATCATGTAAATATATAAATATATATATAAATATTATGGGTCATTATATTTATATTGTAAAATAAATAAACCTATTGTACATAAAGACCCTGTTATAAATAAATGTATATAGTAATTTAAAATAGTATCTAAAATTGTGTAAGTACGACTTTAAAAAATATATATATAAATTCATAAAATATTGGAGCTTTTTATTGATTACTTTTTTGTAGAAGTTCAAGGCGATAGTATATACGCCTATATTTATTACAACTACGATATAGAAGATTAAGTTTCTACGAATTGCCTCATTATATATTTGTATATACTAAATACCTAATGAAACACATAATGAACTCATTAAATGTTAATGGTGTTCTTAATTCGACTTAAAAACTTGAAAAGCAAGTGGTTTGCTTTCCATCAATTCAGTTGCATTTTTCTGTTTTATTGTTGTGTTGCCTAATCCAATATTTCTTTATTTATTTATTTTTTTGTTGATGTAAGGGATGAAAAAAACAACGTAATTTCTTGCAGTATTACAGCTTTACAAATCTTTCTTATAAAATGTACTTGTTTGATTAAAAGGTGAAATCATTGCTTCCTATATCTGTCATTGTAACAGATATTTTATAATAATTGGTATATCTAGTTTGATGTAACACACTCGTCACTTGTCAAAACATTCGAGATTTTTCTCGAATGTGTAACACTCTTCGATAGTCATCTCGAGCTGTAATTTTGGTTCGGGCAACATCAACAATTTCATGGTATTATTAAATAAATATCATATAAATAGATTATAGAATGAATTAACATATTTACATTGATTGCATATATTGGAAAATGATAAATGCAGCATTCCTGTTTCTGATATATTGTTAATGTTGGAAGAAAGAAATTGAAATTATTAATTTATGCATAGCCTACATTTACTTACTGTTTTACAAAACGTTCTTTTTTTGTTCTTCAACTTTTAAAAACTGCTAACTGCTTAAGAAGAAAAAATACATATTTAAATAATATATTCTGTTGTGTATTTCATGGATATTGTAAAGTGTTTGTTCTAACTGTAAAGGCCGAAGATTGTATTATTTATTACATTCTTCTCTCTTCTGAATAGATTCATTTTTTTTTTTATGGGAGACAACTAATTTTTGTAGATTTTTTTTTTTTTTCATTTCTGTTGATTGTTAAACATATATTTATTTCAACCTGTTCTGTGTCGGTAATTTAAGTGTTAAAAACGTCAATACAATTTTTTTTCAAACTGTTGAAGCAAATTAAAAATATTGATATTGATACTCAACACCATTTTTTGAACATTTAAATTTAATAAATATTTTGGGGCCAAGCATTTTAATAATTTTTTTTAAGTTATTTCATGCTAGAGTTCATTATTTAAAAATATTAGAAAGTGCTTATTAATAAATAAATAGTCAGAAACTGGTTCTGAAAGACTCTGTGTCAAAAACGATGATTTTGGGAAGTTCGCTGAAAAATGGAAATCTCTAATGAGATAATTGTTTCGATTAAAATAATATGGAAAAAAATATGAGAAACTCAAGTATCGATTTCAAATAAATGGTGTTGAGCATCTCTCAGGGTACTGTGTAAATATATTTTAAAATATATATTTAATTTTTCTTATTAATTGTTGGAAATGCCCATGGTTATGACACTGACAGGGTTGAATGAATTACATGGATTTTGTCTCTTTTATTTTTAGTACTTAAATTTGTCAGTACTAAAAATTTATTATTAAATTTTAAATGCTGTTGTTTATAGCAGACAATCACTGAAGGCCTGTAACCTATTCCCCTGGAATTTTCTAATGACGTTACTTTTATACCAGTAAAAAAATTTTAATAAATGATTAGTTTCTTGAATGTCAATTTGCCTAAAGAGATCTGAAAGAATGGTTTTGTAAATATTTCTATCCCTGAATAGCCTGTAAATGTTATATTTAAAAAAAATATATAAAGAAAGGTGAGCATAATATATTGTGGTGATAGATATTAATATTAGACCGCAGTATAATACTTTTTTAATTTTAAATGTTTAACATGTATCAAATACAAAAAAGAAATTTTGTTATATTTATTTATGTTTCTTAGAATTGTATACGTAAGTATTAATGTTAATAAATAATTTGAAAATGTTTTCATTGTTTAATATGTTTTTACATACCGTCCAGAAACCTGAAGTAAGAATGAAAGAGATTATGAATATTCTTAAGCATTTTTTAACAGATTTGTAAAGTGGACATTTACATGTAGAGAAGGGTGAAGCCTACAATTTTTTTTTTTTAGAATAATTTATTGATATTACAACTGTAATTATATCAAGTAAATATGCTGTATGAACAAAGGACATGAAAAAAAAAAAACACTTGTGGAGAAAATACCCATTGATAGCACTCCAATAAAGTTCTATAGTAGAAGGTCTCGAGGCCATCTTCTTTTCAGACGCCTCGGAGGGTTATCAGGAATATTTTGGGAAACAAGTTGAGATACTAGCGGATTCAAGTGTGTACGGAGCTTTTCATGGAAGGGTAGGTATCTAGTTTGGGCCAAATCAGCAACATATGGGATATTAAGATCATGATGGATGAGTTCGTTTGTGACATAATAAGGAGCATTGAGGATTTTTCGAAGGATTTTGGATTGTAAGGATTGGATACGAGATGGTTTAGTAGAGCCCCAAAGCTCAACTCCGTATCTCTAAATAGGTCTGATAACTGTCATGTAAATGAGTTTCGTAATTAATTGGGAGCTTTGAACGTTTGTCCAGTAAATGTTGAAGTAGGCGAAAACGTCGAGCAGTTTCTTTTTTGTATGGGGATACTATAATTTTTAAAATAATTAAAATGTGTGACAAAGAAGAACATGCCTGAATGTTGTATCATAGATAATCCACTCTTCAGAAATTCACTCTAAAGTGATATATTATGATTTGTAAAATTATCAGCACTTATACTCTATTCATTTTTTTTCTATAACGAACATATCTTCACTGTCAAAACAATACAGCTTGTGTACATTTTGGGCGATTTCACAGGAGAGAAAAAAATTTGCCGACTGTAGACTTGGGAATTTTTTTCAGAACTATTGAAGAGAAGTATCAAAAGATCATACTCTGCCATGTAGCTGACCTTAATACATGCCTTCCTTAGTGTGTAATTCGACCTGTAGATGTGTTACCGTTGCTAACTCATTTTCATAAAAAGTTGTAGATAGGCGGTATTGTTCTGACATCGACGATATGTGGCCTTTATTCATGATATTTAGGAGTTTACATTTCTCAACGATAGTTTTTTACATTCAAGTGCTATTCTTTTATTGCCCAGTAATAACATGATAATAGGCATTAGTATAAATTTTGTTGTAGCGTATATAAGTGACATATGAAATTACTTACTAGAACATCGAAACTACAATCCTTTCGTCATTAATACCAGTACAAAGGGTCTTCTTGGGTTCAGTATGTGGTTAAGACCTTTCCTATACACCAGTTGTGCAGGGAGGTGATTTGTCCTGGATCATTCCTGTCTGCCAGATTTTCCTCCCTATTTTGGGCACCCACTTTATAGAGACTTGGTGAGCCCCAGATCCCTAGAGATCCATCTCTGGCTATTAACAGGCTAAATAAAATCTGCCACAGCCAGATTTGAACCCAGAACCTATAACCTCTACTACTGAGCCACTCCGTTCCATTTTTTTATTAATACATTGCTTCAGTCTTCTTTGGAAACTCACTGAAGATTCGAAAATCTCCCTCAAACAGAAGCTATATATTTATCCTTATGACCACATCAGTACAATTTCTTTATTTTTTTACTCTAATCCACTCATGAACCTTCAGTACATGGTGGTGACCATACTAATGATTGTACAAGTAAGTGATTTGGCTAATATACTCAATTGCCAGGATTTTACTTTAATTAATGGCAACCTCATTTATAATAGCCAAATCTAAAAGACGTTTCATATCTGTTAATACAATGAATTATTTATCTGCCACACCCATTCTCGAATCCATAATCTTCAGATTAATGGCACAATGTTCAATCTGCTTAGCCACTAACAACTTTTACCCTTTGAATAAAAGGGTTTTACAGATACCATTTTCACTCTTCTAAAGGAAATACTTAATTGAATCATCATTACAAATGCATGTGATCAAAATGAGACCTTAAATATGTTACTCAGTATTTATTCATAATCATCTAAATTATATTTTTAATATAATTTAAGTTAAAAGGACAATTTTCCTTCAAAGACTAAGATTTAAAGTCAAACTTGTTTAAATATGGTGAACATCTACATCATATTACATTACCAAGTGCAGTAACTTTTGTTTTTATCAGGGAAATCGCTAGAATTAATGGAACAGTTTATAAATATCTGAACCAAAGCATATTAAAGAATCAGTAGCCATAAAGCCCTGTATTATGTCTTCCCAGAAAAAAGAAATCTAATTGCTTCTTAATTTTTTTAACTATCAAGTTTTAAATTAAAAATTATCGAAGGTTTAAAAATAGTAAAAGGTATAGCCACACAATTGAAATGGAACTGAAAGGTTTCAGCATCATTTCATAATTTGTTGAAAAAAAAAAACTATGGTATGAATATTAAATCAATTAGACATAAACCATTTAAATACATAACAGATATTGATTAAGCTTGAAAAAAAATTGACATTTTCTGGGGTTGCATTAGATTTTCAAATAAATGATTAGATATAAGATATATCTTCCTTAAAGATCATATAAATATCAAGCCCTGCGTTATAGAATAAATCCGAATTTGTGAATTTTCCAGGAAAATCAAAAACTATGTAGGAATAAATATTCATGCGTAGTTATACCAAATATATAAATAAAAATCAGACATTTATCCTAACTTAAAAGCATTATATTATATTATATTATATTTAACTGGATTAAGCATGTTTTGAGAGTATATGTCCCAATTATGAGAGTATATTGAAATACTTATTTTTTTTAAATTGTTTATATTTTAAAAGGTAGCGGAGTGGCTTAGTGGTTGAATGTTGAGTTGCTTATACCCCAAGGTTCTGGTTCAAATCCTGTTCTCTTGGAGACTTTTATTCAATCTGTTAGTGGCCAGAGACGGATCCTAGGGGATCTAAGATCCTCCAGGGCTCCCCTAGCCTCTTTAAAGTGGGTACCCAAAATAAGGGGGGGAATCTTGACAAATCACCACCCTGCACAATTGTTCTTCAATAAATTGTTAAGTCTCTACCATGAACAAAGCTCCAGACCCTTCAAGTTTTTTTTTTTTAATTTGATAAATATAGAAAACATCAATAATATTAATTCATGGATTCATCAATTGCACCTCTCTGTCTCAAATTTATTAATCTCCAAATCCTTAAAATTTGTTTAAACACTCAAATTTTATTTGGATACAATTAGAGACATACAAACTCTTCTCCTCAATTTATAATCTTATTAAAACATTTCAAATGCCAAATCATTTTTTATTGGATTAGTAATATTTAATTAATATAAAATAAGAATATAAGAATCAATAAAACAATGTTTTTCTTTTGGCGCAAATACCACACTACTTACAAAACTTAGATAATTGCAACAATAAGCTTAACAGTAAATAGTGAATACATAATTGTAACAAGTTCATTCTAGGAATGAGAATTATATTTAATGTATCTTTCAATAAATTTCATATAACTTAGTTTTTCCCTTTTTTATTCGGACAAAAGAAATTAAAGAAAACCTAAGTACTCAACATATTTATTGTGAGAAATATGAAGCAAGTAATATATACAAAAATCAATTTGACAAAATGTTAACCAGAAGAAATATTTAAAAAAAAATTTACATATTTCTCTAAAATAGGATTTTTTAATTTGTTTTTTATGAAATAAAATGTCCACAATTATACATTAAAACTACTACAACATAAATTACAAGATTTTATTACTAATTAAATGAAAATTGGACTAGGAACTATCTTCAGATTCAAAATATAATTGTTGAAAAACCTGAAATTCAAGTTCTGACACTCCTGCAATTTCATTACAAAAATATTCTGTACTCGTATTTAAAACCTTATTAATCACAGGATTTAATAGATGCCTCTCACGCGGCTTCACCTTCGGATTTAATTTTTTGTATTTCCCAGTCTTTATTAAAAATTCATGTCTTATTTTAATGTACTCTAGAGAATGTTTGAGAACTCCATGTCGCACTATGTCCAAGTTAGATACGCCCATTTCTTCATGTAAATATTTCAATTTATCACTGACACTATTCCAGTTTTCATTCAGTACTTCCGGGGACTTCAAAAGAATTTTATAAGAATATTTCTTATTGAACACTGACATAAGGTTGATACAGGTTTTTTCAAGTATTTTATCATCGACTAACAAAATTAAGGGGTGAGTTTCGATGAGCTCTGTTAATAAGGTGCTGCCGAATTGACATCTCCCCAAGATTTCAACAGGCAAATCAAGTCTTTTTTCACTTATGGATGAAAATTCCGGTTTGGCAGCAATATTTGAAGCACTGATATCAGATAAACCAAGATTAATCAGCTTTTCTTTAACAGTATTATTATGCTTGAGATTGGAATTAGTATTGATGACGTCTGCTACATCCGTAGGTAGGCTGCAAAGGTATCTATAATTAATTTTTGAAAAACAAACAGTTCTGAAAACTCGACGAAAATGATCCATTTATTAGACCATAACTCAAAAATTGCTATCAAAATAAACACGCAGGTTACATTAGTGTTATATTCTTCCCAAGAGGAATGATAGGTAGGAGAATAGTGAGTTTAGAATGATAAAAATTAAGCAGTTGTAGAATTATTTATATAACTACTTGTATATCTGCTATAACTTTTCATATTTTTTTCTAGGTTTAAGAAAACCTATTTTATACTAAAATGTGCCCCTGATCTTCCAAACCTTTATAACTTGTATGAGGCATTCAGGATTACGAGAGGATGAGTCCAAATGTCAAAAATTGACTTCTTCACATTTTTTCGATCGTCAAGTCAAGCAAAGAATGAATAATGCTTCTGAAACTTTAGGTTCAGCAGAATCGGACTAAAGCCAAGAGAAATAATGTCGCAAAATAAAGTGCTAGACAATATTGCTTGATTAAACTCGCGAAAAATACGAAAAAGCCAATTTTTTTAATTTCAGAGTTTCCCGGTTTTGAGTCTGAAGCATAGGCGGATCCAGGGAGGGGGTACGGGGGCACGTGCCCCCCAAGTCGGTTTTTTGTCTACTGTGGAGAATCCATTACAGTACATACTTTTAGGCAAATGATGTAATGATAGTTGTTAAAATATATTAATAAAATAACAGAAATAACATGAGTGAAACTATTGTTTAGGTATTTTAATAAACCTTGGAAACCTTTCTATAAATACTACAAGTTTATTTCTAAGTTATTGCTGATTTTTTTGGCCTTCTGCTCGTTGTGTCCCCACCAGAAAAAAATCTTGGATCCGCCCTTGTTCTGAATACCACATACTTATAAAAGACACGCTTGGATTGTGAGATACTTCTAAATTTTAATTTTAAATTAAAATTGGTTTCCAAAATGCCAAGAGAAAACCACCAGAAAAAAATCTTGGATCCGCCCTTGTTCTGAATACCACATACTTATAAAAGACACGCTTGGATTGTGAGATACTTCTAAATTTTAATTTTAAATTAAAATTGGTTTCCAAAATGCCAAGAGAAAACAAAAAGCCAAGAGCAGTTTTTTAAACTATAGTTTTTTACTTTGTGGAGTATATAGCGAGAAATATTTTGCGTGGAACAGGAAGGAAAGTAAAATCTGAAGAATATTAATAGCAGTAGCTATAGATGACGAGTGAGAACAACCATTTAACTATAAAAATGGATTTGGTTTTAATAACAATAAAAAAATAAAAAACACGGAGCTTTTAACAATAAAAGTAGAATAATTTTTTTATTGTTTACTCATTTAACGTAACTTTATATGCTGTTATGGCAAGTCGGACGATTCAAAAAAGGGAGTCCTAATTTTTTCCTATTCAAATATAATTAGGGCAGGGATCTTTAACGAGCACTTGACACCGCACAGGTTCAAGACCGCCACTTTACGTCCCATCCGATAGGAGGGCATAATGAAGGATTTTTTACTCAACTAAAAAGATCCTATCTCGGTGCTGCGAACCCGCAATCTTGGGCATAGATATTGGTTTTACTAACCACTGCACCACTGATGACACCTTTTGTTTTATTTTTTTGTCACATATATGTATAATATTTAATGTAAGTCTTAATACACGTACTATAGCTTTTAACAAAGATATATATTTGTTTGTTCCATCTTTTCCACACTAAAGTTCATGATTACATTTATTTTTGAAAAATATTAAAAGGGGGGACGATAGAAAAGTTAAAATTTCTTATAATGCAATTGGAAAAACCACAATGCAAAGCCTTATGTTTCAAAATTCTCCAGTAAAACACACACTTTTTGGTCAACGTTTCGCTTATTCAGGCATTATCAAGACACAAAAAAAGGGTTTTATAGATCACATCTTGAAGAAGAAGGTGCAATACATCCCACAATCAACAGCCCAAACAGGCTCCAAACCTGAGACAGTAACCCACCACCAAGACGTTCAACCACGTTTCCAATTGCATTAAAATAAATGTTAGTGTTTCTTTTTGAGTTTTTGGCTCTATTTTATTGTTAAAACTTCTTGTGACCCAACTCGAACCGACTACCTACGGAATAATTACCATATATATTTTTTATTCTAGAATAAGTAGTAAATAATCAGAAAAAAAACAGCATTCAACTTGGAGAGGTAAAAAATTATGATCTTGTAGGGAATTTATACTATTCCTCCTTCAAATGAAATACCGATTCGTTCATGATCGTTAAATCAGTTGAGCATTTTGATACCGAAATCTGTCAGTCTGTTAAATCTCAAACTGGTTATTGCTTCTATTTATTTATTTTAAATTTTAAATATATCATTAATTGTCACCTTTAATGGTATTGAAACTTTACTGTTTTATGAACATATATTGATAATTTCTTAATTCATAATGGTTGGAGTTGAAGGATCTTCTCAAATAGTAACTAATTTGGGACCCCATGGTTTAGGTATTTTTTTTGTTGATTTATGTACATTTTTATTCTTTTTAAGCTTGAAATATTTAAAACCGGTTTAATTCAAATAGGAGATCCAGATGACAAATCATTAAGGAAAGTCGAAACTGAAATTTTAATTCCGAAAAAAATGAGAGACAAAGCTAAAGCGGAAAACTGTTTGAGTGAAGTTCAAGGTAACTATTGAAAATAAATCACATTTATTGGGAGTTTTGGTTGGCAAATATCACGGTTTTAGGGGGTATTATTAGTGTAAAAAGAATTTTAACTTAGTCAGAACTATTCATTCAATCAATAACATTAATGCAATTAATTGTATTAATAGTATAATAATTTTTTATATTATATAAAATAACATTTTTTAAAATACAATCAATACACTAACCTGGTAATAACTACCCCTTTAGTTTACTTTATCCAACTATTTATTAAAATTATGGTGTGCGAGATAGGCTTAGTATTCTCCATTTTTTATTGCAGTTCCTCGTTTTTACTTTTTCACTTTATAAATCTTTTTGGTTTAGATGAAATTAAGCAACCTGTTCCTATATGGATTAACACTCCAAATGAATTGTAACAATCCGAAACCATAAATATCAAAATGCTAATTTTGAGATGGGTTAATTAAATGACAATGCTTAAATCAATTATATAAATAAACATATAGCTATAAATCCTTTGATTGAAATATCAAAATATTTTTTAGACTTGCTTGTTGCATTTATGACTATCACATTCCATTGGTCTTTCTTCTGTTGCTTTCATTGTCTTTTTTAATATTTTATTCAATTATTAGTCATGTGTCTGAAGGTGGATGGTATATACTATTTATTCTAATTCAAAAAGTTCCTGGACTAATGAGATTTTTAATAGTAAAAGTAATTGATATGGCATGAAATTTAAATCTAACACTGATATAGGCCTTATCAAAAGCGACAAGCAGTGGAATAACTACCACTTTTATATAATAAAATAGATAAGAGCCATTAGCTATATTTTAAAAAAATAAAATTTTTATAATTTTCAATTAAAAGCGACAGGAATAAAATATTGTTTTCCATTGATTTTCATGTGTTTAAAAAATAATTACATTTTGTTTTATTCTCAATAAAACACGGAATCAGTAAAATATTTTTCTCCACAGATTTTCAAAAGTGCTGCAAAGAGAATGGAGTTTTATTAGTCATGAAATGTCGAAAAGAAAATAATAAAATGAAAGAATGCCTTACTCGTTGGTATAGAAATCCCGACTTTGTGAAGAAATGTACAGAGGAATATCTAGAAGAAAGATCGGAGTACAGAAGAACAGGGATAAAGTTGAAAAATAAATTAACGAGAATGTAGTTTTTATTGAGACTGAATTAAGGAATTTGTAATGCTTGTTAATTTTTAATGTGTACATAAAATAGTGTTTAAATATATGTTGCTAATAAATTGTTGGATTTATTACATTTTTCTTCAAAATCCTTCAGAATATTAAGATCATAAGGATCAACATGCTGTTTTTTTTTAAATATATTAAAAAATGAATTAGCCAAAATACTACAAAAAATTTCAATGAGGAGCAAAGAATTTTTTAAAAGTAATTTACAGAAAATTATAAATTGAATCTGAGAATTCATGAAGATTTTTTATTGGTTCCACCTGGACCTCATTTTTATCTCATCAGGTTTTCTTAGACTATTTTTGATAAATTTCCAAATGATGATGACTGTGAACTATTGAATGCGATAGAAACAAATTTTTCATAATCATTATCGGTAAATGAAGGAGAAAATGGTTTGGGCAGTGGTTAAAATAATTTCCCAAATAGTATTAATAAAATAATATGATTTATATAATATATCATATTATTTTTAATATGTATATAATAAATACTCCCTTACTATTTTAAAAGCTATTTTTATCTCTACTCAGATCCCCTTTTAGCAAATTGCTGGATTTTACAGATTTATTCTCTTATGTTTTTATATTTGACGCATACCTATATTTCCAACAAGTCAATTTTAAATTAACAAAGAGGTTATATTATAATCATAATATTGTAATTAAACTCATAATAAAAAATAAAAAATAAATTTATTTTATATTATAAATTAAATATATACATATGTACAAGTATATAACTACAATTAGGAACGAAAAGTAATATAATGATAAAACAGTACAACTATTTTATTTCTGGAGTCTTTTCGTGTGTTGCTTGCCACCTTTTCAGAAGTGTTTCCGAAACTCTAAATTCTTTTAGAATTCCGGGATTGCTAAATTCTTTTTCTTCCAGATCTGGCCAAAGAACATGGCATATTAAAATTTCCTATGAATAGAAAAATAAAAATGTTTCAGTTTACAAAATAAAATAGTAACACATATTATTTACATTGACAATAGAACTTTAAAAAAAAAAATAATATAACATTTTTTTTTTATAAAGTTAAAAGTAATAAGTATATGACGTTTACTTTAAAAAACAAAACAAAAAGGAAGCCATAAAGAAAACCAACCTATTTTTCAATTCTATTTCAAGAACATTGTGAAATAGAAATTAAATTATATATAACGATTGTTAAGTTAGATGCATTATTTTAAACTATTTTTTATTTTAAAATTAAATTCTATAGATAATTAAAAAGAATTATCAAACAAATTTTTAAAAATACCTTGTTCGCTGATTCAGCCATTCTGTTCATTCCAACAATTTTTCTCCAAATTGTTTTATTTCTTGAATTTTTATCATTTTTAAGAACTTCGACTTTGACGATATATGAGGAATGGAAGTACAATGGCCCTTTTTTGTATAACACTAAAAGTTTATAACAATATATAACATGATTTATTGTTGTTCATATTTTCAAAATAATCAAAACATATCATCTTGCGTTTAAAAATTACCTAGTGAGTCCACTACTTTATTTAAAGCTTACACCAAAAGGTCCAAAATAAAAATCATTTACATTTGCATACTTTCACTAATATTTGTCCAACTTAATATTTTTTCATTTTTAATGTCATTTTTGTAGACAAATAAATTATCTAATAAAATAATTAAACCAAGTTCAACTGGTTTTCAGAAGAACTTATAATATAGTATAAAGTTAAATACTCAATATCTATGCTAATATTGATCCAATTTAAATTTTTTTTAATTAACTTTTTTGTCTCATTCTCCAAAAGTCTATTTATAATCCTAACAATATACAATTACATCTGTAAATGCAATTTTAACATATCCTTGTGCTACTCTGTTATTATTGTATGCTTCATAATTATTTTCTCTTCAGATTTTTATTGGAAATTTACTTTGCACATTAATATTTAGGGAGCGTTTTATGTGCTTTGTTATATAAGAAAAACAAATTAAAAGATATTGCGCCACCGTTGTAGTACCCACGGATCCTTAGTACACATCCATCAAAGAACGAAATTCCACATTAAAAAAAAAAATAAAAAAGCGGTGGGAAGTTGAAAATAATATTAAAACAAAATTAACGAAAGCGGAAGTGTAGCATAACTTAACAATTTGAACATTTTGGATTACTATTGTAAAATAATGTTAATTTATATTAGTTTAATATAATTTACTTACAGAAGTCGCCTCCAAATTTAGTTCCTGATTTAACAACCCATCCTTTGGCTCTGAAATAATGGTAAGCAACATATTTCTCGATAAAATCAGGTTGCGATTCCTGAAAAAGAACCCACATATCCCTAAATGGTAGAACATTGGATGTGAGGTCAAAAATCTGGAGGCAGTTACAAGCGTAACTAAGAAAAAATGCCTCTTCCAAAGATAAGTACAAAACCTCGATAGCAGTTTTGACCTTTTCCTCTTCAATATGTGGCTTTAAATCAAGAAAATATTGTTCTAATTCGCCTTTGATATCCGGTATAACCAAAACTTCATTTACGTTTAGTATCCCCTTTTCCGTATTAATTGAAAGATTAATTTTTCCAACACATTCTGATTGATTATCAGTAACTTTATTCTTATTTAATTCTTCAATTGTTTCATCGTTGGCACCAATTACCTCATCATTTTTGGATTCTTTTTCGTTTTTGTTACTTTCGCTTATCTCTTTCTGATCTTCAGGTTCTTTTGTTGATTGCTTCATGCCAGCATCAGTATCGTACGAAACTTTACATTGTCCATCACCTTCGTTCCCACTTGTTTTAGAGGACTCTTCTTCAAGTTTATTATCATTATCCTGGTTAACCTTATTTCCTTGTGATGTTTCCTTAGAATTATTTTTACTCTGCTTATCGTCATCATAACCACTTATAGATGGATCTTCTTCAGTTTTACAAGAATTCTCTTGTAGAGAACTGTTGTTTTCATTATTGACATTCATTAATTCCACATCATTACTTTTCTCATCAACATTGATTATATTATCTCGAGAAGTTTCATTTTTACTTTCTTCATTCCTGTTTGTCGTTGGCAACTCTTCAGTTTTACATGGATTAGTTTGGATAGGATTCTTATTCTCGTTAGCAATTTTCTTTTTTTCTAGTTCATTGCTTTTCTTTTTATCAGTATCAGCTATATTGTCTAGGTAAGTTTCATCTACCTTATTTTTACTGCTTTCATCACCTTCATTTTCTCCTTTCTTTGATGATTTTTCTTCAGTACTAGATGAATTAATTTGTTGAGAGCCATTTTTCTCGTTTTCATCCTCCATTTTTTCAATATCAGTATAAACCTCCTCATCATTGTCTTTTAAAACTTGTTTAGATTTTTCTTTACTCTCCAGCAGAGTGCTTAAACTTTCTATCCACATTTTCCTTCTTTTCCATTGGCTTTCATAAACCACATTGGTAGGAATTTTTCTTTTAGAAAGGTTTAGACATCCCCTAGAAAGAGAGCCTTTTCCAAAAAAACCCTGTAAAATAAATGAAAAATTTATTCATGAGACCATTTTTACTAAGTTTTATAGTTGTGTAGAGGAGAAGTAAATAAAATTATATAATAAGTAAAACTTATTAATTTTATATCTACTTTCTTCAGGGTTCAGAAAAAATAAATAAAAACATCAATGATACTGAACCAAAGACAATACAAATAAAACAGTTATCCAGATATAAATGATTAGAATGAAAAAATATGTACAAGTTGTTAGATTATAAAATAATTAATGAAAATAAAAAAATAACAAGTGAAATGAAATCAATGAAGATAATAAAACATATAAACAACAATTACATGAAAAATAATTATTTTTAATGTAATTATAATAGGATAATAAATAACCTGGGAAGCAAGATTTCAATTACTTTGTCGTTATTATTATTATTGTCTATTTGCATTATTGAATCTTTTAGAAAGACACTATATTAAAGTCATTAAGTTCTCTAGCTTATATTTAAGGGTTGTTATTTAATCAAATTTACACCTATAAAAATAAATAACATTTTTATATTAATATGAAGAAGTGGGTGGCTTAGCGTATAGAATGCTGAGTTGCTATTCTGAAGGTTCCGGATTCATATCTGGCTGTGGCGGATAAATTATGTAATTGGTTATCATCCACGAATGGAAACTGTGATATCTATATACTCTCCAGGGACTCACCTAGCTTATATAAAATGGGTACCCTCAATTGGAGGGAAAACCTGGTAGTCAAGCATCTATTAACTACTTTAAACGTTGATAGCACTTCAAAATTTAAATTTATTTTTCTAGAAATAAGTCGTAATTTTAATATTCAAGAAAAATAAAAATCATTCTACTGTAAGTGATGGTCTGCTTTTAACTTAACTGATAGTTTCTCCTTCAGCTCATTAAAAAAGGGTCTGATAGAGCAATAACAAAATAAAACCTGTTCCACTAAAACCTATGTTAGGTCTTGGTTTCAGTAGAAGGTAGAGTCTGCACTGTTTTCTGGAAAACGGTTGTACAGGGAGTTTATTAGTCCGAGATCAAGTTCAACCAACAAGTTTTTCCCCAAATTAAGTAACCCCACTCCCAGGAGGGTTTGTAGATCCCACAGGGTCATAGATCAGTGGAATAGAAAAAAATGAATTTGAATCTCAACAGACCTTATTTAAAATAGGAGTTGTAAGTCCTGAACTTAGCTCATTAGGCCTACCCTTATTATTACCCCTACATACACAGATCGCATTGGCAAAAGGCCTTCCAGTTTACTATTTATTATTACACCTATGGTAAAGGGAAAGTTTACCTTGTTAGTCAACAAATTCATTGCCTGAGGGTCATCGACAATAACAGAAGTACCATTATAATAGCCACTGAAAAGGGGCCAATCGTATTCTTCTACACAGAAGCCTGAAAACGAATCATTTAACATTGGCAAAGGTGGCCTATCTCTGGGTGTTTTGAACCCTTTCTTAGTAGGAGTTTTAAATTCCATTTTTGTAATAAAATAATATCACAATAAAATTACAATAACAATCAGGAAATATTTAGCCGACCAGGCATTTCAAAAAATCATTTATAAGCACTGAGGCTGAAAATTTGATTTATTTCAAAAGTAATACTTTGATATAAAAAATTACATGCTTTGAAACAGTACTTATTATAAGGTTACTTATGTCTACCAACGAAAGCAACCATCCAAAGAGGTTTTAATGAAAATCAAATTAGTTAATTTAACACCTAAATAAGTGTTCCGCATAATAAGGCCGAAAGTTTTACAAAATACATAAAATTGGTAATATACGAACAATTAAGAAATATTTATTAAATACATTTGCCCACCCAATAAAATCATTAATGGAATCATGTTTTACTGATTTCTGAATGTGATTATGGTTTAACCTGTTAAGCGGGCGGGACGTATAAATACCTCAAACTTAATTTTGTATTTTCCTTTGTGCTATAGATATAAATAAGCGAAAACGTATATATTTCATAGTCTTTCAATTATTATAAGAATAAATAAAAAAATATACGTTTTCGTTTATTTATATGTATAGCACAAAGGAAAATACAAAATTACGTTTGACGTAATTCCCGCCCGGTTAACAGGTTAAAACAACTAGATTTAGGTGTATTTTTCCTTCAAAAATATATACATTATCTGTTCGTTTTTTATTTATTTAACGCCACTTTATGCCGCTATGACAAACCGGACGATGTAACTGTGGGAGACCTAAATTTTGCCTGTCCAGATATAATTAGGATAGGAGTCTTATAGGAGTATCTGGTAGCTTACAGGCTCAGAATCCCCTATTTTACGTCCCATCTGAAGAATAGGACAACCATGGGGCATAGAACCATAGAACCCGCAACCTAGGGCATAGAAGGTTAATATGCATATGAACTAAGCTTGACTATTCATTTGGTCTATATATTTGTATTTCGTTGTATGTTACTATAATGCTAGTAATATAAATCATACAATATTATATTACAGGGGAGGAAAATCCAACCTCAAATTTCTCGTGGTTCTCCCTGAGAAACGCTCTTTTAAGGAGTAGGCTAGCTGAAGTGGTACTGACTCATGGCGGTATATCCATACTGATTGGAGGAAATTCCAATCGGAAGGGTAGGAAGGCTCTTAGGTTAGGTGAGCTGCAATAGAAGCGGTGTGTTTAGGGGACAGTACCCCGAAATCAAAGTTTAGTCTTCCAGATTTTGGAGTTGTACGATAGACTAGCTCCCTGTCTATGTGAAAGAAACACCTGCTGAAAATAAAGTCATAAAAACTAGTACAATGTTCCAAAAGGTCATAATAACGGAAACGGAAATGGACCAGGAAATTCGGAACATGGAATGTTTGTAGTTTCTTTAATAAGAGGGAAGAGATTCAAGAGGAAGTCAAAAGGGATGGTCTGTGCGTTTTAGTATTAACGGTTATCAAGAGGAGACAAGATAAAAGGTAAAAGACAGAATCTCAAGAATGATTATAAACACGTATGGTCAGGGGTGAATCAAGGTAAGAAATCCAAAATAGGAGTTTCTGTAGTAATAAATAAGTATGAGAGAGTGATTCAGTTCTGGACAGAGGCTCAAAAAAAAAAATTCATGGAGCTGCATCTTCAGATTTTCGGAAGGAGGATTATGATTTAAGGACTATACTGGTCGGATACTCCGTAGAAGTCAGATGTAAAGGATGAATTTTATGAAGTGGTGAAAACTATTTTGGAAAAAGCTAAATCAAAGGAAGTAGTCTTGAGGTAGTGATTTCCACCAAGAAGAAGAGTGTGGGAGGCTAAGCTTGAAGAAGAAATAAGAGTGAGGAGAAAGATTGAATTGATGGCAACCCTACAAAAAGGAAAATCCAGATTAAGTAAGAAGATATATTTAAAAAATATATTGTGCTCCCATGTACATAACTTTCCTTTAGTTTAGAACCAAGACAATTTGATTATGTTTTAAATGAGCAAGAGCAAGGGAAAAAAAATTGTCTACTTATTTTTTGGAAGAGCTGATGTTTCAATAGTTTCTGAAACTAGTGTTTCAGCCACCTGATTACTGATTTTTTCGTCTTTGTTTTTTAAATAATTAGTGTAATTGTCGCATAATACTATAAGCCTAAACTACATTTTAGTTTGAATTAGAGGTAGTTTAAATAATATTTATAGATTATAATAGATTTTAAGTTATATTAATTTTTTCTTAATTGTTACATTGGTCATATCAGAAGGTTACAAACCTACAGATTGTTATAATCATTTTAGTTTCAGTATTCAGTATCAACAAGTGCAGGGATTTGTGTTTAGGTTTTATTTAGATTTATTTTATCTATGAGATAACATTTTACTATTTGAAAAATCACTTTTTTAAAGATATAAAGGGTTGCTTTATTTTAGTTTTATTTTGCGTTGTTTTAATTGAATAAAGATTGTAATGGATAGTACAGGTAAGCTAATCATTTAATATGAACCCTATTGTATTAGCTTTATTGTTTGTATGTTATTAATTGCTTGAATGTTAATTATGTTTTTATTTATTAATTGATTAGGTAACGAAGAAGAAGGAGATGTTAAGTCAAGACCTAAAACTCAAGTAAAGATCAATGAAGAACAAGACCCAGGTACTTGTTTTCAATATTATCAAATTTAATCTGGTATAAAATCTAAGCTGGTATTATTACATAATATATATACATCTACTGGCTATCCCATTAATCATCGATTATTATTCATCAGGTATTGAAGATGATCAGAAATCAGATGGAAAATCTGAAGATGGAAATCATGAACACCCAGGTATTTTCTGTTATTATTTTTATTATTAAGTCCAATAGTTTTTGTTACCTAATTCTGATTCCTCATTTTAATTTATTTATTTGGTATCGGTCAAGCATCTGGATTAAAAAATCGCTCATTGAAAAGGGAATAGAAATTATCATACTCTAATCCTTCTTAACCCTAGTGTGAGGATGCCTTCTATAGAGTTTGAACCAAGTATCTCTCTCCTGTACCAACTCTCTTCTCCTGTTCTAGACGTGCCCTTCCATCCGAGCAAGGGAATATAATCAGTAGAAGAGTCAGGTTGAATAAGTTTGATTTAATAGGATTGAATGAAGTAAGGAAAAGGCAGATATGCTCTATTCTACAAATACATTCCTTAGTTTAAATTAATATTTGTTTGTTCATCCTTCATTTTAGAAGCTCTTAATTACAACCTCCAAAGACTTATTAATAGTCGATAAGACTAAGATGGACCATGTCAAATTAAATCATCCTGGAAGATCGACAGCCATAAATGTTTGGGTATGTCTTCAGAATCGACGATATGGATAGATGTCCTTAGAATCCAGAGGTTCTCATGGCAGAGAATGTTATATGTACATGGACTCGGAGCAGGAAGAGACAGATGTGAGAAAACAATGACACATAAAGACACACATGAATGAGAGGAATACGAAGAAGGTATCATTCAAGCTCATTCGATTTTTGTAAGCTGTAGCTAACGCTTACTGTCGAGTATCAAATCTTATAATTAGGTGCGATGGAAAATGAGAAATGCCTCTGATTATTTGCCTTGAATTACTTTAAGATTTTGAACTTCTTGTTTCTGTCTAGTAATTATCTAAAGCCCTTATATGTAATTATGTAACTAATTACGTTCAAGCCTGTTGTGAAAGATAATAGTTTAAACAATTTCAATCTTCCTTTATTCAATAACTGCTCTTAATTTTAAATCCAGATACAATTTTGTATAATTTATTTTAATCGTTACAAGAAGGATATAATTTGATGATCTATACATTAATAGTAATAATAATAAACCTGTTTATTCAAATATATACAAACATATAAATACAATTCTATTCAGGGACACTAATCATGGACAGAGTCCATCTGTATAAGTTGGTCTGCAAATAAGTGTAAATAAAATATAAATTAAAATAAACTAAAGTCTTATATCTGAAATTAACTTGATTTAAATCAATCCTAAACAAATATATATTTACAAGTGAAGGTCAGTAGTTAAATTGTTCAACTATAAAGTCTCTATGTCTACTGGCCTCTACGTGATAGTTATATAAACTGTTCCAGTTCGAACCGTTTAGGATCTCAACCAATTCCTTCTTTTCTAATGTATTTTTGCCAAACCATCTGACTCTGAACTTCCCTAAGACAGGACACATCACCACATAATGATACAGGTCCTCCATTTCCCTTTTATTACACATAGAACTTAAATGCCTTTCTTCAGAATGGTTCACATTATAATTCAAACCCAATAATTGTCCCCTAAGTTTAAAAATAGCACTCATAAAATTGAAACTATTATTATCGGGAATATATTGGTTGTCCCCCAGTTCGGAATTTAGATCTTTATACAAACTATGAAAGATAGATTGTTGTGCTTTTTGCCTTTGATTATTTTTAAATTCTTGTTCAATTTTTCTAAAAACAAATTTATGATCTATACATTATATATCGGTATTATTAATTTTTTTTTAAATTATTAGTTTATCTGTATTATTAATTTTTCTTAAGATTATTAGTTTTCAAAAATTATTAGATTATTAGCTAAATATCTGTGGATATGATATTTAATGCGAGACATTATAGTATTAGACTTTGATAATTCATATATTAGATGTGCGATAGGGCTTACATTTTCTTTCCCCTGTTTTGTATATTTCTACTTTTCTATTAAGGAGTGAGGTGGCACAGTGACAGTTGCTTTGCCATGCCGAAGGCCCTGGGTTCAAACCTGGCTGTAGCAGATAATTTATTTAATCTGTCAACAGCCAGGGGTGGATTCTTTGGGACATTTTAGTTTTTAATTCAGACATTTTAGTCTTTTACAAAAGATTCATTTATTCCTAAAAATTTAAGTGATGTCAATATTAAGAATCTCTAATATACTCTTTTATTTGTATGATTCGGTAATAATGAGGATCACCCGTTAAAAATTCATTTATATTATCAAGATCTTATTATATGATAATTAGAAGAATTTTAAAATTGTAAGAATTCAATAATGTACTGGTTCAAACTGCAGGCATATTTTTTGATACGTGTATTAGTATTAGTATATTATTTAAACATTAGTAGTAAATTAGGGTTTAGTAATTTAAATGGCAGTATCAATTATTGTAAATTTTAATTTTTGTTTATCATTGCTTTTCAAGTTATTGAGTTAAGAAGCTAAGCTTAGAGATGATATGTACATGTAATATGCAGTTGAGGTTCCGGATTTCCGATAATGGCTATTATTATTATTATTTTTTTTAAATATGATTACCATATTGTATTATTTAACTTAGCAAGTATATGGAGAATAAAAGCCAGTCATTTTTACAAAATAAGAATAATGTTATCTACTTTTAAAATTTAAGGGTGTTTTTTAAACTTCTGAATGGAACGATTTTTTTTTTCCATAGATATGCCTGATGGAGATGACTCAAAGCCCACTGGAGAAATCTTTATTTTGGATGTCGATGCCACGGTATTCATAAAAAATATTTAATAATTTAGTTTTTGTTTAATTACAATACTTTACTTTTAAAGTGAAAATTAATTAGGAGTTGGACTTGAATTATCAAAGAATTGGTAAAATCGGAACTGCAGAATTGGACAGATTGCAAAACCTGGAATGTCTGTATCTTCGGTGGAATTTGTTGAAAAAAATTGAAAACCTTGAGAATCTGGTTACTCTAAGGGAACTAGAACTTTATGGCAACCAACTAACGACTATCGAAGGCTTGGATACTCTCGTAAATCTGGAGTATGTATGATTTTGTTTTCACATTAGTTTTATCATCAGTGATTTTTGTTATTTCATTATTATTTACTATTTCAGGATGCTGGACTTGTCCTTTAATCGGATTACTGAAATAAAAAATCTTGGAAATCTTACAAAGTTAGAGAAATTATTTTTATCAGCCAATAAAATTTCTAAAATTGAAAACCTGAGTCATTTAAAAAAATTGAAAATGCTAGAATTAGGAAATAATAAAATTAGGGTAAGTAAGACTATATTTATTATTATTTTTTTATTAATTTTGAATTGCTCGTATTATGCCGGATAAATACACCAACCCAGACCAAGGACAAGGGTATGGTTCATTATATAATTAATTGGGAATGTTCAAAAATTTTCTGATGATGCTGATAGTTCCCAGCATAACCGCTTTCTGTATTATTATTTATTATTATATGCTTTCTGTATTATTATTTATTATTAGGTGATAGAGAATCTAGAAGAGCTGACTAATTTAGAAAGTCTTTTTCTTGGAAAGAACAAGATTACTAAAATCAACAACATCAGCTCTCTAAAAAAGATTAAGCTTCTTAGTGTACAGGTATTTTTTCTTTTATTTTTTGATAAGAATAATTAATTCTATAAAAATCTCATATAAATTCGCAGCCAGGATTATTTATTATAATATGTGAATTTATTTATAAATAAGGTATTGTTGGGTTATTTTATATTATGTTTATTTATTTATGCATAAATCAGTAAAGTTTTTGTTATATATTCTTCTTAAAAAGAAACACATTGGGGCTTTTTGTAGAATGCTCAATTGAGAATAGAATAAATGAAATCCTCAACAAAGTCAGTGGGTAAAATATTAAATGGACTTTTTTTAAATTTGTTTATTGTTTTTTATCTTGTTTATTCCAACTACATTATTTTATAGTCTTTTTTGTACCTTGTTTGTTCAGCCCCTCATAGACCTGTAGTGTAGATTGAAATATTTGTTTAAAATTAATATTTTCTTGCTATTTCAAAATTTATTTTGACCTCCATCCTTACCATATATATCTGCACATAATAATTATGTGGTCAACTTTTAATTATTCAAGATAAAAATATTCTTAACTTTTTTTTTAAATGGCGAATAATTTTTATATAATATTTCCACTATTTTCATTTCTTGTTTTTTATTTGTTTTAATTTAATATTAGTCCCTGGACTCATAAATGAAAAAAAAAACTCTTTCTTAAAATTTCGACTCCATTATTGATATTTTCCACCAATTTGTAAAGTTTTCAATATCTAAAAAATTAAGAGCCTGACTTTGGAACCATGCGCTCTGTTACGTTTTGTTTATTATATCGTTGAATGTTTTATTTGAAATGTATATTATTGTGTTATGTCTTAATTTAATTTTTACAGTGCAACCGTCTAACGAAAATCGAGGGATTAGAGGAGCTGAAAGATCTTGAAGAACTCTATATATCTGAAAATGGTATTGAGGAAATCAATTCCCTGGATAAAAATGTAAACTTGAAGACTTTAGACTTAGCAATGAATAATATCACAACCATAAAAAATGTTGAACATCTCGTAGAACTAGAAGAATTTTGGGTAATTATCTTGAAAAGTTTATCTATTATCATCAGCTATTCAAATTTATAACAATCCATTCATGTTTTAATGATTGCCCTTAAACCAGAAGTTTAAGCAATTACTTTAGAACATTATATTGCATGTGTTAGCAGGAACTATTAAAATTAAATTAAATACTAGAACTTAAACTTAATTAAATTCTATTTCTAAAACTAAAGTTTTATTTTACTATTGTATGAAAATTTAATCATTTACAAACGAATTATTATCATAAATATTAAGTTGGTAAACCATACTCTAATGCACCTGAGAGAAAATATCTACAGCCCCGGAATCAAGTTATTTTCTTAGTGAATAAGGGGATAAGTAAAGCATTAGCTTGAAAAAGTAGAAGTTATTGCTTATATTACAACTCCATTTCAAGCCAAAAACAACGAGAATGATACGATTCCTTTCATCTGAAAGCAGTTAACTCTCTCTGGACCAAATCCGACTTAACCACTTATTCACCGGGACTGTAGATATATACATGCTGTAGGCATGACTTCGAACATAAAATTTGTTTGAATTTATATTGATTTGCTCCTGGCAACTGATTCTTTTAGAATTAATGTTGATTGTTCGACTGATACTTCAATCAAAAACCTTCTTATATAAATAAGGCTTAACAGGACTAGCTGAACAAGTCTCATATGAGGCGTTTAGATGCAAAAGGACATAAATCAAAATTTAAAATTTTTTCAGGAATCACAAACATATGCATAATTTAGGTTATTATGAAATGATCATTTATTGGAGACAATTATTTTTAGAAAAATTAAGATTGCCTTTGGCATGTTTTGAATGTTTGACCATGTACAACCGCATGGTGGACGCTAAATTAGTGAAAAACATTTTTAAAAAATTATAAAATATGGATTTATCCCTTTTTGCATCTCCATGCCTCATATAATGTATAATTGATTATAATTATGTAATTATTTCATAAGAATAAGGGAGCGGGGTGGCTCAGTGGTAGAGCACTGAGTTGCCATGCCGAAAATCCTGCTTCAAATCCCGCTGTGCGCAAGACTTTTATTTAGTCTGTTTGCAGCGGGAGATGGATCATATAGGATCTAGGACCCTACTGGGGCTCACCCAGCCTCTATGAAAAATATTATAAAAATAGAGTATCCAAAATAATGGGTAAAATCTGGCAGTTGAGTATGACCTAGGACAAGTCACCTCCTTGCAGAACTGTTGTCCATGAAACAGTACAGTCTCTACCATGTACTGAACCACAGAACCGTTCACGGGTTGTAGTGGTACAGGTTTTTTTTTCTCTTATAAGAATAGAATTATATTCTTATAATGTAATTAAATTTTATTATAATATATCTGTTATGCAATAAAATTCAATTTGAGTTACAAATGATATGTTTACTTGGGTTGTAGTGAATTTTTGAGTGTTTCTACTCCTGACCTGATGTACATTATTCACGACAAAATTTTATTTTCAACTATTGAACTGTACCTGCCTGTTTACTGGTGTGTATTACTTACTTGTAATACTTTCTAGATTATTAATGATGTTACTTTTTTCTAGGTGAATAACAACAAAATAGCAGATTGGCGTTGTATCGATGCACTCGCTGCTAATACTAAATTATCCACCATTTATCTAGAAGGTAATGCAATCTCCAAAGACCCAAATTATAGAAGAAAGATAAAACTTGCCATCCCGTGGATAATGCAGATTGATGCGACCATGACAAAATAACTCGCCCTTAATTTAAATGTATGTTAAATGAATCAAAACCTTATTCTACAAATTAGTATTATCCTTAAGAAATAATTTGAATACAAGTAAAAGATTTATTTTAATATTTAAATCATAAATAATTATTAATTTATACTGTTATCACATTCTCAGAATTGTAAAGAGGCCCAATAAATATATAAATTGTAAAAACCTACAATAATGTATTTTTTTATAATCCTCTCATAATTCTATTTATATTACACATATAATTGAACATTACTAATATTTTTATATCGCAACCTCCTATTGTAGGATCATGTGATTAGCCATAGCCATAACAGCATAAAGTGAGATTAAATGAATAAACAAACATCACAATTTTTAAAAATAAATTTATGAGCATCATGTGGTGGCCATCATCCATAATTGTGTGAAAACAAAGGAATAGGGTCACCTGTGGTGTAGTGGTTATCACATTTTCAACTATAAATTAATCTTAACTATTATGTTTAGATCCTCTGTTGATGAAGACTAAAGTTTTTTTTCTATTCACAATATTTATTAGTACATAAAAAATGTAAATATGAACAATTACAATAAAAAAATTGAACAAATTAATCGTTGAGAACATTATTGTCCCTTTGTCCAGAAATTAATTACGCTACATACAAAATTTAATTAGGTATAAAAAGAAAAATCATTCTTGTAATTCAGCTTAAATCATATTATTTTAATGTAATAAATTGCTTTGACAAAAGCAGGATAAAAGCATGTAGTTTTAATATTGAGATTTTTCCTTGTTTTAATAAATAGATGATATGTCTGCCATGCCATACCTTTCAAATCAATAAAACATTATTCAATCAGACCAGTCATCATTGTTAATAATAAGTTTAGATTGGTTAAGAACAATTAGAAAAATTTTAAAACTTTTGGTACATGAGAAATATATATTTTTTTAAAAAATTTAAAAAAAAAAAATTGGGAGGCCTAGAAATCAGCGAACAAAAAACAGAATATTTGGCTTTGAATATAGATTATGCTTCCCTTACACTAGAGAATTGGAGTCTTACCCAAAGTGAAAATTTTAAATATCTTGGTAGGTGGCTCTCCACTAGAACTGGCTGCAATTTTGACATAAGGAAAAAAGTCACTAAAGGAAGAAAGACAATAAGAACTTTAAATTCTATATTATGGAGCAAGGAAGTTCAATTGTCTACAAAGAAAAGACTTGTACACTCCTTTGTCAAAAGTGTGGCATTGTATGGATCAGAAACATGGGCCATCACTACCAACTTAGAAAAGAAACTCCTAGCGATGGAGATGCACTTCTGGAGACGTAATAGTAGCATATCGAAACTCCAGCACATCCCTAATCATGTGATCAGAGAAAAAGTACAGGAACCCCACAATATCTTGTACACTATCATGTAATGAGAATGTCAGAAAATCGATGGGCCAAGAAAATAATAAATTATGTTCCTAAGGAGAGGAGGAGGTGAGGACGTCCGGCAAAGAAATGGTACGATGGATTGCAGGAAGGAATGGCAGCCAGAGGGCTTACAGAGGAGGACTGATAGGACCGGGAAAAGTGGAAAAAATCATTGTCAGCTTACGACATATGACAATTGTTGTAATAAAGTCGTATTAAAAAAAAAGATAAAACAATTGAATTTTAACACTGTTAGAAGCAAAAGAATATTTGTCCAGAACATTATAGATCATTAAATGAAAAATCTAATTAGTTATACCAAAAAATGTTTCCTGAATTTAGTTTAAATTGCATCATTTTATAAACTTAAATAATATTTACAACATATCTCTAATGTCTTTTTTATTATAATGAATGCAACAGAAAAGAATATATGTAGTTCTAAATAAACATTTTTCCATGTTATAGGTTATTTGTTACATCTCTAAAATGAAAATAACAGTATTCAACCAGATCTGACATTGTTGTTAATAATTATTTTGATTAAGAACAACGAAAAAAATGCCAAAATTTTAGTGTATATAGCGTTTTCCCACTCAATATTGTTTAGTATCTAAAACCAAAACAGTGAAAAGAATTGAATTATAACACTATGAGAAACAAAACAAAATATTTGCCCAGAACATATTAAATAAATATCTGGAAGAAAATGGTCCAGGAAGGCCAAAGAATTAATTCCTTAAATAATGATAAACTATTTATTTATTTGTTGTTATTTACCACTATTAATTTATTTGTTGGTCTTCAATAAGGTCAATCAAGGGCGGATCCAGGATTTTTTCCTGGGGGGCACAACAGGCAGATGGGGAAAAAAATCAACAATAATTTAGAAGTAATCTTGTAGTATCTATAGAAATATTTCAAAGGTTTATTAAAATATCAAAGCAATAGTTACGTGATTTGCCAATATAATGGATAATAATGGATTCCCCACAGTACACAAAAACCTTTCTAGGAAGCAGAAGCCCCCATGACCCCCCCCCCCTCTGGATTCCACCTTGAGGTCAATTATATTTATCTATAATACCAAAAAAAGCCAATATTAATTATTCAAGAGACATTACTAAATTAAAATAGGTTTAACTAAAAATAACTCCAGAATATTGTTTAAATTATATTATTTTAAAGTTTTCATTAATTAACTTATTTGTCAATTTTTTATTATATTGGTTTATACCATGTCTGGCAGATGACGTCAAGGTCCGCAGGCTGACGTCAACGTCCGTCAGTCAGTTACATCCGACCCGAAAATTTTTCCTTTAGTAATAGGAGAGTAGGAAGTCGCAGGAGCTCAACAGGTAGAAAGCGTGCTCCGATCGTATAGTGCTGGCATCTAGCGGAAATTCCCGGAACTAAGTTAGTTTAACAGACCTGCCGCGAGATGTCAGCTCTATCGCGTATCCTAACGATTCAGCTGTTGAGCTCCTTCAACTTCCTACTCTCCTAATACAAAATGAAAAATATTCTGTTGGAATTTGACTTCAGGAATGCTGTTTGTATAGTGCTGGCCTCTGTTGGTGCTTTTTTGAACTAGTATTTTTTTCACCTCTCTTGATTGCTCGCTTTTTTTTACATATTTAGTGTGTTCATTTAACGTCCATTTTATGCTGCTATGGCTAATCGGATGATAAGTGGGAGCTCTAAATTTTGCCTATCCAGGTTTAATTATGATAGTGATTTTTATCGAGTACCTGACATTATACCTTCAGAAGGACAGCATAACTAAGGATTTTATACTCCCTTTAAAAAATCCTAGGGCCACCTGCCGGACTACAAACCCTGGATCTTGGGCTTAGTAGTTTGTTACACTAACCACTAGACCACAGGTCGCCCCTCTCTTTACTTAAAGTGTTTCAACTACTGTTGACAGCAAATTTAACAGTTTTTTAAATAATTAATTTTATATATATATGTAAATGGGAATAAATAATTAACTATTCAAAGTATTAAAATTCAAGAATTTATTTACTTAATAACTTATGGAAATAAAATGTGAAAGGGCAACATATTTCCTTTTTAAATATATTATCATTGGTGCTAGGTAAACAAATGAATATTTGTAAAGCAAAGCATTCCTATTGGAATGATGGTTTTGAAATTATTTTATTAGTCATTAGGAAAATTTTAAAAGCTTGAAACTTTTTTACTTTTTTAGGATGTTTGAATTACTCATATTAAGTAAATTATAGCATTTTATAGAGTTATATGTGTGCCACATATATTTTTTCTTTACACTTTTTAGTATTTAATTGAAAACAATTTGGATAAATAACTGATGATTTATTGGTACATCAGCAATTGTTTGCAGGGTTTAACAATTATATAGTTTTGGATAGTTCTTATGCACAAATAGAAGTTTTTAAAAGCCATTAAAACTTTTTCTTAGCTCTATGGCAATAATTAGTTTTTACTATGAGCATTATACTTATTTTGTCCACCTGACAGCTAATTTAGCATATTTGTAAAAATATATTCAAAAGAAAAAAGATAATTGTCAATTGTAAAAGAAGATAATTGAAAAATAATTGTCAACAATTTGATTGAACAAAAATGTGAATCGAAGTATTTAACCAAAGATATCGCCTGAAAAACTGTTTAAATAAAATATACATTTTACATCAATCTTCACATCAGTGATTTTGATGTAACTCAATATGTAAAATTAATTTTATAATAATCAGGTCTTCTCCTCATCGAAATATTTTAAAATGGCTTAAACGCCAAACTAATTTTATTATTATAAGGATGGAAATAGTTGGGGTCCAGTCAAATTAAATACCAAATAAGTGAATGCTTATTTTTTATTTGTGCCGACGTTTCGACCTACTTTGTAGGTCATCTTCAGGGCAAAAAGAAGGAGCAGCTGCTCGGTGGACCGTGTAACTAACAAAAAAAAAAATCTTAAAAGAAAGAACGTGTGAGAGAAAGGTCCTTAAAAAACTGTGGGGAGAAATTAAAAGGGGTGGAATGGGGGTGTTAAGGAAATTGGAAATGATATTAGCTAAGAAGATAAGTGATAGATCTTGTGGAAAATGTGAACGGCGGAGGAGGGGGTCATTGTGAATATATTCTAATACGGTCAAAAGATCAGGAATAATTTTTTTGAAGGAAGAGGAGGGTGCAGCAAAATTGGGTCCTATAGAATGTTATTAACATGTGTGAGGATGTTGGTGGAAGAGATATTACATGCCCAGTTTTCATCTCCGTTTGGGTAGTTTTGGAGGTAAGAGATTTTTGGTAAAGGGAATTGAATTTGGAGATGAGGTGGAGTTTTTACATGACCTGTTTGTGGTGAAAGTGGATGTTATAAGGGTGGAGAGGTGATTCATGTGGTCCTGGGTAAGGTGATTAGTTAAAAATTGGGTGAGGGAAGAAATACGTAGATTCAAAGAGTGGATGGGTTGTATATTCTCCCGTGTTTTAAGATTCAGCAACGATTTTTTAAATTTTAATGAGAAATTATGTAAAGTGGGATTTAGGGATTTTGATGTGGTGACGTGATTAAGGGCATTGGTTATAACATTTGGAAAAAGAGAGTTGGATCGACATTTAAGGAGGAAAATGCATTGTTCTAAGTGATGAGCTAGATGCTTGTGCAGAGAGCATAGGTGATTGATGTGGAATTTTAAGTTTGGAACAGAAGATTTGATTGAGGAGAAGGATAAATTAAGAGGGGGAGTATTTGAGATAAGAGGAGGGGAGGCAATTCCATCATAGTTGAGAAAGTTATGACAATTAGAAGTAATACGGTTAGAAGTGAGAGTAGGAGAGTGAATTTAAGGAAGAAATAGTTGGGGGTGCAGTCAATCAAAACACCAAAATAAGCATAACTTATTTATTATGTGCCAACGTTTCTAGTAGGAGAGTGAAGTTGTGGCGAGATTTTTTTGTCAGTTACACAGTCCACGGAGCAGTCGCTCCATCTTTTTTGCCCTGAAGATGACCTACAAAGTAGGTTAAACTTATTTGGAGTTTAATTTGACTGCACCCCAACTATTTCCATCCTTATATTAGATCTTCCAGTCAACTAATTTCCTCTCTAATTTTATTATTATTTATAATTAAAAGGATTTTGAAGGATTGATTTACTTTAAACTTTTTTTAATTTTTAAAATGAAATATGAACACTTAATAATAATAAAAAAAGATTACCAGGACAGAGAGATATTCTAAAAATATATGAAGGACCTTGTAATGGAAAAGAAAAGAAGAGGAATAAGGAAAAACGGACAGACAAGCGAAGAATAGAGATGAGTGAGAATTTGGGCGGATACAAAAGCTAAGAAATGATATGCATACAGTCCTTAGATGACCAGGTTATATTAAAAAAAATATTATGAATGGAATTTTTTAATCAACTAAAAGAGAAATACTTTCTAAAGTTGAAAAAAAAAAAAATAAAAAAAAAAACAGACTAGTACAACCCCTACAGGTTATTAGAATCAGTCATGGTAGAGGCTGTACTCTTACATAAGACAACTTTTGTGCAGGAAGGTGATTTGGCCAAGATCATGCTCAACCACCAGGGTTTACAACAAATCAAGGGTATCCACTTTATAAAAAATGAGTTCAGGAGTTTCCCAATCTCAATGCAGATCAACCATTGACTATAAAATAAATAATTTATCTGTGTGATAAGCAGGCTTTAACCTGGGATCTCGAGATCACTAAACCACAACTATATGTAATAATGTAAGGAAGAATACAGTCGACCAATTCTTCTCTAACTTATATGTAATAATAACATTGATATATTAATAAAAAATATATTCATGCTTTTTATAAACTTTTATTAATTGTTTTAGATTTTCCTTTCACATATGTTTATATATATATATATATATATATATATACATTTTTTATTTTTTAGTGAATTTTGATCATCCAAACCACCCCTGGCAACATTAGTTCGGATAATCAACGCTCCACTGTATATTAAATATATTCATTTTTATGTATTATATATACAAATACGACGCTCCACTGTATATTATATATATATAAATGAATATATATATAATATACAGTGGAGCGTCGATTATCCGAACTAATGTTGCCAGGGGTGGTTCGGATAATCAAAATTCACTAAAAATGTATATACATAAACATGTGTGAAAGGAAAATCTAAAACAATTAATATAAGTTTATAAAAAGCATGATTATTTATTTACGTAAAAATATATGTTCATATCATATCACATTCAGACTGGCACACACAACTCGTGACTATATTATATTGCGGACAGTAGTCGATGTGTTTTCAAAAACTGAAACGAGACAGCAGCCTCGCTGTCACCAAGTGCCTTCACCAAATCTGGGACTAATCCTAATTTATTTATTGTTGAGCGGTGATATACACAGTCCTCAAAAATGTGTCTAACTGTAGGGTTGGCATAAACGAGGTAGGAGTTTTGTAATAATATGCAGATGAGTGAACCGAGTGTGGCCCTATATACGTATTCACATGTATGTAAAACAAAATCAAATTTATGCTATCTGTGGCTTAAAGAACGTTTTAAAACGAATACTTGTCTCCTTCATTGCTGACTCCATCTTCATGGCAGCTAGATCTCTAATTCTTTTTAGTAGCAATAAATTAAAATTACATTTGAAAAAAAAAAAATTCTGTTAATTGGTCGTTCGGATAATCAATGCTCCACTGTACTTGAAGATTTTAGAAACAGAAGTATATGAAGTTGTAGAAGGGATAAAAAAATAAAAAAAACATAAATAAAAGTGAATTTTATATTTAATAACTTCTACTTTCATCTTAATTAATGGAAATTAAGAAGAATTTCTATGACTAGAGCTAGCGGAATCCCAAGTAAAATTCCACTAGCACTAGTTGAGCAAATATTAATTTTTTCTCAAAGTAAGTAATGGTAAATTGTGTGATGCGTGATCCACACCAGATTTTCATTTTGTTTGTATTAAAAATAAAAAACCGAGATTAGACTAATAAAAAAATAATCATATGAATAGGTATATACAAACATTTTGAATAAACAGTAAACAATTATTAATAAATGAATTATTATTTAAGTAATAATCAAGTCTGATCAAAATGAACTAAACAATGATAAATTTTAAAATTTAACAGACACATTAAAATGTTATTATTTTAAATATTGAAAATTCATTTTGTTATAAACAACGGTCCATTAAAAATAAGAAAAATATTTATTACAATTTTTAATTTTATTTTAGACTATTTATAGATAGAATTGAAAATAAAATTCTTAAATAATAGCTTCAGCTGTACATTAAAATAATTCATATTATTATTTAATGAAACAGTATTTACAATATTTGAAAGCTGATTTAAAAAAAATTAAAACTAAAGTTTCACTACTATAAATAATAGGTACTAATAAAAATTTTAAGATATTTTATTATATACTAATTAGATACAGAATTGAAAAATAAAATTCTAACATTTACATTGATATTTTTAATTTATGTTTTCAGTTCTATATTAGAATAATTCATATTAAATGAAATTGTATTTACAAGATTAACAGTTATAATTAATGCTTCACCGTTTAAAATTTATTAATTATAAACAATGAATAAAAAAAAAAAATTTCACCAAAAGTTTAAGACAATTAATTAAATCAATATCACATTATTTAATTAATGATTGGGTACAATTGATAGAATAATCAAGTTATTTTGAATCGCCTTAAGTGATTTCTTTGAATGATGGAAATGGGGGAGTATACACATAAATAATAAATTAAAAGCTAGAACTAAATTTTGTACTAATCTCTGATTGGGATCTTAGTTTGATTATTCAATAATGATTTTTTCTTCGACCACTTCAACTTCCATGTTCCCTTCATGGATTATAGGATCGCCTTCTTCGATAATTGTCACAGGTTGAGTGAAATGGGTCAAGCGGTGCTTTTTCAACGCTGAAAGGTGCGGGAAACGGTGTCCGCAAATGTCACAAGCATGCGAACGGGCATCAGATGGATAAGCAGGTATGTGAGGCGTCTGATGCCTGTTACGATGCCTCTTCATATCACCGAGTTGTGTAAATCGGTGTCCGCAAATGTCGCATACGTACGGCCTTTCACCCGTATGAACTCTCATATGCGTTCTTACGAAAGCCTTCCGCGAAAATTTCTTTCCGCACTTAGGGCATGAATGTTTTCGGATTCCGGTATGAATTACTTGATGTTGATTCAGGTTCGCTCGAGATCTATGGAACAATAAGAAAAGATTTTTTTATTCTCATTGCTAAATGAATTAGGAATAATTTTATTAATGGTATAGATTACAATAATTTTTAATATATTGCTCCTTCAAAAGAATTTCATAACTCAAAAATTGGCATCAGTAGAAATTCTATCGGCTGAAGCTTTTTAATTCAAGAATGACTTATCTAATATTCTATTTCAAACATGATTTTTTAATAAAGTCACATTTTGAGTTGTACCATGTTTGAACTTGCAGTTCTTAGGGAAGAATGATAAAATTAAAAAAAAAAAAAGCTTCATGCTTTAAACAATTTTCTAATGGTTAATAAAAGAATTTCAATACCATCATTACACTAGAAGGGAGCGGAGTGGCTCAGTGGTAGAGCACTGAGTTGCCATGCCGGAAATCCTGGTTCAAATCCCGCTGCTGGCAAGAATTTAGTTGGTTTATAGCCGGAGATGGATCATATGGGATCTAGGACCCCCATGGATAGGAAGCATAGGAATGCTATGCTGAAGCTTTTTTTTGTAACTCATATGGAACTTACAAATACTTCTATTGAAAAATTAGGGTTTTTGAATAATGACACCATTCTTTTGAAGGAGCGATATATGCTAGGGTAGAAATAAACAAAATTTTTTGAAGGGATGAAAATAAAATATTAAAAAAAAAAAACATATTTCACTTATTTAAAAAAATCCTAACTAAAATTTACTCATTTTATTTGAAAAGAAAAGATATGGCCAGAACCGGGACTCGAACCCGGGTATTTCAACTCTCCGTGTTGATCTCGGCCATCCTGGCACGTTTCTCGGCCAGCCCTATCAATTCTTTTCACCGATCCTATATTTACTCAATTTATAATTCAAACATTACTTTACAAATGCAAATAAAAATATTGAATAAGTGTTTACTTTTATTCAAACATTTTTTTAAACAATGATTTCCAGCAGGGAACATTAACAACTAAATTTTTAAAAACAGTAAGAATTGGAATTTATAACTAATCACAGTAAAATTATTCATTAAAATGTATCTCAAATTTAAACATTTTCATTTGAATTTGGAATAACATAGCCATCCAGTCTTAACATCAAGAGTAATATAATATAAAAAAAAGAAAAAAAAATTATCTGTTCTGCAGGTTGTCGCTTTGAGATGAGTTACAAGTTTTAACTGTCTATTTGTTTTGTTATTAATATTTTCCACAAATACAAATTATCATGAGCTTTAATAGGGAAAAGAGAATTACGGGAAATGAGTAAATTTTTGTAATCATTTCATCAAGAACTAAATGTTTCGACAAAGATTACGAAAGTATAGATGATGTATGTTTGCTCATTTCTAGATGAAATGGTTACCGAAGTATACACATTTCCTATAATTTCATTCTCTTTTCCATAAAAAAACTCATGATAACTTGTATTTTTGAAAATATTAATAACGAAACAAATAGACAGTTAAAACTTGTAACTCATCTCAAAGCGACAACCTGTAGAATAATTACAAAAAAAATTACTGACCTGTATCCATTTCCACACCATTCACAAATGTACGGTTTGCTGTCAAAATGAATCCTTTGGTGAATCTGTAAGCTAACCTTAGTCGTCATAGATTTCCCACAAAATTTACAAATCCATAATACATTCGCAGTACCGTGAAGTTCAACGCAGTGATCTCTCAGTTTCTTGTTTGATGTAAACTTAATATCACAAATATTACAATGATAGAGCTCTTTGCGTGGACGAACTTTTCCATTTCTGGTAACTGTCGTCTGAAATAGTTAATATTGCGAATAAGAATTTAAAAAAAAAATATTTGTAATAACTGTTCTCATTAAATAAAAAATATATACTAACAGGTTTAATATCAACAATTTCTCCACTCGACTCGCACTCCTCCATTTCTATTTTCTCTTCCTGGTTTGTGTTGGCTTGGGTCCTGTTGATGTGGCTCTAAAGAAAACAATATTTTGTTTAAAAAACAGTAAAAGTTGCTAGAAGTTGCTGGGCTTAATAGCGAACCAATTCCTAAAAAGTAAGTGTTGTGCCGACTGGGAAGTGTCTGAGAGGTAGACCGAGGCCTAAGTGGGATTTTGGTTTGGGTAGTAGTCCGAGGACAGAAATTAGTAGGCAAAGATTGGGGGTAAAGACATCAAGCCTTTGGGTTCGCTAAGCATTATTATTATTAAATGGTAATAAACAAAGCAGGTAATTTATAAATAAAAATATGTTTCTAATAAACTAATAAAATAAGGTAATTCAATTTCCATTACTTAAATGTAGTAACAAAAAAATAGAATAGAATAGAATTTTTTCATACCTAAAATAAAATACCTACAGCTCCAATGAATAAATCCTTAAGTCGAATGGTCCAGAGAGAGGTAATAAGAAGCGGAATCGTGTCGTTCTCATAACTTTTAGCTTGAAATAGATTTACTGCTTATGCTATAACTCCATTTCAAGCCCATGCCTAACTTGACCTTTATTCACTACAAAAATAACAGGACTCCACTTCTTTAAGTACAAGAAACTCATTTGGTAGGAAATTCAACTTAACCACTTATTCATCAGGACTGTAGATATAATTTTCTTGTAAATTAATCAAATAAAGCTTTCAAATGTTTTTACTTAAATGTTGTAATGGCAAAAAAATAATAACATATCACTACTGAGGTTATTTTTTTAGAATAAACTTTGTGTCACCATCATCTTTAAGATTGAAATTAAGACCTACTATTATTGTTCAGTCGCAAAATAATTAAATAAATTCAACTTTAAATCCCGCAGGCTGCTTCGCAATTGTTATCTTGGCAACAGATAGAGGGGACTTTGTTTTTTCCCCACTCTGTCATCTAGTACTTCACTTTGACTAGGCCTCGAGACTGCAAGCTTTCATCACCTCTCCACGCTGCCCTCCGAAGCCACCTTGCCGTATTCACCTTCGCCATCGCCAGCAGACTTATAGTTCCATATGCTTGATGTGCCCTGTCTTCACCAGCCCGATCGCCGAAGAATAGATGTAACCAGAATTGAAGTGAGGAATACATCATCAAACGTAAGTACACCTTTCAGCTAATTAACAAGAGGGAGCTGATCTATGTTCATCATCACCCTCAAGGACAATTTAATTCGCCGTAAGAGAAATACAGACTCTATAATCCATCATCATGTAGCCCTGTCGCCACCGTTAATATTTGTTAATGTTTTGTTCATATGAATCATCATTTCGAGTTAATAATTAAACTTTAATAATTTCTTTTCATCACATTATTCAAATCTGCCACATTTTTATATTATATTTTTTTAAATCAATTTGGTCTGCCACATAAAGTTCGTGAAAGATATTAAATGAATAATTTAATTTTTTTTTTAACTATAAGTTACTCGTACATCTTTTACTTATTAAAGGGGAAACCCTTGGGGGTGGAATTATCCAAATTTCTTTTGGAACTAAAACTAAGAACATATCTGCAAATTTCAGGATGCTAAGTTCCTGATTTGCTTTTAATTATGTAATATAATGGATTCTCCACAGTACCTAAAAAACTGTCAGGGAGGGGGGAGGGGTCAAGTGCCCCCGTGTGCTCCCCTCTAAATCCGCGATGCTATAGCCTATGTGTTATTCTGATGTATAACCTATATTACTGTAAAGTTTCATCCAAATCCGTTCAGTAGTTTTTGCGTGAAAGAGAGACAAACATACTAACTTTCACATTTATAATATTAATAAACTCCACATGTTTCAGTATCTGACCTAATTTATTTCATTCATCGAATCTATTCAACTCATATTTAGATTATTAAATTTTTCTATTCAGTCTAATTGCGACCCAACAATTATATTATGAGTGAAGCCATAGAACTATCATCTCAAGATTTCAGAAAAAAAAATTAATACGATTAAGAATACTTAATTCTTTCAGACAAAAATCTTTTCATCTTAAGAAAAATAAATAAGAGTTCATTGAAGGAATGTAAAATATAAAAATAAATTTAAAATTTGACAGATTGTTTAATAACTATAAATAATTAAGATGAAATTACTTGATTAAGTAACCAACTTACCTGTAGAACATGCTTCTTCAATAAACTTTCTGATCTGAATTCTGAAGGGCACAATTCACAACTGTATTTAGCGCAAACATGGCTATTTAATTTACAATTGTTTTCCAAAACCTTTTCACAAGTATTGCACATAGTATCGCAGTTGACTTTGTGTTCATCATAAAAATAATCTTCGCTAAATACATGCCCTAAAAAAAATGACTAATTTACTTCACAAAAAATAACATATTTGCAGCTCTGATGAATTAGTTGGTTAAGTAGAATTTTATCCAGGCTGAATTAATTGTATTGAGGGCAGCAGATTCGTGCCATTTTTATAGTTTTTAGCTTGAGTTAAATTTTAGGAACAACTACATTTCAAGCCAATGCGTGACTTAGTTAATTATTCACTACGAAATTAACACAATACTGCTTTCCTAAGTGCAACGAACTCATGCTCGATAAAATTTATTCACCAAGCTGTAGATAGATATTCTTTTTATAAAAATAAAAATGCAGTACTACAAGCCATAATGCCAGACAAAAATTTACTTTTTGGTTTTTATTTACTTTTTAAGTACTTCTGTAAATGTCATGTGATCTTTACTATGTAGCATCTTGGCAAGATATGTGTTCTATTATTATTGTACACCTTTGTTGTTCTTAAGGGACCTGGTATAGGAATAAAATTATTTTTATATTCCAAAGGGTCTAATGCTCAGTACTTAGTCAAGACCATCATACAGTTCCTGAGAACAAAGGTTGTTTGGATCATTGTCAACCAAGGGATAATTTGGGTGCGATCTTGTTCAACGATAAAAATTTATAATTGGACAGTATTTAGGAAAAAGTAGCAAACCCAAAAGTATTTAAAAATAATTTAGAGATGTTTTTGACAGGGCTTAGAGCTGACCAATAAATTTAATAAATTAAAGCTTACAAATAGAAAAGAATGATCAATTTGGTTAGGCATCCTTAATGGAAAATATGATTAAAAAAAATAAACCTCATCAATAAAAAAAAAAAAAATTGGAACTAGCAGGTAAAGTTTTGTTTATGAAAATGTATCAAACTGTTTAATAGTTTCATTGGAACAAATTAAAATCATTTCACAAAATATAATAAATTATTGACAATAAATTTATTACGAAATTTCCAAAATTTCCAAGGCCATCTAACTTATTATCAAGCTAAATTCAAGACATATTAAATGGAGAGAGATTGTTTACTTTCTTTCTAAAAACTACCCATTTGATGAAAAAAAAAAAAAAGATGGTAATTATTCCTCAGGTTGTCGCTTCAAGTTGAGTCGCAACAAGTTTTAACTTTTCATTTGTTTCCCATTTAATATTTTCCAAAAATACAAGTTATCATGAGCATTAGTATGGAAAAGAGAATGTTATCATGAGAAGTGTGTATACTTCAGTAATCATTTCATGTAGAAATGAACATTTCAACAAACATATATATGATCGACACTTCGAAATGTTAGTTGAAACTTTTATTTCTTGTTGAAATGATTACCGAAAAATACACATTTATCATAATTACATTCTCTTTTCCATCTCTCTCTAAAGCTCTTAATAACTTGTGTTTTTGGAAAATATTAAAAAGGGAAAGGGGGAGCGGAGTGGCTCAGTGGAAGAGCACTGAGTTGCCATGCCGGAAATCCTGGTCCAAATCCCGCTGCAGGCAGTTACTTTTATTTAGTCTGTTTGCGGCGGGAGATGGATCATATGGGATCTAGGACCCTCCTGGGGCTTACCCATCCTCTATAAAGTGGGTACCCAAAATAAGGGGGATAGATCTGGCGGTTGAGCACAACCTAGGACAAGTCATCTCCTTGCAGAAACGTTGTCCATGAAACAATACAGTCTCTACCATGTACTGAACCCCAGACTCTTTCATGGGTCATAGTGGTTACAAGTCAGGATTAACGGGAAACAAATTAAAAGTTAAAACTAGTTGTGATTTACATCGAAGTGTCAACCTGTCACTTCATAATTACCAAAATGGCAATTTATGTTATAATAAAATAAATATAAGGATTTGAGGATTTAGCTAAAATATAAAGTGAATTACCGCAATCTGAACAGACTTTCAACGGAACTTGATCTGCATCTGCTTTCTGCTCATCTGCCTCATGTTCCGTCATATGTTGATCAAATAGAGCCATATCAGTGAAGTATACGTCACATCTATCGCAAACTATCGGTCCATTTAAAGGAATCGGTTTATGATTGGTGTTCCTGAAACCAAAACGTTTACAGATGGCTAAACAATTTCAGTCAACTTTTCTTGAAAGATTCAATGTATCACAACCATGATACTAGGGGGTGACTATAATAAGTCGCAAATAATTTTTAAACAAAATGCTCTTCCAGCAACTGTATAATTATGGTAGTAAATGAGTTTTATCCTATTTACAACATCCATTTACTATCAATATAAATGAAACATTTTAAGTAGAACAGCTGGAATTGAAGAGTACTGAAAATCTCTTCACTCCACTGTTGTTTTTTTTAAATTGAAGAGTTATGATTTTTGCTTATTTTTATACTTGTTAATGGGGCTATAAAAGTGTTTTTTTCAAATCAGAAATAATAAATACAACACAAATATATATATTTTTATTTATAAACATTTGCCTATTTTAAAATAATTGAGGTATTGATATGGAAAAGGTAGTAATAAATCGTTCAAATAGTATAGAAAGAGGAAACAAAACGGAGTGGTTTAGTTTCTATGAACAGTGTTGTGAAGAGATTTTCAGTAGTCTTCAATTCTAGCTGATTTACTTAAAATTAAAAAAAAATTGGTTATAGGAAAATCAAACAACTGTATACAATTCGTTGGTCTTTAGCCATTCCTTCAGTTCCTCACGCTCGCTATTATTTGAAGTGATTGGATTTTAATTTCATGTAGTTGATTTTAAGATCTTCTCCAACAAATATAGATATCATTTCACACTCACAGCTGTTGCATATAGCACCAAACGAGTAGAGTTAAGTTATTATCAATGACTCTTTAAAATAATTGACTTACCTCATTTGTTGAGTATTGGAAAACAGCTTTGACAGTTTAGCCTCAGTCTCTATACACTTTTTTACAAGATTTGCAGCGATATCAAGATGATCAAAGCAGTCATCACAAATTGTTTGAGGCAAAGCATCATTTGGATTAACGACAATGGGCAGGCAAAGGCTCATTTTTTCGCATATGTCCAAATCGTCATCAAATATATCTGTCATGAGCATCTGTTTAGCTTTACCGCACAAACGGCAAATGTCAACTGTTGAATGATAAGAAAATTTGCATGAATATAAAAATTGAGATTAAATATTAACTTTTTAATATACCATTAATACAACTTACATTCAGCAACTTCATCGATGCGCTGCTATTGAAATCATGAAATGAAAACATAATTAGAAACATTGAGTTATGAAATTTCCAATACTGGTAGTAATTTATTTTAAAACTATTGTATCAAACAAAATAATAAAATAAATTAGATTAAAAGTTAAAATAAATATTATCAAAATTATTTACCAAGACTTTTTTAATAAAATTTAATGTTATAGCATAACATTACAAAATAGCATTTCAGACATTAGAAGAATTGTTTTGTTCTCCTTAACTTATTTGTCTTAACCTTAACAGTTTTGTTTAAGACATAACAAATAAAATTACAAAAAGACCTATCTCAACTTTTATACATCTAATAAAGTAACATTTGATCAATGAATAATCATTTTTATTCTTTTTGGAGAATCTACAAACTATTTACTGTTTCATAAAGACTGATTTCATGATGCAGTAGCTTTAAAACAAAATAAGCCTTAGAATGTCTAAATTGCTACTTAATTATATCAACACTTCCTATTAAATTATAAAAGAAGAATTAATGGCAATACTTAACATTAACAAATTTAAATACATTAAGATCCTGCTTAATCATATCTACGTTATCTGAAACTGAGTTTGTTTTTCTCTTAAGATAATTTTATATAGTCATTTTTGAACAAGTAACTGCTGACAATAAACAGATTTGGCATAATTGTAATGAAAGTTTTAACTATTTTAGCATCTAAATTTTTTTAATATTATGTATATATACCAAAATTTGTTTGGGAGAAAAAAATCTGTTTTGTTATGAACCGCTGAAGAAATAAAAAATATTTCTTGGCATATGGCATTATGTTTTATGATCGGATTAAAAATTTAATATACCCATTGGGAGCGGAGTAGCTCAGTGGTAGAAGGAGCACTGAGTTGCCATGCTGAGAATCCTGGTTCAAATCCCGCTGCTGGCAAGACTTTTATTTAGTCTTTTATCAGCCGGAGGTGGATCATATGGAATCTAGGACCCTCCTGGGGCTCACCCAGCCTCTATAAAGTGGGTACCCAAAATAAGGGGGAAAATCTAGCGGTTGAGAGTGATCTAGGACAAATCACTTCCCTGCATAACCGTTCTCTATGAAACAGTACCATCTCTACAACGTACTGAACCCCAGACCCGCTCAAGGGTTGTAGTGGTACAGATTTTTTTTTATAAACCCATTGCATTGTAGTGGAATTTGAAAAAAAAAAAATGAAATACCCAAAAGATAATTTGATTAAAATAAGTAAAGGGACTGGATGTAAGGGATATCTCTCGTGTCTACTATCTCCTGATATGCTCCCCTTGGAAAATTCTGACTGTTTAAACATTTTAATAATTTCATATTTTAAAAAAATACAAATTATAAGATGATGGAATTTACTCCATTCTTCAAATTACTTTGTATTCTGGCTGTCAATGTCAAAGTGCCATTGCTTAAATAATGTTTTCCCAATAAGACAGAAAATGAGCATGACATGTTGTTGAAACATGGTGCCAACCAATATTTAAAAATCCAAGCTATTGAATAAGGCAAATAGGTTTAACTGGATTTGATGTAGTATCAGTTGCTGGCTATTTCTACCAATAATAATTTCTTTATCAACAAAATCTCTTTAAATTACAATATATTTACGTTGTAAGTTGACAAACAATAGATTTTATTTTAAATAATAATTCTTGAGTTCAGAATTAGTAAGGACAATTCTTTTTAAGGCAGTGGTAATGGAAGAAAGTGATAAGGGTATAATCATGCTCAAATGCCAGGAGTTAATCCCATTTAAGGGCACTCACTTTATATAAAGAGACTTGGTTAGTCCTACATATAAAACTGATAGGATCAATCCACACTGATAAAAATATATGTAAATATATACTGCAAGCTAAAGGCATATATTTACTTTTAAAAAAAACCTATACCATTAACACCCGTGAATGGGTCTGGGGTTCAGTACATGATAGAGCCTGTACTGTTTTATGGACAACAGTTCTGCAAGGAGGTGACTTGTCCTAGGTCACGCTCAACCGCCAGATTTTTCTCCCTTATTTTTATAATACTTAATAGAGGCTGGGTGGGCCCCAGGAGGGTCCTAGATCCTATATGATCCATCTCCTGCTGCAAGCAGACTAAATAAAAGTTATGGTCAAAGTCAAAATCGGCATGGCAACTCAGTACTCTACCACTGAGCCACTCCGCTCCCTATATATTTATATTTTAAACTAAAGCATTACTGTAATTCAGGAAGACACGGGCGTAGTAAATTTACTAACTCAACTCTAATTAAAAAACTAGTCTAAATATTAATTGGCTAACCTGCAATTAAAAAAAAAAGGTATATAAATATACCAAGGTTCAAGCTACTTTTTAAATAAATCTATCAGAAGTAATAAGTATATAACATTAATAAGAAGAAACAATTAAAGTAAATAGTACCAACATTTAGCCATTTAATGGTAGAATTTCAAAGTCAATCCCACACTTCGCAATTTTCTACTCATAATGATCAGACTTAATATCAACACCAACAAATATACCATATGTTGACATTTACAATCTGTTCTTTTATTAGCTTTTAATAAAATATGAAAACATAACTATGGTGAATGCTAACAAAAGAATTATGACAACTGTAACACTTTCGGAAATCATATAAGGATTAACTTAGGGTAAATATGAATATATCCTACAGTATTTAGATAAAGATAATAAAAACATACACAATAAGTAAATAAATCAAAATGATACTAATTATATTTGTGTTAAACAAAACAATTACATTCTCTTTCAGCCATGGCACCTCATTCGGCACCGCATCAGGTTTTAAAATGTTATTCTCAAAACATTTTGAGGAAAAATGTTTTCCACAAATAAGATCACTCTTTGTGGGCTTGTAGTCAGGACGCCCAAGCGCTGATTTCCACTTGTTAAGACAATTTTCGTCATTTAAAGGGAATCTGTAATATACAAAAATGGATCCTAAAGACTATTTGCCAAGATATATAATATAAATTAGTTAAATAAGGATAAAAAGGAATGGAATTCGTGTTTTTTAAACCATTCAAGAGATGGGAAACAAAGGCTTGTAACAAGAAGGTTGAAAGTGAGATAAAACGGTCGTTAAACATGGGAAAACCTTGTGGAAACAGGACCAAATGTGTTATTTATTAATATTAAACAATTAAACTACAGTATTGACAGTTATAATTTTCAAAATATGTAGTTTTTCCAAAGAGAAACTGGAGACTATTTCTCTACAAAGAGTTATAAACAAATATTCAATGGAGGTATTCTCCAAAGAGGTAAGAAATTAACGTTTACTTACGCGTAAAAGCTTGTTTTCTTGTCAGTTAATAGTGTTTCACAGTTTGGGTAAACACATTTCATCGATTTTGATGCCATAACTTAAAACACAGTTTTAATTTCGGGACTAGAACAACATAATAAAAACCTATTCACAAGTAACTCCACTACGCAGCGCGCTACCAGAAGCAACTAAATATTCCAAGTTGAAAGCTGGTGATGCACGTGCTTCCAGTTCATGCCAGGAAGGTTATTACAGTCAACTTTACACTGTGTCTTATTTGAGTTTATTTTTTAAATAATCAGTTAAAATGCAGAGTGAAACTGTGAATCAGAGTAAAGAAGAATTAATTAATCGCCGTGCAACGAAGAGACCGAAAGGAAGTCAAGATGGGATGGATGTGGAAGAAGTTAATGGAATACAAGGAAATTCAAAATCTGACAGCTCAAAGGCAAAAAAACCTAAGGTAGCTCCTAATTTTGAGTTCAGAAAAGTACCAGTCCCAAGGCACAGGTATACTCCATTAAAAGAAAACTGGATGAAGATATTTACTCCAATTGTGGAAAACCTAAAGTTGCAAGTAAGGTTTAATTTAAAATCTCGTAATGTTGAAATTAGAAGTTGTCAAGAGACAGAAGATGTAAGCAATGTACAGAAGGCTGCAGATTTTGTTAAAGCGTTTATTTACGGTTTCGAAGTAGAGGATGCTCTGGCTCTGCTTCGTCTTGAAAATTTGTTTGTCGAAACATTTGATGTTAAGGATGTGAAAACTTTGAAAGGAGACCATCTTTCGAGAGCTATTGGAAGACTATCCGGTAAAGGAGGTAGGACCAAGTATACAATCGAAAATGTCACAAAAACTAGAATCGTTCTTGCTGATTCACGGATACATGTGCTAGGTTCCTATCAGAACATTCAGGTAGCTATGAAAGCACTGTGTAATTTAATTTTAGGTAGTCCTCCATCAAAGGTTTACGGACAACTCCGTAATGTTGTAACCAGAATGGGTGATAGGCTGTAAGCAATGTATAAATTACGAGTGTATATAGTGTTATTACTATTACTTTTTTACCTGCTCGCCAATGTAATTAGTAATTATTACATTATTTCTGTTTAATGTACCATCTACCCTGTTAAGAAGCTTTCAGTTTAAATTTTAATGCCAGGTGCTGTAATTATTAGCAAATTACAGCATATTTACTTTGAATTATTAGTTTCTTGATTTTTTTATTTTTTGTTTTTTTGGTTTATAAGTTTGCTTTCTTTATAAATATTTCACCATTAAAGGTTTTAGATTTATGTTGATTAAAAGTAAGAAGGAATATTTTTTTAAGTTGAATCTATCCTTACTTAATTTTTAGTTTGCAGGTTTGTGATCTGGTCCTGTTTTAAGTATATGTAATGTACTTTGAATAGTACCATTCATGAGTAAATTTTTTTTTCCCTATATATCTATACTCTGCGTTTGTATATATTTATGTATATAGTTATTAACATTGCAATTTTATTTATTTTCATAAAAGTTTTGAAATTAATGGAATCGCCGAAGCAGGAAAATTATGTACTATTACATTATTACTAAAATGTTATTTCATTTTCTATAATCCTTGTTTTTATATCTTTGAATTCATTTGTTTGAATGAATTTTAGTTTTTGAATGTTTCGATGGGTATTATTTATCTGGAAGTTGTAGAAACATTAATGTATTATATAAAACTATTTTGTATCTGTACTTGTTTGTGTTATATTATTAACAATTATAGTTTATATTTTATTAATTTGGTAATTTTTACCCCATTTCTATATTTTTCTGTTTGTAGTGTTTTTATGGAGTTATAATTTTTATTTTTTCTTGGATTAATTAATCAGGATTTTAGTATTATTATTTTTCATTATAAAAAGCAGTCATTGCTGTACCTCAATTATCTCGTGATATATCTGAATTATTAAAATAAAAATCATCCGATTCTATAGTAAAACCTTGTTTATTCATGGACGATATAAACTTTATACATCTTGTGAGTCAACTTTCTGTGAACTTTTAGTAAAACTTACGTAATTAAACATAATTATGCTCTTGTGGCATGTGATTTAGTAATTTTCTTATGTTAGCATTGAATAAAATTAAAAAGTATGCTTCTTATAAACAAGGTTTTACTGCAATGTTTAAATTATGCTCAAATTATCAATAAGCTTGGGATTAATGATGAACTGCATATTTTGAAAATATCTTCAATGCCTACAATATTGATTCTCAAGACCAAAAAGAATTGATTTTGAACCATGGTTGACATGCTTGTGAGAATAAGTTTGATAGCACTATGATGAAATTGAAACGAGTGTAATTTTTGTAATTTGTTAAGTATGTTATGATTGATATTTATTTGTATCTATATCTGCACTACAACATATTAGTAAATTGAAAACCAAAATTGAGGTTGTTACAAATCATGTATAGGTGAAACCCTTACATTATTGAGTTGAAATTATTACCGATTTGGTTGCAACTGGGTAATATAACAGGTTGATATCAATTAAGACCCAATCTTTAGAAATAGAATATAGTTTTGTTTAAAAAAACAAAATATAATATCAATAAAAATAATTTATAACACCGAACTGTTCATTATAAACTCTGTATAATTTTTTAGATCAATCCTCCCTTTACCTAACCACGGACCCTTAAAGTTTGTAGTACACAATATTATGTAGAGTTTTAAATTGATCATCACTATTTTTATACATTTTTGTTTTTAAGACAAATTTGGGTTTTTATGTTTTTTGTTTATTTTCTGACCAATAATTTGATCTATATTTATTAACTTATCTGAGTAAAATATTCCTTTCCTAGATCGGGGCTTTGTAATATTTAACCCACACAACACTGCATTTTTAAAAATTTAGCATACGCCTGATTTTTTTTTTGTTTATTTATAACAGGGAGATTAACTAATTATTTGAATGTATACATATATATTTTGTATCTGATTATATTTCATAAAATTAGGTATCTTTTAATATTTTTCAACTTTCAATTATTAGCCAAGATTAGAATTAGAAGTATGCTAAATTTAGTTTTTTAATGCTACAATTATTTCTTGGATGGATGGTACCATTAGTTTTTTATTTGGTAGGTACAAAAATACAAAAACTTATCATTGAGCAAAGAATTTAATGAATAATTTTTTCTAATTATTTTCATTAATGCGCTAAATTAATACTTCTATCTACAGTGTGGATATAACCTGTTTAACATTTAAAAGTATTAGATTTTTAATTTATATTTATTATAAGAAAAATAGCTGTTAGTATTCTAATTTATAAAGATACTTTTGAATGCTATGTTTGTCATATAAATGCATTCCTTTTTCACAATTAACGAATAATCAGATGACAGTACTATTTAATTATTCAAATAAAGATTAAGTACTTATTTATTTGTCATTTAAATTGTCATAATAACATTTATTTGGAAGTAATAATTACTACTAATTATTATTTGATAAAACAAATCAAATAATTGCCATTAAAATTTATCTGGAAAATATTGGATAACTATAAATGAAGGGCAATGGATTCCTAAATACACAAAAGCTACTGATTTGTTGGTTTATTTTTACCAAAATAATACCAGCTTGTCATGTTTGTTGTTCATTATGTTTTGGATAAATCACTAAATTTTTTATTTTGTAAAAAATAAAAAAGTAAATAAACAAACAAAATTGACGAATATGTATAAAAACATAGTTACTTTAAAATAAATATTTATTAGAAGAATACAAAACTCCGATTTGATGTAATATTTAGTCATTATATCATTAATCTTGTAGCAAAATGGTTGAATTAAATTTTTTTTTCAGCTTTCATTCAGGTGTATAAATTGATTTTCATGTTTTTTAATTGAATAATGTTTTAAATAAAAAATTATTTTGAATTTAGTATATCTTTCTTTTAAGTTTAATTTTTAACTTTTAATTGATGATTATTAGATGTGAAATATTCTTTGAGTTTAACTTGCAGAACTTTGATGTGTACTGCAGCTTTGGATTATAAAAAAAGTTCCATTATTCTGTAGTTAAAAAGAATATCATTCTATGACAAAATTATTTTCTTGATTTTGTATTAACATATAACCTAACACATATGTTTATTAAATTATGCAATATACCTGTAGCTCCAGTTAATAAGCGATTAAGTCAATTTTCATCCAGAATGACTTAACTGTAATAAGGGATGCAGAATTGTGTCATTCTCGTAATAATGGATTTAAAATATAAGCCACTCTTTTCCTTTCAAGCCAAAGCTTGAAAAGGCAGTTGTGTAGATTATACAGAGGGAAGTGTCCCTCAGTACAATTTACTCATCCTGGTCAAAATTGGATTTCAACACTTATTGACTGGGGCTGCAGATATCTTCATTTTGGGTTTGTAAATTTCACATTTAATGGTCTTATGGATGCCTTATTGCTTCATTTTAATATAGTTAATCCAACTTTATATAGATTTTAATTAGTATTCTTCTGGTGCATCTTTTTCTTTGTTGCATTGATAACATATATATAACCCATGAAGAGTCTGGGCTGACTAGGGTACTTGAGAGACTGCTGTTTCAAGGCCAAGGGCTGTGCAGGAGGTAATTTTATCAAGATCAAGTTCAACCTCCAGGTTTTCATCCAATTAAAATAATCTACTCTATAGAGGTGGAGAGAACTTCTGTAAATATTTATTTAAAAAAAGCTGTAAGCCTGTTTCTATTAATTTTTATAAAAATCAAAAAAAAAAAGAAAAGAAATAATAAGTAGTGCTGTAGACTTAAGTTAAAGTATTTATTGCATGTCCTAATAACCTGCCCTGGAATGTTTAAATCTAAAGCAATTAAAATTAGTTTAGTCATCTTTGATAGTTTTTATGATCCCAAAGCAATCAGTAGAAACATTTAGAAACCTTTGAATTTACTAATTGTTTTAATATAGAATGCACTGCTCACAAGACTGAAACCATCAAGTGCTTGATGGTTCTATTATGCTTTACCTCTACCTATTATGCATTACAAGTGAGGTGGAATGTTTTGGCCTGAACTTAATCGGACAACTAGGAAAGTTACTACCTCACTTGGATTTGTTCTCTGGCCTTATGTTCCCTATCAATTTTGGCCATAAGGAGGTTGACTTTTGTATTAGTGACCATTCTCAACTTCTTCCCTTCCATTTTCTGAAACTGCTAGAGCACACTCTTACCATAAATAATACACTCACCAGGATATTTTTAAAAGTAGTAGCATCGCGTACCACGCCACCTTGTCAATATCTATGCACATTCACGGTAGTGGATCCATGGTCACTCCTTATAAATAGTTTTACATGGAAGATTGGATCTAAAATAGGCTATAAACTGCTCATCATGAGATGCCCCAAAACTTTGTTTACCATAAGAGGAAACAAATATGTTTTTATTAGTTAAGGAGTTGTACATCATTGCTTTTCTTTCTTATAGAAGAGTATCAAGTCAGCGTTCTACATTCTTGGTAAGTATCCTTAGTCCAGTCAGTCACTGAAGATTTTTACTAGACATTCATCAAAATAGGGGATGCTGATTCTCATGATCGCTGGATTTTTAGCATTTAGCGAGATTGTGTTTTAAAAACATTTACAATTCACTTTAAAACTTATTGTGGTATGGTGCATTTTATACAACACCTGTACCACTGTAAATCATGAAGGGTCTTAGGCTTAGGACATGGTAAAGATTGTACTATTTCCTGGACAACAGTTATTCAGGGAGTTGATTCAAATGAGATCTTGCTTAACAGCAAGATTTTTCACAATTTAGGGTACCCAAATCATAGAGACTGGGTGAGCCCCAGAAGAATCTATTGGTACTACAGGGTTGGTCTGTGGCTGTTAACAGATTAAATAAGTTATTTTGCCACAGCTGAATTTGAACAAGGACCCTTTAGCCTAGCATGACAACACTCTAACCACTGAGCTACCATGCTTGCCTCACGTATATGTTTAATAATTAAAAAATTAAATGAGTATTTTTTTCAACAACCTCGTCTTATTTCGTCAGCATAGAAACACTTCTTCTTCTTTTCTTCCACCCTTAGTACCTTTCAGCGTGGGGGCGCATCAAGCCAGTCTTGCCAGTCCTCTCGACTAACGGCGAGCTTTTTCATTCCATCCAACGTTTTGCCCCTAGATTTCCCTATTCGTTCTATCTGATCAAGAAAGATCTTGGGCGTCCTCTTGGTCTCCAACCGGATGGACGGTACTCCGTTGTCTTGAGAGGATTCCTATGTTTTCCATTCTAAAGACGTGCCCGAACCACTTTAGCTGCTTCTTTTCAATTGTTTCCATGATCGAACACATATTGAGCTCTCCTCTAATATGTTTATTTCTTATGCGGTCCCTTTCTAGTTCTTCGTAGGTACTTCATTTCCGCAGCGATAATTCGACTACAGAGTCGGTCAGTTAACACCCAACTCTCTGATCCATACAGGAGAACAGGAAGGTAAACTGTCTTGAAGATTAGCAATTTTACCCCTAGTCCCACCTCTCTCTTTCCTACCACTGTGTTACATATTTGGTAGTAGACAGCGTTTGCTTTTCCAATTCTGTTCGAAATTTCACTGTCTACTTTCCCCGAACTTTGCATCACAGATCCCAAGTCCGACACAACTTCCATCTATTCACCGCTGCAGGAAATATGAATTTCATCTTGGGTCCTACCCACCTGCAAGATTTTACTTTTACCTATATTAATCTTCATGCCCTTCCTTGCGTAGGGCATAAAGATTATATAAGTACCCATCGCCCGGTCATTTTACCGCAATCAGCCACTGGCCCACCAGGTTGGGGGAAAAGTAAACTGACGCTCGTACAGTATCTACACACATTCACATTACAGACCAAGGTCATTTACAGTACACACCCTGGGATTACCTTCCCTAGGTACACACCCATTTCGTACAGAAGTCTTATTTTAGAGGCGTTCAAAGGTCATTTGCCGAAAGCTTATATTTTTTAAAATCAAGTTTCTTTACTGCAAAAATAACGAAATTTATTCTTGAGCAACGGAATTTACGAAAATATTGGCTTTTGAAGCAATATCTGCTAGTGAGTTTGTTTGGAAGGTCTTGTTAGAAAATAAGAGCCACCCTGAAGTTATTGTCAGCGGATAATATTTCTGATGATAACTCTGCATTAATCAACACTGGACATCTGGTTCCGTGATATTCCTATCAGAATATTCTTTACTAAAATAGAGCCAAAAATTCAAAAAGAAACACTATTATTTATTATAATGCAATTGGGAAAAACCACAATGCAAAGCCTTATGTTTTAAAAATACACCCACTTACCAGTCGACGTTTCGCCTATTCAGGCATTATCAAGACACCAAAAACAAAAAAGGGGGTTATGTGAATCACATCTCGAAGAGAAAGATTTTTTTTTGTTCGAGATGTGATTCACATAACCCCCTTTTTTGTTTTTGGTGTCTTGATAATGCCTGAATAGGCGAAACGTCGACTGGTAAGTGGGTGTATTTTTGAAACATAAGGCTTTGCATTGTGTTTTTTCCCAATTGCATTATAAAGAATATTCTTTAGTTATGTTGATGGAAACAGTTCCTTTGAGATGCCATCGTGATAGTAATAAATACCCGGAATATAATTTATCCAATGAAAGCAGTCAAGTTTCTACACCATGTGGTCACTAAGGCAGTCCTAAAAATCACCTGATAAATGGTGCTCATGATAAGAAAATGAGCGAGGAAGAAAATATGTGACTGCTGAAATATCTCCATCATAGACGGAACAAATGCTCTATTTCTATTTTTCTATAGAACTTATGCCATGTAAGCAGTTAATCATCTCTCCTCTTTTATAATTCTCTAAGTCCATTCAAAGCCCCTTTCCACAATCCAGAATGATTCCAGGTTGCCACTGATATGCTCATGTGCCAATGATACAGTTATTGCCTTAGCTGGTAAGACAATTATTGTGAAATTCCGGTATTGAATTTCCGGACTATCAGAGAGGTATTATCAATTTTAAAAATACGAACAAGATTCAAACTTCATTCTCAAGACTTTTTTTCTTAAGATAGAGAATGGCTGATGTTTCTGGCAGTTGTGAATACAAAAATCCACAAGATTTCCAAAAATTATTATCAAACTTCACTGTGTACAAAACTAAATTAATATGTCTGTTTGTTCATTTAACGTCACTTTATGCTGCTACGGCCAATCGGACGATCCTACATTGGGAGCTCTAAATTTTGCCTATCCAGGCTTAATTAGGATAGGAATTTTTAACGAGTACCTTACATCGTAAAGGCTCGTGATTCAAGTGTTACATCCTTTCCGAAGGACGGAAAAAATTTAAAACATAATCACTGTATGGAATAAATGGAAGATATAACATAGAAAATAAAATAAGGTAATACACCTAGATAGAGTATTTCTACTGGGCTCAAAGCTTAACAGATTTACTGTTTTTCTCCCGTTTGTTTGTTTTACATTTTTTTTTTTATGAATTAGGGATCAATATTCCAATTAACATAGCGGTAACCTGTGGTTTAGTGGTTAGCATAACAAACTTCTATTCCCAAGATAAGTTTACTATCCTGATATACTAGGATAAACAAAATTTAAGAATCCCATTGTAGCATCCTCCGATTAACCGTAGCAGCATAAAGTGGTCTTTATTAATAAACAATATGTAAATCAAAATATCGTAAATAAAATGAAATTACCAGCTTACGAATTTCCCACAATTTTACTTTAATTATCTTATCCTATTCTTAAAGGAAGGATATGTTGACAGATTATACTGGTTTTATTTTGTATTTTAGATAACAATATCGACAAAAGTTCTTAAAAGACTACCTGGAGGGAGCCATCTTTTAAAGAGAGTAAAAATCCTTGATTATGCCGTACTTTGGAAGGGAGGTAAAATGTGGGTACCGAGCCTGTACGTTGTCAGGCATTCGTTAATCCTAATCCTAAACTAACTAACAAGACAAACTAACTTGAGATGTGCTCAGGACACTACACGAGGAAAACTTAACAAATCTTTTCTCCACCCTTTGATTTTCCTAGAAAGATGCATTTATATCATTGTTATAGTTTATAAATGTATGTTTTGTTATATTTATAAATACCACAAACTTTCACTTAAGCCACGCCCTTGAAGATTGAGTGATATAGTCTTTAACGAGCTGTCTTAGCTGTTTCATAGTCCTCTGTTAACAAATATTTATTTTTACTAAATTATTGAACAAATGTTATTGTCTAAATAATTATTCAGTCTGGTATGATTGTTTTAATTATTACTTTGTTTCGTTTAGTGTCACTTTATACTACTGTAGCTAATCGGATGATGCTACAGTGAGAGTTCGAAATTGTGTCTATTCAGGTATAATAAGGATAAGGCTCTTTAACGATTACCTGCCATAGAAGAGGTTCAGGCTCTCTATTTTACGTTCCATCCGAAGGCCAGCATAACTAAGGGATTTTCATTCTATTTTAAAAATTCTACTTCCATTTCCCCTGCTCACTTGCTAAACCGCAGAATCGTTTCACCAGGTTTCATGAGCCCAGTCATCTAGTACGCATTCCATCAAATAAGGTGTTTCTGACGTGATTATACCAAAAGTCAAATCTTATTAATAATACAAAAATGTCAACGGATTTCTCAACTTAAGTTTTTTAAAATAATTTATGCAGGTTTGTTATTCAGCTATTTACTTTTATAGATTTGGAAAGGTAAAGTGAGATAACTAACTTCTTGTAGGCTCAGTAAAAAATGCACTTTGTATTATTCTATCTATACAAATTAAATTCCTGATTATCCGATCCGATGGCAAAATCTGCACTCGTTACTTCTGCTGGAAGTAACGAGTTCTACCTTATCTGGAAGTCTCAAACACAGCAAGGAAATGTATGTACTTACACATCGAACCTTATAACCCTTTTTCTTTCAGTATATTTTGGAGGTTATCCTCCCAAGTCACTGGCATCTTTACCTTGGGTCAGTGTCTGTTTGTTTAGCCTCCATAGGCTAACCAAGGTTAGAGTTTTTCTCGCTGAACGAAAGCTATCCAACCTCATTACATGGCCCGAATCATCGAAGCTGTACTTTCTCAATTAACTGATTGTTTTACTATTGTGCAGTTAGTATCGTCATGTTACTTATCTGGTCTCTTTTGGTCTCCTCCTCTATTTTCCTCAGTTACCTTTTTCCATGCTTTTATGGCTGCAATTGCATTGTTTTGTGACCCAGGATTCACTTCCGTAAGTGAAGGTAGGAATGTATATCGGGCGATTAACAGCCAATTTTGTCACTTCTTTCTTACATAAAAATATTTTATTGATGGCGGCCTATCCTTACCGAAGTGGCAATTCTCGCATTAATCGAAAATAAATCACTAACTATAAATTGGAAATTAAATTCACTTTCGTTGAGTTGAGTACAGAAAATATATGTGGTTATAATAATGTTATTGAGCTTGTAGGTAACTATGTTGTCCATTTTTAAAAATATTTATTCTATTTGAACATCAAAATAACCTTTTCAGTGAAAAGGTTGAAAAAGTATAGTCAAGGGCAGATCCAGGATTTCTTTCTGGGGAGGGGGCACAACGGGCAGACGGGCAAAAAATTCAACAATAACTTAGAAATAAACTTGTAAATAAATTATCATCACTTGAGTTGCCTATAAGTATGTACAGTAATGGATTCTCCACAGTACACAAAAAACCGTCTGGAGGGGCACGTGCCCCCATGCCCCCCCTGGATCCACCTATGAGTATAGTTAAACTACATTCCAGATCTAGCAATATCAATGTAGAACATAATCCCACTGACATGGTTTGAATAGTTCTTATCTTTTATTATTATGTAACTATATTATAAATTAGTTTATATGTATATCTTATAATATTGTTAATGGTATATTTGTTCGTGTTAGAATTTTATTGTTTTGCTCTGTATTATTCTTGTCTTAAGAAAGAAAATATGTAGATCAATTTCTGTTTTTTGTTGTTGTTTTTTTTAACAATTTCTTTATTTGGAAAAAGTTTAATTAATTATTATTAATCATGAGATTTTGGTTTACTTATTGTTTAGTGGTTAGAACTACAACCTTTTATACCCGAAGTTGCGGGTATATTGTGTACACATCCCTGCAGTTGACCCTAGAATAGAATATTTTAATAGAATATTCTTAAGAGAGTAAAAAATCCTTAGTTATGCCATTCTTTGGAAGGGACATAAAATGAGAATTCCGAATCTGTGCAGTGTCAGGTACTCGTTATTGATCCCTATCCTAATAAGCAAAATTCTGGACTTCTACAGCAGCATTGTCAGAATAGCCATAACATTATAAAGTGATGTCGAATGATTAAACAACATTATCAGATTTATATTATGAGAAGAATAATGGTGTTTTAAACTATTCAACAACAAAAATTATAAAAATTACATATATTTATAAAATTAATTGAGACGGTTTAATACAGTTCTTACAAAAAAAAAAAAAAAGAAATCTTACAGCCAAGAAAGAATGCAACTATTTAGTCACATTTTAAAGCATATTACAAATGAATAACTTAAAAATAAACTTAACAATAAATATATCGTACAATGTTAATCTTTACAGATGAAATGTGGAATTCACTTTCTAGTCTTCAAAACGGAGATTATCATTCCTCGTATTTTTAAGGACTATAGTTTTTTGTTTCTTCTCTTTTCTTCTTTACTTTTAATATTCACCACTATGCACTATGAACATACACTCTTATTGAAGTTATGTGAAAAACACATTTGCATTATTTAATCAAAATTCCAATTTGTTTTGGTTAAATAATTTTAACGCTATCTGTTGCTAGCCGGCACAATTGTTACCATTTTTGTACTACTTAAAGCTTCTTCCTCTTCAATATCATGCTGTCTTGTTCCTAAAAAAAATAATTGAATAATTAATAAACTATAAATTAAGTCTAGCAAATAAATTGCAACTTCTGGACTAGGACAAATATTTTTGCAATATTATTAAAAAAATAATTATAAATATGTGTTATGTAACTGATATATTTAGTAAATATAACATTAACCTATAAGCATTCAATTTTATTAAGTAATTATTCATTTTTATTATTAAATTGTATCCTTAGAAAAAATTGAAAAAGAAACTACACTAATAGTAGATTAGAATGAAGAGGTCAGGCCAAGAAAATAACAAGCCATAATTTAAAAGTTAATGAATATTTTAATAAAATACTAATGTCTTTAACTACTTCATAACTTATATACCTACTTTATTTAACTACATTATAATCTTTTATTGTTAAAGTTTGAGCACATCTCATAAGAAAATATGCCATATTACCAACCTAACCAAAATTAACAAATTAGTATATATATAAAAAGAAATAGTGTTAAGTAAAATATACTCATTAACATAAAAATTGTGTTGTCACGTTATTGTCCAAAATCCTTCAGAAATCCAAAATCCGAAAAAGAAAAGAAAAACTGGCAAATTCGGGGAAAAAAAAAAACTGGATAACAACGCTTCATTTAAAAAAAATAAATAAAAGGAGTCTGAGGTTTTTTTTTTTACAACTCTGACAAAGTTTTTGTAAATTCGTAATTTACAGAATCAGCTTATGATTTGATAGAGCAATATTTTCGTCTTATGGTTATTTATGATAAAACCTTTAATACAGGGTCTAAAAATGAACTTCTTTGATAGTTAAATTTCATACTACATATTAGTTTTCTAGTTTTATTACTAGCTGATTAAGAAATACACAGTTGCACTATGATAACTAAAACTAAGTTAATATAATGAATAAATTAAGTAAAGGAAGAAAAATATTACTTTTTTTTGTGAAAATCCTCTCAATTTCCGCCAATGTTTTCCCTTGCGTTTCCGGCAAAAAGAAATAGACAAACACCGTACCCAAAAGGGCCATAGAACCATAGAAGTAGAACACTCCATGCTTTTGCATGTAAAATATCATTGTCGGAAACAATTTTATTGTAAAAAAACTGAATAGGTATGTCATGCAAGTCGTAAATCCACCTCCAACCTGTTAAAAAAACAAAATTAGAATTTAACAAATAAAATTGATCATATACAGTATAATTTCAACAGGAAAATATTTACTTATATTAGTATATTAACTATTTTCTTAGCTAAATACTTATTAGAGGATTATGATAATTATATGAATGGATGAGTGTATGATTGCGGGTATATATTATCATCACCATTTAAATATAATATTATCATCTCTCTGAAAGAATTTTATCTTCCTTATAGTGAAGATTAATATTTATAATTTATGAGTTGTTTTTATGTTGCAATACAGTACTTGGAAATTGCAATTATTTAATAAGTTGAAAATTATTTGAATGAGAATAATAAAAATCCTGATGACGATACTAAATTATAAATAAATATATATATACATATATATATATATATATATATATATATATATATATATATATATATATATATATATATATCTTATTCAATTGAGACATTGACCTGGAAAAGATAGTGAGTAAAAAAAAAAAAAGATCATTTTTCAGTTGTTTTCATAGAAAAGGTAGTAATTAGTCATGGGATGCATTTTTCAGAACTTACTATCTTTTCCTTCCCAACACTTAAATTACTTAAATTTTCATTTATATAAAATTTAAATTTTCAATTAACTGAACTTTTAATTTTATTTGGCTGTTTACATAATAAATCTTTAGCTATAGTAATGTAAACATATTATTCTTATTGGACAAGGCTTGTCAATTTACAATTAAATCATACCTCTAGTAGACACCTCTGGTATGGGGTATAAACCACCAAATTTAAAATATAATTATATTAATAAAACTAAAATTTTGAACTTTTTGTTTTTTACTTCTAAGTTCTTTTAGCTTAATTATTCAAAAGTATAAATTTAGAAGTAATTAGTATACACTTCCAGATCTATGTATTAATGTTTTTAAGCATCTAAAATGCAACTGAATTCAAGAATAACTTTACTTGCTCTATTAGCTATTAATTTAAATTAATAAAAAAAAAATACTTACTCCTCTTATTTGAGCTGGATAAACTTCTCCAATCATTGACCAAGGCAGAGTTAAAAATCCAACCGTACTTGACAGTATGTAAATCAATATTGCAACAACAGGTAGGAAAGTAGGCGGCTTGTCAACAATTTCATTTTCATTATTTCCACTAATGTTAAAAACTGAATTTTCCGGAAGTTCAGTTGTATTCAATGTTGGAATACTTTCATCAAAAGTCACGTTATGTGTCTTATTGAAGGATGGACCTCTATATGGGTCATTTTCGATTTGCGGAAGCTGAATCAGTATAAGCGTCGCCAGGATCATGAGTGATATCGTCATTCCCATTCCTGATATGATTGCAGTTATTCTCCTTCCGAACTTCCTCGACATCCAGGCTGCGAATATCGTGAAAACTAGACGAGTTACACCAATTAAGACGGCGACTACAAAGGGATCTGCAGTAACTCCTGCTTCACGGACCACATCAACCTTAAAACAAAAAGAAACAATTACAATATTATCAATATAATTAATCAAATAAAAACATGTTATTGTATAATATTATATACATTAAATATACAATATGTATTAAAAAAATGTTCATACATATATGTATAATAATTATAACATAAAAGATCTGTACTCAAGAGGTAACCAAGAGGTAAAGGACACCATGTCACATTTTTGTATTTGTTCAGGAGAGCTAATTTTCCATGACTTTTAACTATTTATATTTGTTTCTTTGTTGCATATGGGAACAGCTTAAAGAAATTTGTTCACATTGTTATTGGCGTTGATAAGTAATTGGAAGTATTGATCATCGTATTTATTTATGACAATTTACCTAAAATATTACCTATTTTTCAGTCATGGTGTTCTTTACTTCTGGCGCAGTTATGTGCAGAGATATGTGCGTTTTTTTTTATATGTGATAAATTATTGGAAATTCAAAAATAATAATGAAAATACATTAAATTACTCATAATTTTAATATGAATGTTTAAATTTCATATAAATTACATAATTATTTTCAATAAACATATTATTAAATTAATTAAAAAGAGAATATGTCGAGAATTTTACTTCTTGTTTAACAATATTATTTTTAACAAGTCTAAACTTTAACTGGTTCATTTATCTGTTTGTCAGAAGTAAATTTTCATAATTATTACTTGATTTTGATTTTATCATATTTAAATTATTCATTTAACATTTTTAAATGTCATAAATAAGGTGAAATATATGCAAAACTTCAAGTATAAAGGTTGATTGACCACTCACTGTACATAACACTACGATTTGAAATCTATTGCTGCTTTCTTATAAAATTTCAATTGTTACTTATGATAATTTATATCTGGCAAACATATGTAGGTGAATTACTGAATTTTATGAATTATAGAAATAGATCTTCGAAGTTCATATACTTACTGCATAAAAGATGACGACAAATATCCCAGTGAGTTGTTGGAATAGAAAAAATGTGTTCATAATTAACAAAGGCTTATATGATTCTGGTCGTGCAATCGCTTTTATAACATTCATGACATTTTGTTTCTTTTTGTTGTTTTTCACTCTCTGAGTCATTTCATCTAGTTCCATCTGAATAACCGCAGGATTTTTGGTACCACGGAGTATCATGAGAGATTCTTTGGCTTTCTCGGGCTTCTTGTGGGACATCAACCACAACGGACTTTCTGGTAAGAAGAATACTATCAAGAGTGAAGATATGACAGGGGCTAAACTGCATATACCTGCAACCATTTTCCAATTTTCCTGAAATATAAATAACAATAAATGAGTGTGATATTTAAAAAACAAAGTAAATAATAATTAAGGGGGAGAAAATAATTTAGGTGGAGGTCTAAGAATCAGGTATTTATGTAATATTAATATTTAGGTAATTCCTATTTAAAAATTATATAGGTAATTCTTTGATTTCCACCCAGACCATATTCTTCCCTGTATAAATAAAGTCAACTAAAATTATTCAAGATGAAATATTAATTAAGTGTATATTGTTATTACACTATATTAGGAAATGTGAGGGCCTTCTGAAGGAAAAACCTTGTAATTGCAGGGTGACCTGTGATGTAGTGGTTAGTATAACAACTTACTATACCAAGCCGCACCCTGGCAGGTGGCCTTGGGATATTTTTAAGGGAATGAAAAATCCTTAGTTATGCTGTCCTTCGGAAGGAATGTAAAAGGGAATACAGAGTCTTTGTGTTGTCAAGTAGTCTTTAAAGTTTTCTATCCTGATTATATCTGGATAGATAAAATTTAGGACTCTCAGTATAGCATTATCTGATTAGCCATAGTAGCATTAAGTGACGCTAAATGAATAAACAACAACCTTGTAATTATAGGAAGTTAGACCAACCCCCAAATAATGTTTCTTAGAATTCTGGTAAAAATGGTTATATATTTTTCTTATGAGATATTTATTTTAAATTCTTGTGGTGAGGAAAAAATGCTTTAGCATTGTTAAACAAACTATAGTTGCTTAAAATGAATACCCTTTTTTTATTAATTATTAAAAATATCTTCTTTATCTTCCTCAAATTTCATTTCTAGTACCGAGGATTTTTTTACTTCTCATTTATTGTATCTGAATCTTTTATACTCTAGACGGGTGACTGGGTCAGTGCTAGATACTCCGTATATTCAGGAAAACTGGTGGTTAGGCTATACCCTCCAACCTTAGGTCTTCTCAGGGAAGGTGGCCCTTAGGTGAATTCTGTATATGGCATTATATATGAGTAGGGTGTAAAGTGTACTGTTGTGTTGTGTAATAGGGCCTTATACTGAACTCAAGAACCCAAGAAGTGTTATTCCTCACTAATCCAACACTAGGATTCCCTCTGGCACTTTGACTAGTCCTATAGGAAATAAATAAAAATAAACTAATGAATATCAAATTTTTAAATAATAATAGATATTTACCTGAAATATTAGTCCCAAAGTGTAAACAATAGCAACACCAAAGGATATGGCTATTGATGTTCCTGTCATTAGATACCCTCTCTGTGAGGCCGTCGACGATTCGGCCATGTACACAGTCGACGGTACACTTGAAAGACCACAAGCGAGCCCAGTCAATAGACGACCTATGTAGAGCTGTATTAACGAAGGTTGTATCGTAATGCACAACCATCCGATTATCGCTGGGATGTTTACGTAAAGAATGCCAGCCTTTCTTCCGAAATAATCAATAATTGGTCCTATCATCAAGCAACCAAGCGGTGTTGAGATCGTCGCAAGACTCGCTAAAATATAAAAACAAAATGTTCATTAGCAAATATATTTAAAAAAAAACTTTTACTATTTCTCGAAAAAAACAAACAAACTAGAATAATATAAAATATATTTTACCTATCCATGATCCTTCACTGTTAGTAACGTACAGGACATCATTCGGGACCATCATGTAGGGTAATACTACTGCTGAGAAACCCATGGTCATACCAGAAGATATAACACAAGTGTTTGATACGATGCATATCAAGAACTGAAATGCAGAAATTATAATTTGTTAGAACAACACTAATTCTTACAATAGATTTTTCAAAAAATATTATATAATTAATATATGTATTGGTATCAATTATATCATACATATAGTTATTATTATTATTAAAGCAATATTAATTTAGTTCAGTTTAATAATTAACCGTATAATCAGTTTAATAACCCCTTAGTGACCATTTTAACAAACGAGTACGGGGTTAGTAATCCTTTGAGATATTGAGTGTTTTTATTTATTAATGTGTTTAAAAAAAAATTAATGTTATTTTACAGATAATTTTTTGAAATTTTTATATTTAATAAGAAAAATGTCTTAATCTCATTTCACTGCTTTCTCTGTATTGAAATAACAGTTCTAAAATTGAAACATTGGAATAAGCTGTAGCTATTATTATTATTATTAAAATTATTAAAATCGATGCATTCCCATTTTTTCCATTTAAATTAAAAAACAGTGTTTTTTTTTGTGTAACGGCTTAAACAAGTTATGAATAGTGGCTTTACGATTTGACAATTTTAAAAAATATTTATGATTTAACCGATCAAGCACAACAGACTAAACAAAACGTAGTTCTTTGATCCGTTGCTAGGCAATGCCGATAAAATATTACATCACTAAAAACTTTTATATAATAGAGAGATTAATATCTGTATAGGATTAATATATATTAATTAATATTCCTCTTCTATTTACATTTTATTTGGCATTGTTTAAAAGAAGTACCTATATAATAAATTTTATAGATAAACCTTTTCAATTCTTTGTTCGAAAGAGTTTTAATTCTTATATTCGAAAACTCATTTAAATTTGTAATGTCTTGAATTAAAACTAAATAATTTAAATAACTGAAATATTTCAATTAATATTTGCAATATTGTATTGAATATTGTAATTTTGGAAAACACACAGAACCTCAGCAAAATGGAGAAAATAATATAAGACTTACAGATTGCCTTTTCTGATTCGCACTAATCACACTTGCACTTTCAGTATCACTCATTTTTATTTTTAATTTTTTTTTTATAATTTTTTTTATGGGAAATTCTATTTAAAATAACTAACTCAACGGACAGAACCACATTTGAAAGAAAATTTTGTTTCAGTCCTATTTAATATCTAAAACATCTTTATCTTATACAAACATCAGAATAATTGGTATTTTAATTAAAAGCCAATTAAAAGCAATTAAATGATCTCAAGTTTAAGAGATGATAGATATAAATGCATACCTATTTTCAATAGTCACATGCACTTGAGTTAACAAAATTTTTGAATATCAAGACTTAACATCTGCATTAATAATAATAATTATATATATATATATATATATATATATATATATATATATATATATATATATATTATTAATTACAATTAACAGAGCGTGAAACATCTCAAGATTTATTTCAAATATTCCTCAAAAAGTTTTTACTTTTCTAAATACAACAAATTTGGGTTTACTAAACAAATATTGTGTTTCATATCTAAAATACTCAAAGAGTTATTTAAATACTAAAGAATTTAGCTCCAATTTCTTTTTTTTTTTTTTAATATACAGGACCATTATAATATTATAATACATAATACATAATATTATAGATAATAAGTTTGTACCTGGATGAAGGTGGACTTTCTGCCATACAGTTCTTCAATGCCCTTGTTCATCAATCCGTTTTTCTTGATGTCCATCGTTTCCTACTAAAAAATCAAGATAAAAATAAGATATAAGAAAAATAATATATTTGTAAAAATAATAATTTAATTAAATAACATAGTAATGATTGTAAATATAATGAACTGTAATGAATTGCAATAGTTGGGCATTATTGAAGTAAGTTTTGTTTTTCAAGACCTTTCAAATTATTAAATAATAAATACTTTACTCTAACAAACGTACAATCTAAGACACTTCATGCTTCTAAGAGTAAAGATTTTAATACGTTTTTATTATTATATTGCTTTTTTTAATCTACTACTAATAAGGAAAATGCTCGATGGCTATCTAATTAATTACTACAATGCAGTTAAAAAAATAATGTAATATTTATAATATTGATAAAAAATAGCATTAAATAATGTTTTATGTAATATTTCTCTAAATACTGAAACCCTTTGAAATACATAATATAAAATATATATTGACCTTTTTTAAAATATTGTTCAACAACCTTGTCTCCTCTGTACAACTTTTTTGCTGTAAGCAGTTGTTTGCTTCGTTCTTTGGCTCTGGCCGAAGTTTTCTTTCCTCCTCGCTTCCCTAAAATGCAAATTATATTTTAAATCAAACCGTTAGATGTATTTTATTAAATAATAATAATGATAAATTTCTTATTTATTCTGGGACAAGTCCCTTCAGTATAATAATACAAGACATGAAATATTGAACAAGACATGAATTCAGCTAATTAATTAAATGAAAATAAATTATGAATTAACTCCTAATAACAAATTGGAAAAAAAGTTAAAAACAATTATAAGGAGGAAAACATAATCATAATAAACATTCACACAGATCCAATCATGTGTAAAAAAAAAGAAAAAACGTCCATTAACAATTATCTTAACTGTTATTTAAAACATTGCTACTGGATTTGTGAAGGGAAAAATTAAAATCATTAAAACATACATTTCAAACGTTAATATTTATTCTAGAATAAAAAAAAAAATTAAATAAATCCAATTTTTCAATTCAATCCTGTTCAATTCAATCCTGGCTGTGGAAAACTAGGTGGTTGGAACAATGGACTGGTATAGTTTTTGAGCTGCTGTATAATTGTAAAGGGAGAGGGGTTAGTCAGGGGTAGAGCGCTGAGTTGCAGTGCCAAAAGTCCATAGTTAAAATCATGTTGGCAGATATTTTATTTAATCTGTTGACAGACGGGGATATGGATACCCTCCTGGGGCTAACCCAGCCTGCATAAAGTGGGTAACCTTAATTGGGGGGGAGGAAATCTGGCGGCTGAGTGTGATCTAGGACCTATCACCTACCTGGTCAACGATTGTCCTGTAAACAGTCTTCTGGACTATTTTTATTGGCTTTTAATATATAAAATAATATAATAATATTATAAAAAATATATGTTTTCTTTCAGTTCTTAAGATTCAGTCATAAACTGCCCTAACCGTGAAAAAACAGGATTTTATTGAAATATATTAAATTTAAAAAAATACTCTCTCTCTTTCTCTCTCTCTCTCTCTCTCTCTCTCTCTCTCTATATATATATATATATATATATATAATTGAATTATTTTTATTTATTTATTGATATTTACAACTGTATTACAATAATACAACAAGTAAATAGGCTAAGTGATACATAATGACATGAGATAATGACAAGTAGAGATACTACCCACTGGTAGTACTCAAATCATAAGTTCAACTAAGAAGGTCACGGGGCCATCTTCTTTTCAGACACCTCGGAGGATTATCGGGAATTGAAGAGGAAGCTAGGTTTGAAACTAGAGGGTTTGAATGGGAATGGAGTTTGTAATGAAAGGAGAGATACCGGGTTCGGGCCAAATCAGCAATTAATGGGACATTAAGGTCATTATGGATGACTTTATTCTTAACAAAATAAGGAGCGTTGAGGATTTTACGAAGGATTTTGGATTGTAGGGATTGGATACGAGAGGAATTCGATGGAATTATTTTTAAATTCGGTATTTAAGAATTTTATTTCAATGGAAATATAATATTAAATTTTATCCTAAGTGCTAGATACTTTATTTATGAATGCTATATAGCAATTGGTTTAGAAGTCGTGATGAAAATCACCTATTGAGAATTTTTTTTGGCAATTTTCAAAATTTTTAAAATATATTTCGCTTTATTAAGTAATAGATAATAATTTTTGATATTACAATACATGACGCGATTTTAATTTTTGATTCAGGCTCACTTTCCCAGACGTAGTTCAGTATTTGTACGAGAAAGTCATGTGTAACTTTCTTTAGCCATTTAATTCTCAGGTTATATTAATTTATTAATTGAAATTTTAGTCGATTATAATTATTATAAAATGCCTGTATACGTGAGAAGTCTCTTATCCCCGAATTTTTTTCGGGGTTCGGTCCGATAAGAAAAATTCATGTAATCGTTTCTGACATACATAAGTACCCATAATCAGGAATTATGTTTGAACGATTTTTATTTGAATTAGATTTATTTTTTTGTTACTTATTATGGTATCTGTTCCGATGGTAGTCGCTTCGAGTTGAGTTACAAGTTTTAACCGTTTATTCAGTTAAGTCTGGCTTTAGTTTGAAAAGGAGATTTGCTTGTATTATAAGTTTATTTTATGCCATAAACTACGGGAAAGACAGGATTCCGCTTTCTTTAATACAGTTAACTTACTCTAGAAAAAAGTTGACTTTGCCACTTAAGTTAAATTTTCTCTAAAATGAGTTTCTTGTACTTGAGGAAGAAGAATCAAGTTATTTTCTCAGTGAAAAAGGAGTTAAGTCTGGCATTGGCTTGAAAAGGATATATTGCTTGTTTTATAACTTTATTTTATGTCAAAAACTAAGGGAAATACAGGACACCGCTTTCTTTAATACAGCTAACTCAATCTAGACAGAATTCGACTTAGCCATTCATTCTCAGGGGCGGCAGATATTTTATGATAGTAGAAAATTATATTCTATTCTAATTTTTTATAGTCACTACTACATTTAAGTAATGGAAATTGAATTACCTTAATTTACCTGTTTACTGGAAATATATTCGAAATAATACGCGCTTTATTCGTTATCTTTTATTGTTTTTAAATGGAATATTGTAATTATTTCATTAATTTGGTAAAACCATTTTCCAGTCAATTTATTGTATCGTTGTTGTTTTTTTGTTTTTTTATATTATTTATGTTGTTAAATTACAGAATTGGTAGAAAGACAATTCTAATATGGACTTGTAAGCAGTAAAAGTAATGCTTATGTAAAAAAAGGAAAAATTGAAAATGACTATGTAGTCGAAACGTTTTTGAAATAAATAAAATTGACTGGAAAATGGTTTTACCAAATTAATGAAATAATTACAAATTTATAGTCCAGTGGCATCCACATTAAAAATTAAAAATGGAATATTGTTTCCCCTCAATACAGTTAACTCACTCTAGAAAAAAATCGACTTAACCACTTGTTCATCGGAGCTGAAGATATCGGTCATTAGAATGTCCAAATAATTAAAAAAAAAATCAATGATTTCACTTTTCCAACAAACTGTTATCGAGAATGCGCAAATCCTATATTCACTCACATACCTGATTGTTCGTTTTTCTGTCAGCAGACATCATACACATTACTCAACAAATGTACACTCTTACAGAAATTATATAGCACTGAGACAGAACACTTGACAATTACATGCCACACTGCTCTATCTGATACAAACTTGTTCCACATACGATTATCGTCAGAAGGTCGTGGGATCAGGAATCATTTTTTTGTATCGGACGTTTACATAATATTCAGAGATGAAATATCATACTCACGTCCACACCCACAATTCGTAACAATGTGTTAGTCCAAAATAATTACCTAAAGCTGAAACTATGTAGTTTTCATTTCTATCGGAAAAATGCGTCGAGGTGCAATTAGATTCCCTCCTTCTGCCTCGACGGTATCGAACTAGCCGACGTAATACTGTACAACAAGTACCTGAAAAAAAGAAGAACAAAATTAATTATACATAAAATAGACAATATTAAACGTTAAAACCTTAAATCCTACTAATATTATAAATGCGAAAGTTTGTATGTTTGTCTCTATGTTGACGCAAAAACTACGGAACGGATTTGGATGAAACTTTAGAAGATTATAGGCTATACATCAGAATAACACATAGGCTACAGCAAGTGCGGATTTAAGGGGGGCACGGGGGCACGTGTCCCCCTCCCGACAGTTTTTTAGGTACTGTGGAGAATCCATTATAGTACATAATTAAAGGCAAATCACATGATGAACAGTGGTTACAATAAGAGAAGGAACATGAGTGAAACTGTTGTTTTGATATTCTACTAATATTATAAATGCGAATGCTTTTATTTATGTTTGTTACTCATTCATGCAAAAACTACTGAACGGATTTGGATGAAACTTATTGTGTAAAATAGGTTATACATTATAGGCTACAGCTAGGACAGATTTATGTGGGGGCACGGGGGCATGTGCCCCCCGTTATAGTACATAAATAAATGCAAATCAGGCACTTTTTGTTCTTGGTACAGTTTAAGAAAGAAATTTGTATAATTCCACCCCAAGGGTTTCCCCTTAATATAATAGGGGTTCAAAGGTTGTAGAGAATCCGTCAGTTTTGTAGTTATAAATCTGAAATTTTGGATTTACGAGTAACTTATATTTAAAAAAAAAAAATTAAATTATTTATTAAAAATGATCTTTCACGAAACTGTATGTGGCAGACCAAATTCCGCGCGAGCGAAGCCGTGGGCATAAGCTAGTATAACAATAAAAATAAAAGAGACAAAATATGGACAGATAAAAGTAACATGGGAATTTAAATAATTATGGGAGAAACAATATGCAGAAATGGTTTGGAAAATGAAAGCATAAAAGAGAAAATCACAAAGTTGGAAAAACTAAGCTTCGCAACAGAAAATATTTACAATAAGAAGAACCTGTCCTCTAAAGCAAAAACAATACACTACAAAACGGTGATGAAACTAGTAATTTTGCAAGGGATGTCAGACTTGAAAAATTACTGAAAATAGAGACAAGGTTCCTGAGGAGAATCCATGGGCACAAGAAAACACAGGAAGATAACAGGTTAAGATCCGAACATGAAATATACAGGGAGATGAAAGACCTGGAAACCTTTTCTACGGATAGTATGGGCACATGGCAAGAATGGATCAAGGGAAACTAAAAAAGAAAGTATTTGAAAAAATCCGGTAATATAAGAGCGTAGGAGAGAATGTAAAACAAATGAGAGAGAGTGATGAGAAAATACTGGAAGAAAAGAAGGGTGAAAGTGAGAAAGGAAAATAAATGATATTCGCGTGGTCTTAAATGTCGTTTCGTGAAAAAAAAGAAGCCCAACTCAAAAGGAGACAAAGTAAGTATAATACAACAGAAATAATCCCAAAAACAAAGCCACAAGTCTCCTAAATCTGATGGGTCAGTTTGGACATTGGTGTTAGATGCACTGCACTTTGTCTTCTTTGATGTCATTTATTGTGAAGTAATGATGATGCCGGAATTGGCGAAAAATTGAATGGTTGTCTTTGTTTCAGTATTTTGGCGACTAAAGCTTGTTTTGGGGATTTTTCTTATTGTGCCTACTTAAATATAACTAAACTATATACCTACTATACTATTTGTACTTTTTTGGAAAATCATGGTTGGTGAATCTCTTGATAAAAAAACATTTATAATATGCTTTTTACCCAAATTCATAGATTAGTCGAGATAGGTTTATATCATTCAAACTGTAGGGTTGCAGACTTGCAGAAAAACGCTCTAAACTCTCAATTAAAAAATACTCATATACATGACTATCAAAATACCTATTTGGAATTGCGGGGTAGAGCTTAGGGGCTTCACTAAGCCATCGAATTCCTCTCGTACCCAATCCTTACAATCCAAAATCCTTCGAAAATTCTTCAATGCTCCTTACTTTGTTAAGAATAAAATCATCCCTAATGACCTTAATGTCCCATTTGTTGTTGATTTGACCCGAACCCTATATCAATCTTTTCATGACAAACTTTATTCTCACCCAAACCCACTAATTTCAAACCAAGCTTTCTTTTTGATTCCCGATAATCCTCCTAGGCGTCTGAAAAGAAGATGTCTGATTTTTTTACTATTTTAAAATTTGAAAATAGTTTTTGAAAGTAATTTTCAAATTTATTTCAAAAACTAGAATAATAATTCTATATAATAATAATAATTAAGAATAAGAATTCAAATTAATTGAAAGTAATTATTTGAAAAGAAGATTACTGATTTTTTAGATCAATCATTTGAGTATTACCTGTTGATAATTTCTCTACTTGTCTTAATAATATATCATTAGGAGTTTGCAAGGCCATTTTTGATATTATTATTAATAAAACTAATATTAGTTATCGTAATTGTTCCTTGATAGAACATAGAACACAGGTATTTCGGTAAATAAATCGTCAATAGAATGATCGGCTAATAGTTTAAAATATGAATGGAAACAAATATTCCGTTCGATAAAAAGTTAAAATTAACAATCACATTTGTAAAAATTATGATATAAGGAATTAAAAATAGTTATGCAAAAGGTTGGTATCAACAATTTTAATTTGACATTAGGGTTCATATTGTTATACAAGCCTTTTTTTAAATATATATTTACGTCACAGCACCTTACGATTCAAATGATGTAATGAATGTATAAGTGTTTTATATACATATATATATATATATATATATATATATATATATATATATATATATATATATATATATATATAATTATTGAAATAGGGGAGTAAAAAAAAATATGTTTATCAAGTGTTGTTATTTTCCATTTTAACCTCAACTGATAATAATTTATAAAAAGAAATACATGTAATTAAGTGATATATGATTAATACATTATAATAGTTATTAACGTTAATCCACAATCTAATAAATATTAATGAGTTTTGGTTGTTACTCATAATCAATGTGAAAATGATTCACCATCGTATATACTTTTAAATACAATTTAAGGATTATTAAACTTATAAAAACTTATAAGAATAATACAAAACAACTTTAGATCAATCAATTATTTCTAGAAAACCTAAAAGACACGTGTAACTGTGTGTGTGTGTGTGTGTGTAATTAGATTGATAGTAAACACCATTCATTTTTTTTTAATCTATTTCGTATGAATGGACAATTCAAATAAAATGACTGATTATTAGGAGGTAGGATTTGTTTACAATCGGTATTACAAATATGATTAGAAGATAAGGGAAATTCTCTTTAATTAATTATTTTGAATATATCAACGTGTTCCAACAATATGATGACAATAATTTACCCCTATGAAAATATTTCTCATAATTCTTTTTTATTTGATATTATCAGTCAAGTTAGATCGAGGGCATAAAGTAAAGGTGCCAAGCAAAAGAAAGAGGGGTAATTATGCGCATCTAAGAAAAATGTAACAAGTGATTATTTATGGTCACATGGAAGTAGTACAAATTTTGTTTAAATTGGTAGATTTAAACAATTTTTATTTATTATAAATTGATGTATTATGATGAAGATTAATCCTGAAAGACTGAACTATAAAATTTTTCATCGAATTCACTGTCACAAAAATTCTACAGGATATTTCAAACGACTTAAGGATAATATGGATCAAGTGGGGCTAACAGACCAAGATTGTTTTGACAGAGAGATGAATACAGGACACCCAAGGGAATAAAGGTTCTTGTGGGAAAAAAGCGCCTCAAAAAGGGTCTTGCGTGGTCTGAGGAGAGAAAACTTAGGAAAAGAAACAGATGAAGAGGTAGCATTAGTTATAATATTCGCGTCGTCTTTAAGGCCTTTTCGTGAGGAAAAAAAAATGGAAAAAAGAATCACGAAGATAATGTTCCTGACTTCTTAAAGCTGATACACAAAATTTACCACTTTTTAAAAATTTAAATGGAATACATCGATTTAATAAAACAAGCTATATGTTATTGCAACATTTTGATTTTAAGATTTTTCTTTAAATACATAGAATGCAGTTAAATAAGATTAAGAATTTTGTTGTAGTATTGTATTTTGTAGGGTATAAATTATTTTTTAAATATAAAAAACACAAAAAAAAATCATTAATTCGTTTAATGCGAATACTAAATATCTCATAAAATTACTCATATTTTACAGGCTCGCTGGGGTGGATAATAATAATAAAATAAGTACTAAATTGAAATTTAATTTGTAAAATAATATCCGGGTATATCTACTAAATCGTATTCATTTATTATTTTTTTTAAGTAGAGTTTATAATTTGATTTTTTATCTTTAATAATCGAACCGGTATAAGATAAGCATTGGTTCAAACTTTTTTTTCCTCATCAGATCAAGTTAGACGTGTTCACAAAGGAAAGAAATTTTATTAGTGATAACATTATCTTGGCATATTTTATCATAAGTTTAATTAAATCAATAAATAACCGTCTTAATTAAAATAGGAAAATGATATGAAACGTAAGTACTTTATGTAATTGAAGAAATTATATTCATACCTTATCATTTACGTAAGAACTGTTATCGATTACGTAAAAGTAATATATTGATAAATTGATACGGCAGAGAATAAAACGTTTGTTAACTAAGCAACATTGTAAATTGGTATTCATTAATTGAAGGTCGTTATAAATTAAATAATCATTTTTTTTTTATCTTTGAATGATTATGATATTTATCTTGGGCTTATTGTTGTTAGTAAATTATTACATTTGTTGAATGTAAAGAAAATAAGTTCTAAATTGTTTAGAATACATTTTTTTATAGGTTAAACATATAATGATTACAAAAATTTAATATTTTTCTTTAGCTTCATAATACTCGTATACCAAAATAATGAATTTTATTCGCTTCCAAAATCGCGGATGGTATAATGGTAATGGTAGAGATTGGAGAAAATTCCTAGGGTGACATGTAAATTTGTTATAAAAAATAAAAAAAATAAAAAAAGGAGAGGGGTAGCTGAGTGTGTAGAGCGCTTGAGTTGCAGTGCAGAGGTTCGAATCCGGCTGTGTTGGATAAATTATTTAATCAGCTAAAATTCACGGGTGGACCCTGTGGGATAAGCAGACCTTCACGGGGTTCACCCACCTCTATAAAGTGGGTACCCTCAATCCTGGCGGTTAAACAAATCGCCTCCTTGTCACAATGTTGTCTTAAAAGCAGTACACTGTTTACAATGTACTGAACCCATGATCCTTCTTGGATTGTAGCAGTATCTACAGGTTTTTTTTTTAATTTTATTTTTAATACATAGGCTTTATATATTTTTTATAAATTTATAGTTTATTAAAAACACCTTTCATGGGCTGTAATGGTAGTTTTTTTATGTAGTTAAAATTATAAAAAACAGTTAAAAAAAATAGTGATAATTAAAGCATTTCTAATTTAACTATGAAGCACAGGGGAGTATTAAAGATCTAAAACTTAGTAATAACAAAACTTTTAGGGTGACCTGTGGTATAGTGGTTAGTATAACAACCAACTATGCCCGAGAAAGCAGGTTTGTAGCCCGGCAGGTGGATTTTTTAAGAGGGAATTAAAAATCCTTGGTTATGCCGTCTTTAGGAAGGGACGTAAAACGGAGGTCCCGAGCCTTTATGTCAGGTACTCGTTAAAAATCCCAATTCTAAATAGGGAGAGGCAAATTTTAGGGATTCCACTGGGGAATCGTCCGATTATATGATCGTCAATAGCAACATAAAAATGACGTTAAATAAGCCAATAATTTCTTGTAAGGATTTACTTTTGATTAAGTCCGCAGGTATTTTTCGCTAAGGAACAATATGTTTATCTTCTTACCCGGCCAGAAACTTAATTAAAAAAATGGGACCCGAACCGAACTTTTCGATTTGACGAAAAATCTAAAATTTTTAAGGAGTTAATTGTTTTGTTTTTTTTACTGCGATGATTCATCAGTGTACAGTTTACAACTGTCGTTAGGCCATTTTACTGTTGACTGTTGATAAAGTTATAATTGGCAATTTGAAATTGTTGCAAAAGTAAACAGTTTTATGAGAAGTAATTTATGGGGGCTGTCGAGAAGCGCGTGATAAGATCGCCGGCTCCCGTCTATAATGTAAAGTGTAAATATTTTTTATTATTTTTTTTTCTCGTTTTTTGCAACCAGACAAATTTCAGACGGTAAAAAACTTTGTTTGCATACAACAGCAAAGACGCATCGGTTGTAAAAAACAGTTCCACTACAATTCATGAAGGGTAAGTAAGTATATAGCTGAGATTGTGTTCTTTCTAGGACAACGGTTATGCAGTGAAGTTGAAACAAAAACAGTATTCGATAGGAATATTATACGAACAGATGATGAAGATGGACGGACCCACACTTTCAGACATATACTTTATAATAGTTCACGATACGTCCGACGAATTAAATTGATAAAAAAATATCACGTAAACGAGGGACCTGAGACAGATCAAAAATTGTCTCTAAATTCAAAACCGGCTTACTAGTATTTATAAAAGACATTGACTTCGATCAACTGTGTAACCAAAGAAGCGCAATTGAATAGTTACATAGATTTTAATGTCATTTATTGTAACTTTTATTTATTTTTATTATTTTATCTTTAAACTTAATATTCTATGTTTATAACTTATTCAATAATGTTTTTAGTTATTGAAATTATTGTATCAAAAGGTTCTTGCAGTGTTCTTGAAATATTAATTTTATTTCAATTTTTAGATTTGTATTTTTTTACTATTTTTTTTTTACTTTTTTTATAATTTATGATTGAAAATTTAATCTTAATTTTACTCTAACATTACTATTAAATTAGACCACCGTTAAATTTGTAGTTTTTTATATCGTTAAGTTATACCAAAATGTATTTTAATGTAATTCTATAAATTGATCTGTTAATATAATATAATATGTTAAGACCGTGGAAAAATTCCAACGAAAAGCCATAAGTCTCCAAACTAAAACAGAAATAGAAATTATCTGATCTGTAGTTGCATTTGAGCCTTCGAGGTGGTGGGATGTTTCTTGGGTGCATTATTCATGTTTTGTTTTGCTGTTATTCTCTTTCTACCCTGAGGATGCCTGAATGGGCGAAATATTGGACAGATCAGATAATTTCTATTTCTGTTTTAGTTTGGAGACTTATGGTTTTTCGTTGGAATTTTTCCACGGTCTTAACATTTATGTAAGGTCTCTTTTTTACTTTTCAATAATATAATATGTAATGATATAATATGATATAATATGTAATGTGCTTATTTAAGTATGGTGCATGTCCTAATATTAATAATTATTCTCTCCATAGGGTTACCATGGGGGAAAAAAATATATTTATTTAAACAAACACTTTCTTCAATTATTCAATTAAACATTACACTTGTCCGGAGTGTCAAGTGTAACGATCTCAAGAGCTTGTTAATTAATTAAATTAAATGATCAAATATCTTGAAATCTCAATTGACATATATTTCTATAAGTCTATTTCGCTCTTTTAATATATTTGAGTATTATATAATATTCGATTAATTTAAAAAAATACAACTTAACTATTAAACGTGGCATTACTTTTGATATACTGATAGTGGAGCGTTTAGTTGCTGTGCCAAAGGTCCCTTATTCAAATCCGGCTATGCTAGAAAATTTATTTAATCTATTAACTGTCGGGGATATGGAAACCCTTCAGGGGCTCCCCGCCTGAGGGAAAATCTTTGAGGTTGAGCGTGATATCGGACAAATCATCTTCCTGCACAACAGTAGTTTTAGAAACAGTGCAGTCTCTACCACGTACTGAACCCAATACTCTTCATGGATTGTAGTGTTACAGTTTATTTATTTATTTTATGCCAATAATATTACTCGTACTTGTGGTATTGAATGTTATGTACTAAATATTTCACTACCTTATAGAGTTCAACCTGAAGTCCCACAAGGTAGCGTTTTGGGTCCTATCCTATACATGTTATACACCACTGATATCCCAACTACTCCTGAAACCTTCCTTGCAACGTTCGCAGACGACACAGCAGTTCTATCATCCCATCCAGACCCTGAAATGGCTTCCTCGAACCTCCAAAGGCACCTCTCACTAATTGAAACTTGGTGTAACCAATGGCGGATCAAAGTCAACGAGGAGAGGTGCAAAAACGTGACTTTTGCACTTCGCCGAGGAACTTGTCCGGTCCAATTTAATGATACCGTCCTACCTATCTCCGACACAGTACGATACCTTGGCTTCCTCTTTGACAAAAGACTTACATGGAACCCTCATACCAGACTCAGAAGACAAGAACTTAACAGACGATTCAGCCAACTATACAGATTACTATGTAGGACCTCCCATCTTTCAATAGACAATAAACTTCTAATATACCATCCATACATACCAATATACATCTTATAGAGATTGTTGTGATTATTTCCTTTACTTCCTTTTAAATATTAAAGAAGGATTTTTAAATATTTTATAAATTATTTGATAATAAAAAAAAATAAAAAAATAAACAATTCAAGTAAGATACAGGCCCCTCCCTTCTCGTCACTCCATTTTATTTTTAAATCAATTTTCTGATTTATATGGTTGGAACGTAACATGTTAAACGGTGGTTTAGTCAGTCCTTGAAAACACGAATTATCAGCCGTACCCAATAATTAATGAAATCAGACCTGCCGGCTAAAGAGGTATCTGACATTTAAGCTGAAAACAAGTTTAGAACTTTTTTTTATTGGATTTTAAAATATCCTTTCTATTACATAAAGTTCTTGAGATTATAAAAAAACAAAACAAGTATTTAAAATTATTTTAATTATATACCAAATATAATTGTGTTTATTCTATGGTTCTAACTCAACGGTTGTTCTGAGAGATGATCTGGTTTAGGTCACATTTAACCACCTGTTTTTTCTTCTAATTTAGGGTACCCAATTTATAGAATAACATAGGTGGGCTGATAAAAGGTGACTAGAATTATTCAAAATGTTAGTTGAACAAACATGGTCAGATAAAACATTACTTTTAATATATCATTAAAAATAAAAAGCACTTTTATTATCCTCTAATAGCATAGATTAGTTTATACATATTTATTTTTCAGTTGAAGTGTAAATAGGAGATGGGGTATTACAGAGGACAAGACAATACTAAGTTGCAATGCTGAGGTCTTGGGTTCAAATCCGACTGTAGCAGATAAATTATTTAATTTCTTAACACTCATGGACGTACCCAATGGAATCTGGAGACCTCCCTTGGGCCCATACAGCCTCTATAAAGTGGAAAACCTAATGGCTGAGTTTCATCCCGGACAAATCACACCCCTGCCAATTGTTGACTGGGAAACCATATAGCCTTTATCATGTACTGATCATAAGATTCTTCCCGGGTTGTAGAGTTACAGATTTTTTTATCCTGTAGACCTTAACACAGCTTCTCCCTAGGAAAGGATCCGTTGTCTTCCCACAGAATCCGTATGGCCATAACAGATTAGATAAATTATGTTGCAGGGTTATATTTACTTCAATCTATGATTTTCAGCTTAGCAGCTGAGTGCTCTACCACTGAGCTACAACGCTCCCGGTACATGGGGTAGCGGGACGAAAAACAGGCCAGTGGGCTATATAAATCAGTAAACCAGGTTCCTAACTGGTCACCGAAACAAAAAACTTAGGTAGTCTAAGACCAAACCTTTTGTACTGAAAACCCCGATAACACCCCAAAACTTAATAATGGCATAAAAGCGTGTTTCAAGGTCCTCTTAAAAGGAACATCGATGTTAGTAAATATAACTTTTATAATATATGTAATTGCGATGCGAATCGGGTATCGAAGCACACTCTCATGATATTCGATTCGTATTGTAAGGCATACCACATTAAATAAAACCAAGACTGACTGCCAAATGTTTGACAGTGATAGACTCCATCACTTTATCAGAAGAGAATCCTGAGGGATACGAAGCTGAAAAATTCACGCATGAATTGAGTGACTGGCTTGTGCAAGGAAGAATCACTAAATGCTATAACCAGGGTGACTGATCATGATGTTTAAGTAGAAAATTCAGATGAAATTATTTAATTCTAGGTCATAGGATCCACTGAAAATTTGTTAATTTAAAAAATATTGTTTTTTCCTATACTAAAGCCTGAAAAAAGAATATTAAAAAGTAAACCGTTATGATGACAGGTTCGATTCCCACCTGGCTCAGTTAGAATTTGTTTTGTTGTATATTTAGGCTTCGTTTTAGTTAGAACAGGGAGGCGACTAAAGATGCCCGAGGCTACAGATAGGAACACTAAGTTCGATACCTAGACTATTTCCCCAACAATAGCAGAATTATTTTATTAATGTAACATATATTAATAAGCTCCTCATCACTTCTTTTATCTTTCCACACTTTAACTATGGTTGTGTGGCATATGGTGGCCTCTCGAACAGGCTCGAGGAGAAGTTGAGGCGAATTATGAACTGTTCGCTTCGATATGTCTTCGACGCCCCGAGGAGGTCTCATGTGCCCCGCCTCTACGTTGAGTTAATGTGGCTCTTCCCTACTATCCGTAGACTCTATTTACTAGGTTCTTGCTTATATCAAACCATAAACTCTTAACACCGATCTTACATCTATAGTCTCCTACAATTCAAATCCTCTATCCAATCCCAGGGCACAAGATCTCGCCCTTCAGATCTTTATATCCGTTCCCATAGAAACAAAACTTTTGAGTATTCTCGCCCGTTCTATTTCTCTTTGAAATTCACTCCCACTCGAAATCCGCCATGCGTCTTCTTTAACCTCGTTTAAATCCAAACTTTTCCGACATCTTCTAAATTCCCAAACAGATGCTCAATCAATAATTATTGATTATAATCAATAAATAATTTATTGATATATTCAACTTAATCGATTGATGAATAACTGTAGATATTCCTCACTCATAATGATATAATCTTTTATATTATGAGATGCAATTATTTATTCACTTATTTTTTTTAAGCCTATTTCTTTGTATTGTAAATTTGTCTGTTTTTTTATTTTATTGTTGTATTACATTTTTTAATTCTCTACCAAAACCTACCTGTTAGTTATTTACTTTCAAGAAATTAAGTAAATATTAATTTTGTTCACTTCTGTTATCCTTAAGGGACTTGGTCCAAGAATAAAATTATTTTTCTATTCTATTCTATAAATAAAACATTTTATGTTTATCTCTGCATTATTACAACACTTTTAACACACCTGAAAACAAATACATTGTTTTTTCTTCCTTGCTAATTGTTTTCCTTTTCTCTCCCTACAGACTTTATTGAATTGATTTACAGCCCCCTTAAAATATTGAATTACAAGGTATGACAAATGTATAAATATACTATATTTTCTTCTGGGTATTTTTTTCTTCAAAACCCCTGCATGAAGACGGTTCTGTATTTTGCAGGTTTTTCTTATTATTGCGTTACCTTATTTTATTATTTTTTTTTTTTTGTATAAATTCTACTGATGAATAAGTGACTACGTTGAATTTTGTCCAAAGAGTTAACTGTATTGAGGGGAAAGGAATCGTGTCATTCTCGCAATTTTTGGCTTGAAATGGAGTTGTAATATAAACAATAACTCTTTCAATCCAATGCCTGACTTACCTCCTTATTCACTTCCAAAATAACACGATTCGGCTTCCCTAAGTACAAGAAACTGATTTTGGAGAACATTTTACTCACCTGTAACACCTGGGGCTGTAGAAATTAATAATAATAAATGTAATAGCGTTGTCACAAGAAAAGCATATTGTATTACACTATGAATCGCACTAACAAAAATTAAATTACTGACGACTATTTTAAATGAGTTCAATAAAAACAAGGGATCTACATAAAAGTTGAAATTGCTCACAATTTCGAATTTAAAAAAGCAACTTATAACCTCAAGAAATGCTTTAGGATCCTGTTTCAAAAACAATGGGTGTTAAAATCAACGGATCTAAAGAAAAGTTGGAACCACTAACAATTTCAATTTTTAAAATGTTGAAAAAGATACACATAACCATCTGGTAAGGTGATAACAGTATTATAAACAATTAATTTAGGAAATGCCGCAGATTCCTGAATAAAAAACAATGTGACAACAGAAATGATCGAATTATACTCAATTTAAATTTTAAAAACTTAAAAAATACATAAGAGACTTATAAGGTTTTAATAATAAAATATTGTAATAAAAAATGCTCCAGAAAAGTTGAAATTAACCTCAATTTGAATTTTGAAAACGCTCCAAAATCAATAGTTTTTAATAATAAAAGTATTGAAAACTAATATTTTAAGAAATGCCCTAGGGCCTCTTTGTTAAAAAGAAATACATAGCCGGGGATTGTTAAGGGCTTAAAAATTAATAATAAAATATAAAAAATTGAAGATGTATATGCCCCCCAGAATCGTATATAAAATGAAGGGGTGTTGAAAAACAAAAGATTCACAGAAGAAGTCGTATTATCCACAATTATCAAATTTTATTAACGTTCAAAAATTGTTTATATCCAATTATTAAGTTTTAAACAATAAATAACATTCAAAACAAAAACATTAAGATATGCCCTAAGAAAATAACAAGGAGTGTTAGAAACAAGAGAATCACTGAAAAGGCAGAATTATCGACAATTTTAATTTTAAAAACGTTCAAAAAGAACAAACAGCCGACTAGTAAGGATTTAATAACAAAATATTTTTTTGTTTTTTATAATATTAAAATATTTTTAAAACGCTCTTAAAGCAACAGATATCCAACAGGTAAGGTTTTAACAATAAATAATGTTACAAAAAATTACTTGATGAAATGTCTTGGTCCATGTGTAAAAAACGAGTCCACTGTAATGTTCGAACAACCTTCAATTACAATTGTAAATACGTTCAAAAATCAACTCATAGCCAACTCGTTTTAACGATAATATAAACAATATATATTATTATAAACAATTACCTGAAGAAATGCTCTTGGGTCCTGTGTAGGTATCATTATCATACAAGTTAGATTGGCAATGAAGCCGGTCGACCACACTACCTAATATACCTCTCCATTATCAGCACTCACACTGCCACCAGCGGCATCGTATCCTTATCAAGCCATAAGATCGTAAGCACTTGAGAATTTGTTTATTTATTTGCATTAATTAAGTAATTCTATTTTAAGAGCCCATTGACTCATCGCAGGTAGCGACGTATGAGCGGTGGACTGTCTGGAGCAGTTTGTCGCAGTTTCTTCACTGTAACTATTTTCTGCAGGAACTATAAGACTTGTGTAATAGGAATTTAAGGGTTGTTATTTATTCATTTAACGTCACTATATGCTGCTGAGGCTAGAATTAGGATAGGCGCAGGACCTCTATTTTACGTCACTTCCGAAAGACGGCTTGACTAAAGATTTTTTACTCCCTTTTAATAGCTTGGGCATAGAAGGCTATTATGCTGACCACTACACAACATGTAAATCTTGAAAGGGTTAAGTTTCCAAACTAATAATGTGTCACCAATCAATAATATTGAGAACATAACGATTGTTCAGTGAATAATGAAAATTCATAATCTAACATGTCTTCCAATACTACAATTTTTAACATTGTGCATTTTATTCAAGGTACCAGGGAAAATCGAAATACCACATTTTGTCCTTTAAATGTGTAATGTTTTGGGGGCGCGGTTGGTCAGTTAATGGAGCGCTTAGTTGCTGTGCTTAAGGTTTAGAATACGAATCAAGTTGTGGCAGATAAATCATTCAATTGTTAACAGCCATAGATGGACCCTTTGGGATCTACAAACCTCCTCGCGGCTCACATAGCCTCTAAAAAGTGGGTACTCTTAAGTTGAAAAAAATCTAGAGGTAAGTTGGAAAAACCGTTGGCCTAGAATCAGTACATTCTCTACGATGTATTGAACCAGAGAACCTTCATGGGTTGTAGAGCTACGGTTTTATTTATTATTGTTTCGTGTACTCCAATCCTTTTTACTAGTCAGAAGTGAGCAGATTGTATGTCCGAATCTATTGAACTAGTTTGCAATAGCATTTAAGGTCATAACCTTAAATCTTACAGGGTACATACAGTTTTCCCTTTATCTATACTCACCGAATACTAAACCAATGTTAAAACTATTCTTTTATTGTACTGATTCGTTCACAAGTTATACATTCGTGAGCACTTGCCTAATGGTGTGTTTTTAAGTAGCTATTCTAAACAATGTCACGTCATATAATAACTGGTTAATACTCAATTGCTTTTTTTTTATTACTAGTCATATCATATAAACTATAATCCTATCATCCCGGTTTTCCTTATCAGAGCTGATACGATATCGTACCGAAATATTTATAAATTCTGTGCTAATATAACCTTGAAGAATACAATGTGCGTATTTAATTGCACACGAGCAAATATTTTTTTCGGCTGAAGCGAAACTGAAATGATAACGGTGTAAAGAGTTGTAATGACTGTAATGATCGGAGTGCACTTGAAGAAGGTTGTAATAAAACGGTAGTCGCTAAATAGTTCGTATGTGCGCAAAACTCTTTTAAAATATAATCTCACTTGACCTACATAGAAACCAGGCGTCAACCGAAATATACAATGTTCAAAGCATGAATGGACCTGGTGCAGAGATTCTTGAAGTGGATTTTAGGAACATGTCGTGACATCACCAATGGCTCAAGAAGTGAGAAGAATGCTCTGCTGGAGATCCAAATAGAACAAGGAGTTCCTAGTTTCAAAATGGTACTCAAAGATCTTATTGCTTGGAGTCACTAGCTGGTACTAAACGCATAGTTAACGCTGATATATGTAGTATCAGTATCCTTAACTTAACTTAAGGAAGATAATCAAATCCCACCAAACATACTCAAAAAGAAAAAAAACAGGTTTAATGTTAATATCTTGATCGAGAACTATTGGCAATGCAGAAGACTCCTAGATCTTTATCAGTCAAATCACCGTTCTGATTCAGCGAGGGTAAAGTAGTGGAGGAATGAGGAAGAACTAGAAGACAAAGCTTGTGGATTAAAAGTGTGTGAGGTTTTCGTAAATGTAAGGGTCTAATTCAATACATAAAAATGTACATTTATATAATTTTTCATCTTTCAGTAGAAAAGATAGTACAAGTTCATAAGATAGTTCTAAAAGAACTTTGGACTTAGTTTAACTTTTAATCGTACAAGAAACTGCTCGTCATTTCAGGCTACTTCAACACTTACTAGACAAACATTCTAGGCTCCCAATTATTTACAAAAAGATCATATACATTTCTATTATCAGACCTGCTTAGACTTATGGAGTAGAGTTTAAGCCATCGAATTCCTATAGTATCCAATCCTTACAATTCAAAATCCTTCGCGAAATCCTCAATGCTCCTTACTTTGGTTCGAAAAAAGTCATCATAACGACTTTAATGTCCCAATTGTTGCTGATTTTGCCCAAACCCGATATCAGTTCTTTCATAACAAACTTTATTCCCATTCAAAACCACTAGTTTCAAACCTGGCTACATCTTTATTCCTGATAATCCTCCTAAGCGGCTGAAAAGAAGATGGGCTCGTGGCCTTTTAATTTAAATCTATTGTACTACCAGCGGATTGTTTCTCTGCTTGCCTTTGTCTTACGCATCATTTATTATATTTTTTTGTAGTATTATTATTTTACAGTTGTAAATTTTAATTAGTAAATTAAAAAACCAAACTTATGATCGTAAAAGACAAGAAAACAAGTTACAGCAGAACTTTTTGATACGAGCATCTCATTAATAAATTAAAGTTATTTAAAGTTATTTTATCCCGGCCGAGGGCCTATCTTTTCTCTTTAAAAATAAAAATAAAAATAAAAAAATTGACCAATAATTATAAAAAATTATAATCCTATCAATAAGATCCTAAAATTAAATTAATGTTTAAAGAACATTCGTTCTAGTGTATTCATCGCAAAAATTGCAAGAACACGAGGACATGGGATCGGATAAGAGAAAAGATTTGTCCTCTACTGGCAGGCCTTGGTGGCTCAAATGGTAGTCCGCTGTCTCGGAAAGACAGAGGATCCGGGTTCGAATCCGGGCCGAGGGTCTATCTTTTCTCTTTAAAAATAAAAATATTTAAAAATAAAAAAATTGACCAATAACTATAAAAAATTATAAAGTTATTTAAAATTGTTTTGCAGTAGACAGAGCGAAAATACTGAAAAAAAGTGGATTTTAACTGGACCATGCACAAAAAATGTCACTGTTGCTTATCGCAAAATGTCTATATTGTAAAAACCGTCTACATTTGTTTAAGAAATAAACTATGTGAGATGAAGACGTAGTTATAAGACTTAGCAATTTATACACATTGAACTAAATAAAAAAACAAAAACAGTTTCATAACAATAAAATAGAAAGTTCAGTGATACAGTAAAAAATAATAACAATTACTTTAATAACAATAAATAACAAATAATGAATTTTAATCAAACATAATAAAAAGAAAACGTTATTTGTGTTTAATATTTATTTAACATTTCTCTATTACATAATTATCGCTGTCATATGAATTGTATAAACTAAAGAGCTATAATTTTTAAATTTGGCATCTGATTTATAATTTGTAAATATTAAATCAAAATGAAAATTGTTCAACGATCATTCGACAAGTATTTGATTAATATATCTCATTTTAATTTCCTTGTACGAAGGTAAGGACAAACGGAAGTCTTTAAATAGTTGTAATACATAGTTTTTCCAGTATCATTATTTTAATTAACCGATATCGGGTTAATCGAAGATTTGATTAATTATAAAGACTGTTAAATAGAAATGTCAGCTTTTAGTTGACAAGAAACTACGAATTTGTTAATTTAACATCACCTTATGCTGCTATGGCTAATCGGACGATGCTACAGGAGTCCGAAATTGTGCCTATTCAAGATATAAGTAGACACCGAACAGGTACGTGATCCCCATTTTACTTCGCTTCCAAAGGACGCTACAACCAAACATTTTTACTACCTGTAAAATAATTCTATGGCCACCCTATGGGCTCCAAAACCGCGACCTAGGCACAGAACAGAAAGACTCGGGTTTGAGAGCGATCTTGGACAAATCCCTTCCTCACACTGCTGTTCTGCTGCTTATCATATTCTATAAGTATCATTGAAAGTAATGTTAAAGATATTAAATTCTGATGAACGACAGAATTCATATCAGCAACATTTTAATGCAATGAGTCTCCAGTCCCATTTGCAACTGACTCGTAAATAAGAAATTAAAACCTTTTTTGTTTAATATTTAAATATTGAACTGAATAATATTGTCGACTATTCTAAATTATGTAACTAGATGTATATACTTGTTATTTTAAAAAGATGAAACAATTCCATGAGTTTGTTTTGCTGATTGTATTGACTTAGCCAGAGACAGAGAGAGAGAGAGAGAGAGAGAGAGAGAAGATTATTGTTGTTATTAGTGCGCATTAGTGAACCTTGCGAAGTATTAGCGAACCTGACTCTTGTCTTGCGTTTTTATTCTTGGCTAACAGGAAACGAACATTATTTCGGCGTCATTATCGGTCGTTAGGGGAATTTCAAGTCCTTGAAGTTCGGGTGTTTAACAAAGGAAACCATCGTATCCATTACAATACTAGGGGATAATTCGACAGGAGTATAAACCAAACCCAACCTATCGTCTAATATTTACTGATAATTTCTGACGTAATGTTTATTCCACTACTAATAAACAAAGTGAAGTGTTATTAATAGTGGAGTAAGTGTGCCTTTCCGGTTTCCAGTCCGAAGGTTGACATTATAGAGTGTTTACAATAACCAATGAAGAGGTGGTGTGGTGGTGGCTTCAAGAAAAAGATCCATATCGCATCCACCATTACGAATAATCCCAAAACTGAAGTCGAAACACGTGACTATGAGAAAAAATTGATGATTGATCGACTCATTTGGCAGTTTTCACAACGCTGGCATTGAATTTTTATTCCGTTTTTAATTAATTATAGTTGATTTATCAAGTTGTTTATCGGCGTTTGAACTGCCGGAAATCTGTAATCCCCCCTCGGATCAATGTGCCGAAAAAGGAGGACATGTTGATTACAATGCATGCGTATTACAGGAGGCGCAGGTTGACCACCGCCCAGTCACCTTGTAACACTATTAGCCCTCCATGTTGGGGGAAAACCTCGGTAATTATTCCTCCGGTTCTCACTTACAGTCACAACTTTTTTAACATTCGTCTCCCTTTTAATTTTTTCGAGAAAAAAAAATACTTATTTTTATGAAAAAAACAGAAGAGAAACTATGGGTAATGTGTATATTGCGGTAGTCATTTCATTAAGAAGTAAACGTTTCAACCCTTATCTTTACTTCGAAATATTTACAAACGTTAACTTCTTGACGGAATCATTACCCAAATATACAAATTTCCCATTGTTTTTCTCCTTTTTACATACTATAACTCAAGATTATTTTTTTGTCGTGAATATTAAAAAGGAAACGAATGAAAAATTAGAACTTGTGACTTAACTCGAAGAGACAACCTGTGGAACTGATACCAAAACCTCTACTTAGAACATCAGGTACACTGTAATACCAAGGACATCTGCAGTTTTTGGTTGTCTTTTTTTGGCGCTAGCCCAAACTATATTCGATAAACGCGAAGTTCATTGAGTACTCCATCTTTGCTTCTTTCTCTGCTGCAAGATATGTCCTCCTAGCGAAGTTAATCCGAAGGTTACACTTAAAAAGCCTTCAGACGCTGACATTTTTTTGGCTTCTCTACAAGTTCGTTGTAGGGACGACAACTAACGTTCAAGATATAGCTGTCGTCCCAATAGGTAACTCGATGTGACCTTGCTTCAGGTACCTGAATTCCAGAACGACCCCTGGTCGGCCAGAGGTATGAGACCAGAGGTTTGACCTGCCCAGCCCTTCCTTACAATCTGTATATATGTAGAAAAGATTCATTCCAACATTATTTCCGCCCAGGCTTATTTTTTTTTATCGGAAAGTTGAGATTTGGAATGAATGAGGAATGAGATTTTCGTATGAACCCGAACAAGGTCCCGCGCTTATAATTATATTTTTCATAGTTTTTAATATACATTTTAAATCAAAGGTTTTCTATTTTTCTTGAATAATAATAGTTGACTTTATATAGATATAAGGAAGAAAATAGTCTGGGTCAAGAATAATTCTCTTAAGTAGAGAGAACTGTTTATTGGAAAGCCAACGTTTCGACCCACATTGCAGGTCTTCTTCAGAGCTAAATTTACAAAATACAAATAAATTAAAATTATGTATGGTAAATATTAAAATACATAGGCATCAAGGTATCTAGATGATAATGATAAACCCATATGTATATTTATCTCATCACCCTCGGTGTATATTTATCTAAGGGTCCCAATATTGTTTATTAATCAAAGAGATAGGCTTTACAACAAACAGTTTTCCCTTCTTAAAGATTTTTTTTTATATCCACCGGGCCATTTTCTTCTTCAAATGTTTTAGAAATGGAAAGCAATAGGATAAACCTCCAAAACAAAGCCTTAAATCTCCAAAATATTTAGCAAAACCACCAATCACCTACTAATTTTAATTAATAATGATAAATAAATAATCTGGAGTTTCACCTACTCCAGCATCATAAGGAGAACACTTCACAAGGAAATTACATCAAATAAGACAAAGGACATCTTCCACCAACAGTCCAAACAGACTCCTCAAACAGAGACAGCAATGCTCCAAGACGCTCCACAAATAACTGGCTTTATTTATTCATTCATAATTTGCGCTTTCTTTTTTAACCTATTTATAATAAGTAACTTGTTGTACAATATATGCTGAACTCTAATTGATCCGAATATCATTGGCTTCGGCAGACATTACGTATTTCAAAAGATTTGTGGAGCACTAGGTAAGAAATCTGCAACTTGTGGTGTTAGTATTGGGTACTGACTGAGATACAGGCTTCTGGACACTGATAGAAAACCTAGAATGCAAAGCTTCCTCCAATGTATGAGCTTCTTCTTGATGTGGTATAAGGTTCCACTTGGAGGTATAATAAATATTCGTTGTTTTCATAAAAAACCTGTACCACTACAAACCTTGAAGAGTCTGGGGTTCAGTACGCGATAGAGACTGTACTGCATCTTATGCTAATATTCTGCAGGGAGGTGATTTGTCCTAGATTACGCTCAACTGCTGGTTTTCGTAATATAAGGCGAAATACTTTGAGTGAATTACAGGCAATGTTTGACTAATATGGATCAAAATTTTATGATATTTTTTTTTTTATTCCCCATAAATTAGATCCATAGATAAATTCGCGTAGTTTAATTGTTTAAATGTACATGCGCAATGGATATACACAATAGTAAACACAACAATTGATTATCTTAAAAAAATCCTTGAACTGTTAATAAACAAAACGATCAATAAATTAACTACCAAGAAATCGATATATTCCAAATAAAACACCTAGAAAAACAAAACAATATGTCATCATGTCCTTGTCGATCTTGAAGGATTTGAAGGTCGAGCGAAGACTCCTAGAAGAAGTTCTAGGATCAATTTCATCTTTTCATGTAATATTTATTGAAAGTATCCTGCATGAAAGGAAAGTTTTTACCGGATGCTACGTCGAATGTCGAATAGAATGCAATAGAAACAAGTGCATTGAATCGAAGTGCAGTGTATCGTTAAATCTATTTATTTATATCATAATCTATTTATAATTATCATTGTACTACGTTTTTGTGACTATATGTGAATTTTATATCAATTCTCAGTCCTAATATTTTTTTTAAATATAATATGAAGTGCTATAATGTTAATTAATTGATATTTGGGGTCAAGCAGATGTGTCTTCCCGTGACAGGCACGCCCTGTTACCTGTTCTTTCTTGGCGATAAAGATAAGTGGATGAGGAAGCAAAAAACGTATACATATACATTATTTCTTACTTCCTGGAAGTATATATAATTATAATTAAAATTTAGATAGAGTAATTAAATAATCTTAGTTACAGTTCTCTTGATGACCATTATGATTGGAATGCTTATAAATCTCCTTCAGTTCATCTTTCAAAACCCCAATGGTACAATATGATTTGCACTGAAGTACTCTAACACTATAAGTCGGATTCGTAAATTTTTGAACCATCCCTATATATTTATTAATTTATTTACAATTTAATAAATTATTTATTATAATTGAAATGTTTACCTTTTGGGTTTTTAACAGGAACTCAATAAATAAAAGACTATGTTTTAGAGAAGTGTCGGCATTTTATTGTTCTCATATTCATGCCGTATTGATGAGAAATATGTTGAATTACATTACACCTCTGGAAATAAATTTATCACAAAATTAATTTTTTTTAACACCAAAAAATGAAAAAGACCATACGATATATTTCTGTAGAATATTTGGTCCAGAAAGGGATGAGACCACTGGAATATATGAGATTACATAACGCAGAATGGCGAACCATGCATCCAGTATATATTATTCAGGCGATAGCATCGCGAAGCTTAAGATGTAAAGTTTCCGGGCTTGGTGGGGAACGAATTCCTAAGATGTTGACCGACTGGGAAGCGTCTGAGGGGTTGATCGAAGCGTAGGTGGGAGCATTGTGTTAAAAGTGATCCGGCGGATTTGGGTGGTATCGGCATCGAGCCTTCGGGTTAGCTAAGCCTTTCTTATTTATTTATAATATAGTTCTGTGGAGAGGGGTCGAGGGGATTAACACACTTGCTAAATTGCACCTTATTAAAAATGAGTTGTGATTACGAATCATGATTTTGGGGATGTGTAGTGCATCAGCCTGTTGGAAGCAACTCACAACGAGCCTACCGCAGTGAACTTCAATCGTGAATAGTTTTGTGGTTTTCTTGGATACCAAAAAGGACTTCGTGCGCCTTCTGAATCCGAACAGCCAGAATTCATCGATCTAGACCAATTTGTCTCTGTCCTTGATTCTGAGTGTAGCCGGTGGAAAGAATACTGCTGTATTGGCACCATGGTTCGCAGAAACTTGAGGTTAGGTAATCCTTCATGCTTGAAACATTACCATTTCGCGCTATCAAGTATATTCATAATCTACGGACTCAACAGAGAAAAAAAATGGAAAAAGAGTTCTCTGAGTTATATTGTAAACAATACTTCGTAATCAATTTGAATTGAATTTGAATACGATCAAATCTGTGATCATTGCAAAATGTATTGACTGAACCTATGCCAAAGGTTTATCCTATGCACTGAGTATAACAAGCTATAAGTTTCATCCAAATTATATTGTAGAAGCTGTGTAATTTTGATTGTGTTCTCATATAAAGTATTATTGAACAATTGTATAGGACGCCTTTTTTTTAATTATTTATATATATTTTTCTAATATATCATATACATTATCCGTTAACCTGAACCAGCACCCGTACAATTGATGAAAGATCTTGGTTTCAGTACGTGGTTGAGCCTGTACTGTTTCTATGACCATCGTTGTGCAGGGAGAGATATGTCTGAGATCATGCCCAACCGCCAGTTTTTTCAATCCACTTAAGGGTACCCACTTTATAGAATCAGGGTAAGCCACAGAAGTCTGTAGATCCTTCAGGGTCCATGCGTGGCAGTTAACAGATTAAATAATTTATCTGTCAAAGCCGGATTTGAACACGTAACCTTCAGCATCGCATGAAACTCATCATTCTACACACTGATCCCATGTGCGACATCAGTTTTACTTAAACGGGAATAGCCAAAGCTATAGTGAAAAATTCAACATAACAAATACAATTTCATACTATCAAACTATAACTTCTTTAACGGTTCTGGCAAATAAATTGAATCGTATAGTACAAACAATGTAAAAAGGTTAGGAACAATCACTACGAGACGTTATTTCTGGAATTAACGTGAAAAAGAAAGAAAATATATTGAAAAATGAATCTAACCTTTATAGAAACATATAGCTCAATTATTTAATTAATAATAAGCTTTATTCAAAACTACATACTGGTATAGAATACAATAAATTAATTCAAAATGTTCTTTAATGAAAAGAGAAAAAAGGCCCTTCTTTGGGCATAAGCCTCTCCCAATTTGTGCCAGCTAATTCTGCTGTTCCAAGCAGAACGGTGCCATAATACTCCTATGAAGTTTTGTATGTCGTCCCGCCATCTAGTAGCTGGTCTCCCTCTTCTCCTAGTGCGGTGTATTGGATACCAATCTGTTGTTCCCATAGCCCAATGTGTTGGTTCAATTCTTGGAATGTGTTCAGCCCACTGTCATTTAAGATCAGATGCGGTCTTGAGAATATAATATTGCGCGTACCAGTCAGCTTCCGTAGTTCTGTCTTCTTTATTTTCTTCCCTTCTACTTTTCCTTAACAAACTTCGCTCCATGCACGCTGAGTGGTTGCTATTTCAGATATATCATTATTTAGACTCCAAGTTTGGCATCCATAAGTTAAAGAAGGAATGATGCAGGCATCAAAAACTTTTCTCTTGTGAAAATATTTTTGCGTGACCAAAATTTGGACCATCCTATTTTAATCCTTCTATTCACCTCTTTCTTGGTACCGAGAAATATTCCTCTTCTTTGGCATCTGTCATCAAGACTGATTTGTTCAAATTTATCTCCAGCCCAGTTTAATTTCTACTAGGACCAGTCTTCAAGCATTTTCTTCAGTTCAGATGGTGAGTGTGAAAGGAGAAGTACATCATCAGAGAATCTCAGATTTGACAGTTGGTTACCATTAATGTCTATCAGAAAATTCTCCCAGTTAAGGTTTCTGAAAACATCTTCCAAAACCGCGTTGAATAGACCAGGTGATAAAGGATCGCCCTGACGAACCACTCTTTCTGTTGGAAAATCCTCTTCATACAAGTCTAGAACTACTCTCGCTTGGCTGTTGGTATACCAATATTGAAGAACACCCAAAATCTGTTTATTAATGCCTTGGCGTTTTAGACTGTTGATGATGAATGAGTGCCTAACTGTATCAAATGCATTTTCTACAATAGATAATCTCCAAGTCGTCAACCAAATCATCGAGAAATCAAATGAATACCAAATATTGATATATTTTGTATTTATAGACTTCAGTAAAGCATTTGATACAGTTAGGCACTCATTCCTTATCAGTTATTTAATTAACTTCATTAAAAAAAAAACTAAAATATATCTTCGCAATTCTGCCGAATTAAAATTCTGTTTTTGGATCACTGTGGTTCCCGTGTTTTTCGTAATCGTGAATGGAGGTTAGAATCAATGGAATATATATGTAAATGTTTATTTTGCTTTCCAGACGTAGGCTCAAGACCAGTCACATTCTTAAGGAACAAAAACAGGTCCTGACTGAGACATTTCTCCTTCCTGATCATGAATTCAGGTTAAGAAAAAATAAAGGTTAATACAATCTTCTAAGATTGTTAATATAATTTAATTATTTTAATAGTATAGTTAAAAGAAATTCTGTTATCAATACAATAAAACAAATATCCAGTTCAGTTACAAAAACTACTGATATAATAAAAGCCCAAACCCAATTACTTTGTAACTGTTGTGTATAGTAACATCAGAGAAGGAATAATTGAAGAAACCAGGAGCGAAATGGACAGAGGAGAGAAAAAGAATGGATAGAGAAAAGATAAAGTATGGAAGAAACGATATCAGAATGCTTTTCGTCATCATCCTCATCCTAATAAATAAATAAATTATAAGTCATATTTTGGCATAAGTTAAAATAAAAAAAGTTCCAAGCTTCTAATTTCTAATGGTTAATAAAAGAATTTCAATACTATCATTACACTAGAAGGGAGCGGAGTGGCTCAGTTGTAGAGCACTGAGTTGCCATGCCGGAAATCCTGGTTCAAATCCCGCTGCTGGCAAGAATTTAGTTAGTTTATAGCCGGAGATAGATCATATGGGATCTAGGACCCCCCATGGGGCTCACCCAGCCTCTATAAAATTTAATAAAAATAGGGTATCCAAAATAAGGGGGAGAATCTGGCGGTTGAGCGTGTCCAAGTACAAGTCACCTCCTTGCAGAACCGTGGTCCATGAAACAGTACAGTCTCTACCATGTACTGAACTGAAGACCCGTTCACGGGTTGTAGTGGTACAGGTTTTTTTTCTGTTACACTAGTATTGCTTTGCTTTACCAACACCCAATTTTTTAACTCACATTGAACTTTTAAAATTATTTATTCAAAAATCAAGTTTTTTGAGTTACGACACTGTTCTTTTTAGAAGGAACGAGATGATTTTAAAAGGATGAAGTAAACGTAATACGTACCAGATTTATAATAGCAAAGTTGACCGACGAAATGTAGGGGGAGCAGGTGACCTTCCTTCACGTAGAATACGGAAGTGAAATTTGCTTCATGCTTGACAAAGAAATCAGCTTGATAACAAGTGTACCACGAGAATAAGATATGAGCTGCAAGTGACCGAACTAAAGACCTTTACTGAAAGAAAACTACTAAAGTTGTTTGGAAATGTCTGTCACATGGCAGGTAGGAAAGTAAAGGCAACCCGCCTGCTGTGTCCGAGGTCACTCTATTTTAGGATGTCTTTTTTCTTTTGGATTTTTCCTACACATTTCCTAAACTTTTGGTATGGTTTCTTGTCTTCTGCTTTTGAATTGTTTTACTTTTATTTTGCTTTGCCCATTTTGAAGTTTAGAGTGTGTAGCTGCTTTTATTTAAACTTTTCCAGCTTTTGTCCTGTCACCTTCTAAATGAATTAATAGTTGCTTTTAGGCCTAGTTGGTGGTGGATTCCTGAATCTGGTTGGTGTCTTGCTCAATTTTAAGGTTGGGATGCGCTTTTTTTCTTTGCTGTTATTCTCTTAATATACTGAGGATGACTAAATAGGCGAAATATCGAGAAGTATTTTTGTTTCCTAATATTATTTCTGAGACTTGAGGCTTTTTGTTAGGTCTTTTTCTTTGTCTTAACTCGTATATTATGTCTCTTTTGATCCATAATATATTATGAGGAATTTATTGAGAGAATTGGAGACGACGAACCATGAAAAATAAAAACTTATTATACAAATTTTCTGGAACATCATATCCTATTAATTTATGAGTAGCTAATTAGCAAGTTAATTACGTTAACAAATTAAAAAAAAGTGTATTATAGCTTTGAAACTCCAGCCAGTAGAATGGAAAAGAAGAAGAAGAAGCTCAACAACCAGCTGGATTCAGAAAGTAAAGAAAGATTTAGAAAGAAATGATATAAGGGAAGGCGCTACTGTGAACAGAAAGGTTTTGGAAGAGGGTCTTGAATTCGGAGGGATTCCTGAGAATAGTAAAAATGAAACCTGGGACGAACTGCTCTGAGGACAGAAAGAAGCAGAACAGTGAAAAGATGAAGGAACATTGAAAAGGAACGGAAGAGAAAACAGCAGGATGGGAAGAATTTAAATTGAGACGTGGTTGCTAGTATACGTTATCGAAAAGAAAAAAATAATTAAATAAAATAAATCTATCTGAATAATTATACAATAAAATATAATCCCCCTTTTTCCCTAAACAATAAGCGGAAAATTCTGTCGTAAGATTACGTCCAAAATTCGGCTGATGAATAATACTTTCTGCTACAGACCAAAAATCCGACATAAAAAATACAGCCGTTTACTACGAAATCGATAATAATTTATAATTGTGATTGATTAAGTTGTCCCTGATTAGTTATTGGAATAGGAGACAACTTGAACTTGGGGAAAACCAAGAAACTCGATGGGACGGGGTAACGTCATTCATTGGAGTACTACACCAAGCAGATATAGATTTTACAACTTGTTTTCCTGTTTTCCTACTCTAGTAAAACTATGTGAAAACCGTGTTCATGTGATATCTTATTGTTCATTTACAGCAGATCATTGAGAGGATGTTTGTTACAGAAATGGAATCCAAGAGGACAATATTCCGTTTGCGAAGATATGCGTAATATTAAAATTGATCATAGAGTTTTAAAGATGACGACCTTTAAATCTCTGTGTTTTGGTTGTTTGTTAATTTAAAGTCACCTTGTCCTGCCTAATCGGACCATACTACAGTGAGAGTCCTAAATTTTGGCTATACAGATATAATCAGGATAGGGATCTTTAACAAGTACCTGACATCGTACAGGCTGGGGACCCCCATTTTAAGTACCTTCTTAAGGACGGCATACCTACGGATTTTTTATCTTACCCTTTGAAAAATCTTAAGTCCACTCACCGGACTGCGAACCCGCGATCTTCGAAAGAAGGCTATTTTGCTAACGACTAGCCCACATGTGACTCTTAAATCTCAGTGGCGTAGTCCACTTTAAAGGTTTTACCTAGTTTATCTTTTGTATGTGTGGACCAATTTCATAAAATTATTATTTTTGTCATAATTTATTTTATTTTATTTTTTTTATTAATTGTTATAATTTTAAATATTTTTATTTTGAAGAGAAAAGATATGTCCATGGCCGGGATTCGAACTCAGGTCTTGTTTCCATCATGGTTCTCTACCACTTGAGCTATCCTCGTTCGTACCTCGGTCAGGCAAATCCATTCTCTTCACTGATCCCATATCCCCGTGCTCTCGCAATTTGCGATGTATACAAGGGGAAGAACGTTCATTGATCATTACTTTAATTAGAACCTTGTTGACTTACGTCATTGTACGTTGCAAAGTGCGAGAACATGGGGATATGGGATCAGTGAACAGAATGGATTTGTCTGACCGAGATCCGAACCAGGATAGCTCAAGTGGTAGAGCACCATGACGGAAACATGGAAGACCCGAGATTGACACCCGGCCCTGGACCTATCTTTTATCTTCGAAATGAAAATATTAAAAATTATAACCACGATGACCATGGATCTTTCTAAGGCACAATGGCCAATGTCCGGAGCCAAAATAGTACTAAGTACGATCTCAGAGTGGAGACTACTTCAGGGATTCAAGGTGCAAGTTGAAATACAGAGATTACGTACAGATACTAGGAATGCACGACATATGCAATATATTTAAAATAGCTTACCAAAATAATATGATAAAATGTTTAGTTACTTATTATTCGACACAACTATCTCTAACCTCTTAGGTGATAATATAATTTTGAATCGCCATCAATCTCTGTCAAACGAATCAGATATTACATAACCTTCTTCTTCACAACAATGAATTCTGGGTGATGTGTTAGTATTGAAGATGAGATAGTTAAATTAAATTATTTTTTACCGAAATGTCTCTGCTTTCTGCCTCGTTCTCTTGCGAACTCGAAAACGAAGTGAGATTACAATATGCTTTAATCGAGATTACAATAATATGTTGTGTCGTTTAAGATTCCTCCTAGCTCTGCCTAATGGGAAGAATGGATGATTTGGTATCAGTTCCGCAAGTTATCGCTTACAGTTAAGCCACAAGTTTTACGTTTCCTCCTAAAAAGTTTTGAAAATAAAAATAAATTCATCTTTGGCTTCCTCTTATGCCATTGCTAGCGTTGAGGATTTTTTTTTGTTGCTAAGAATAGAATTTACCGCCATGCTGGTTATTAGCCCTGCGATGGAGGCCTCGTATCCTCGGGGCAACTCGACTCCTGAATATGAATATCCCCAAAGGGGAAAGGATTACCGAGCTATACCTCGGGACAGGGTTTCCCCCAACCTGGAGGACCAGTGGCTGATTGCAGCCAGATGACTAGACGATGGGGCTGTAAACTCCTTACACCATAAATAAGTTTATTGCTGTATATAGTATCTATTACTGATTGTACACAGATTAAATAGCCGACTTACGCCTACTGTTTAGTTTATATCATTATCTATTCTTCGAAACGTTTGTTGAAACTTAAATTTCTTGATGAAATGAAATGTAAGTGGTTGTTTTTTTAAACATTCATATATTGAAATTTACAACTGGTCATCTGTTCCGCAGGTTTTCGCTTCGAGTTGAGTTAATACAATTTGAAACGGTTTATTAGCTTAATTTTTTATATTTTCGGAAAATTCAAGTTATGGTGAGCTTGAGTATAGAAAAGACAATATAATTAATTATTTTAATTATAATAATTATGTGTAATGAGTAGATTTCTGTAATCATTTAATCAAGAAATAAAAGTTTCAAACATTTCGAAATATAGATGATAAATGTTTGTTGAAACGTTCATTACTTTATGAAATGACTAGCTTTTTCCCACGGCTTCGCTAGCGTGGAATTTGGTCTGCCACATAAAGTTTCGTGACAGATCATTTTAAATAAAAAATTAATTGTGTTTAACTATAAGTTACTCGTACATCCAAAATTTCAGTTGTCTAACTTCAAAACTGACGGGTTCCATACAATCTTTGAACCCCTATTATATTAAGGGGGAAACCCTTGGGGATGGGATTGTCCTTTCTTAGTGCTCATTTAAGCTATACAAAGAAACTATCTGCGAATTTCAATATGCTAAGTTCAGTGGTTTCTGCTGTGCCTTGACCGCTGGGTGTTAGTCAATCAGGTTACAGTTTTATATAAACTGCGCTTGTGTGGTGTGTTGATAAAAAGTAGCCCATGTCCTTCCCCAGGCTTGAGATTATTCATATCAAATTTCATCACAGACGGATCAGCACAGCCATGAAACATACATTGACAGTGATTAACAAACGGGACGGAAAGAAGTTAACTGTTGTTCGTGTCAGTAAAGGATTAGTATGTAATGTTATTGAATTTATTGAAAAGGATTACTTCGTATAACGGTTTCACTTGTCGTCCGAGAAGTGAACTTTTTTTTTCTTTCTTAACCCCTTGGCTTTTATTAATTTTTGAAAATAACATATTAATATTAATAATGATACATGGTATCTCTTTTACTGCACCAGGTGCATTTTAGGAGAGGATTGCACATTGAATTTTCTGAACATTAATTAGATGGACGGAGTGGGGATCTAGTGATGGGGCTCGCTAGTTCTGTCTGATTGGAGTTTGTCAGTAGTTTACTCAGTCCATGTTGAGTGTCTGTACGTGTGTTTGCCAACGCTGAGGACGGCCTGTCGGCGTAAGTGCGTTGAATAGTGGGTTCGTGCAGTGTTGGAGGCTATCAAAGAATGCCTCCGTGTGATGAAGTCCGTTACCGTCGGGAGGATCTCGTGTATTATGTCTGATTTCGTCCTTTGTAGAGAAGTGTGCCTTACTATAGGCGTCAGTATACGGTTTTGAAATTGTTGGAGCCTTTTTGAAGTTGTTGGCAAAATGTTATTCAACATTTACTTCACCATCTAATAACTGCCTTATAGGTCATTACTTTGAGGCGGAGTGAAAAGTTCGGTGAGTTTAAAAGGTGATTAAGCCTGTGAGATTTGGTTCTCACCGACCTGATCTTCTTATTGTAATGTTGGGATAACGTCAAGTGCCGGTCGAGAGTCACAACGAGATACGTTATCCTATTCGCAGGTTTGTTAACTTTGCCTGCTACTCTATAAACCTTAGGTAGAGGGCGCTAATTCTTTTGGAAGGAGAGAATAATCCAGTCGGTCTTCTTGGGATTAACTGTAATATTCAATCCGTCCAGTTTTTTAGTTATTTCCTCACAGGCCACCTCCGCCTGCATAGTTCACTATTACTTCTTAATAATAATTAATTCTTAATACTTCTTAATTAGAAGTGTAGTGAACTATGTTACTTGATTTGTTTTGCTCAGCGAAAATATGTAGATTAAGATCAAGATTAAGATTTTGCGAGGATGAAACACGTGAGCAAGGTTACAAACTTTGCCCCCCTTTTTCCCCCCCTTAGGGGTAGAATTTCGGAAAATCCTTTCTTATAGGATGCCTACGTGATACAAAGAACACACCCTCCAAGTTTCAGGTCTCTACGATGAGCGGTTTAGGCTGTGCGTTGATCCGTCAGTCAGTCAGTCAGTCAGTCAGTCATTCAGGATAAAGCATTTTATATGTATAGATAACCAAAATACCCGTTTCCCATACTTGCTTCTTTTTTTTAATATTAGAAAATGAAAATAATCACGATTTGTAGTGAGAAAAAAGCGTGTAATTATGTGAAATCTGCATATGTCGGTTATCACTTCATCAAGAAATAAACATTTCAACAAACACATACTTTCTATCCTCCGAAATGTTTGTTGAAACTTTAATTTCTTGATGAAATGATTACCTAAATACCAACTTTCCCATAATTAAACGGTTTTTTCATATTAAAAAGGAAACTAATAGAAAGTTAAAACTTGTTGTGACTTAACTCGAAGTGACAACCAGCAGACTTGATAACGATAATTTAATTATCTTTGTACATAAATATAATTAATTCATGTCTTTGTACAATTTAAATTCATGTCCCTATCATTACATTTATGACCTGGCTACGAGTATCTTAACTTCCAAAGTTGAAACACCTGTTTTCTAATGAAGAAATAAGTTTTCTATTTACAACTTAAAACATTGGTAACAGGAATGTATGGCATGAAAGTGCCCGACATATTCCAATTTATCGCATTGAAAAAAAGCTAAAATTTGAGTGATCAATGTGTGATACTGAATTTTGTGTTAACCAAGAGAAAAAATAATTTGTGTACCTTTTAAAATAATAAAACAATCGAACGCGAATTCCTCATTTGAAGGACGCAAGTAGACCCAAGGCGATTCTGTTCATTCAACGAATGAAAACGAAATTTCAAGAGTCCTCAAAGTAATTTCAAGAAATTATTTATGTGCATTCTCATTTCTCAGTCTCTGAGGACGCCTAAAAAAAAGGCACTTAAACGGATTGTAAGTGATCTCACTAACAAGGAATTTATTGATTATAAACTGTTGAATAATCTAATTGGAATACTTTGTAATGTTAACGAAAATAATTCATTCCATTATTTATATTGATTTATAAACAGTTTTTAACATGTACAACTACAACCTTGAGTCTTGAATTAAGTACGTTGTGGAGACTATACTGTCTCTTGGACAAGGATCGTGCATGCGGTGATGTGTCCTAGATCAAGCTCACCTGCCTGATTTTTCTCCTTTCTCGGGTACTCACATTTCAGTCGCTGGGTGAGCCCCCGGCTGGTCTTAGATCCCATGGATCCATCTCCGTCCGCTAACGAATTCAACAAGTCTTCCCAGCATCGGGTTAACCCAGGACTCAGGCACGGCAACTCAGCGCTCTACCAAAGCCACTTCGCTCCTCTATAAATAATATCCCTTCGTTTACCAACAAAACTCATATTAAAAAGGGAGATATTTAAAACACTTAAGTTTTTAACAAGCCAAGGGGACGATCTAATAGGCTAAATGGAAATGCAATAGAGCGTTGAATATTCGAACTAATGCTGTCAGAGGTGGTTCGGATAAACAAAATTCTCTTACAAGAAGATGGATGCCAATCCCTATCACCACCAGTTTTGATTAAATTTTTTTTTTGTAGTACATAGTTAAAAAAATATACGTTAATACAAAATTACGGATGATGCCTGTGGGATCTACAGAACTTCCTTGGGCACACCAAACCTCTATAGAGTGGATATATACTCAATAACGAAATCGAGCCTGCTGGTTAGCTAATAACTTATATTATTATATCCTGTTATTAATTTACGATTTCGATATTCAATACCTAAAATTTAGAATATGGAACTGCAATATTTTAATAAAGCATTTTATTTTATTTTCCTAAATTCCTAGGGACTGAATTGGGAAGGGGATAGCTGAGTGGTAGAGCGATGAGTTGTCGTGCCGAAGGTTTCGGTATCAAATCCGGCTTTGACAGATAAGTTATTTAATCTGTTAAAAGACGGGGATCTCGAGACCCTCCTGGGGCTAATCCAGTCTCTATAAAGCGGGAACCTCAGATAAATCACCTCCCTGCACATCCATTGTCCTAGAAACCGTAGTCTCTATGATTTAAATCCAAGACCCTTCATGGGTTTTAGCAGAACACTTTTTATAATTCATATTACTAGAAAACAAGACATTTCTCTCGGCATTTCCACATGCTGATCCAAGCTAACCGAGAAAAAAACCCTGCATAATACTAATTGTACTTGCATAATAGTAGTACCGTTGGCCAGCTTAGGCAATATTTTAAGTTCAATTGGGTATAATTATGAGCCGCAATGACGATGAGTACATCGGCAATTAAACAGGTACTAATTAACATTCCTTTCCAAACTTATGGTGCAATGAAAAGACTAATCGCTAATACTGAAATAATTCACGGGGTTTTATGTAATGCAATGTGGCGCTATCAGCTAACCAAATATTGTCCTTATTGCCTACTTGAGAGATGAGGCGATGCCATTCCAGGCAAGTGAATAATTGCATTACGTTTTTTTTTTTTATGCTGTATGATTCATCTTCAAACAAAGAATGGATAGAAGCTGGGAGACGCCCAGGCGTGCCTTCTATTCAACCTAGGTCTGGAGAAAGAGATTCGTAGATTCAATTAGGCGAGCACATCTTCAATAAAGGCGTACAACTTCTGGCTTATGCCGATGGCATTGATATAATCAGTAGGTCGTAATCAGGTATGAAAGAAGCCTTTAAAGCTATGAAGCGATCTGCTCAAGCAATGGGGATAGTAATAAACGACCGACACATAGAAATAGGTTGACACAATTCGAAACAGTTCGGGGATTTGTATACCTTGGATCATTTGAAGGTACTGACAATAACTTCTCCAAAGAAATAGAAAAGAAAATCATAGCCGCCTCGAGGGGTTGTTACGGTATAATCAAGCTCTTTAAAACAAAAGGAATAAATAAAGACATAAAGGCTACACCCTACAAGACCCTTATCAGACCCACATTGAAAAACAGTTGTGAATGCTATGAATGTGGGTACTAAAGAAAGTTGATGAACAGAAGATCGCAGTTTTCTAAAGAAGAATTCTCAGAAGGATTTATTGGCCTATCAAAGACAATGGCACCTGGAGAATGAGGCACAACCAGGAACTGTACGAAAAGTATATGTTCCAGCAGTAAAATTTATCTGGATCAGCAGGCTTCGTTGGGCTGGTCATGTACAACGGATGACTGAAGATAGCATTCCCAAGAGGAACCATGCACCAGTGTGAAAAAGAAAAGTAGGAAGACCCCGGACAAGATGGTTAGACCAGGTTGGAAGGGACGCGGTGCGGCTGGGGGCGTCAAGCTGGTGGACGATAACCAAAAACAGAGATCGGTGGGAACAGTTTCCTCTGGAGGCCGGGGTCCGGACTGGGCTGTAGAGCCGAAGATGTATGTATGATTCATCTTAATTATAAGAACCACCCAAGTTATACTTAAGCATCTAGATTGTTATTTAATTCCCATAACAATTTAATTGCGAAAAATGGAGTCACAATAATAATATCACAAAAAAAAAAATTATACTATTACAACCTATGAAGAGTCTTGGGTACTGTACGTGATAGAGGTTGTACCGTTTCTAGGGCAACGGTTGTCTGAAATCACGCTCAACCACAAGGTTTTCCTTCAATTAGGAGTACCCACTTTATAGAGACTGTGTAAGCCCCAGCGTCTCCAGATCCCCGGCTGTTAATATATTAATTACGGCACAACAGCTTAGAGCTCTCCCACTGAGCTATCCCGCTCCAACAACATTGTTACAAACAAATCTCTACAAAAAAAAAATCGGAATTACCAATCATTCTTATTATGATTGGGTTCAAAGTTCCTACCTAAGTTTCTACGCTCCTTCCTTTCAACAATACCCAGAGAGCACGATGAAGGGTCGTTAAAGTAAATATAGTTAAGGGGTCGTACTATTTACTGCATATACTTGTTTTCTTTAATAATTAATTCATAATTTTTTTATGAAGAAAATATTTGAATATTGCAATTGAACTTGTGACCATTAAAACTAAAACGATTTATTTATAATTTTTTATAGTTATTGGTCATTTTTTATGAGTTATAAATATTTTTATTTTTTAAAGAGAAAAGATAGGCCCTCGACCGGGATTTGAACCCGGAACCTTTGTCTCACCGTGACATCGCTCTGCCAATTGAGCTATCCAAGGCACTTCTCGGTCGAGGACAAAGCTTCTCTCTTTTAGATCCTAAAGCCCTAGTGTGCTCCCGCCATTTTTGCGATGAATACACTAGAACGAAGTTCTTTGAACATTAATTTTAATTTAGGATCTTATTGACTTTCGTCATATTATTATTTAGAATTTTTTATAATTATTGGTCATTTTTTATGAGTTATAAATATTTTTATTTTTTAAAGAGAAAAGATAGGCCCTCGACCGGGATTTGAACCCGGAACCTTTGTCTCACCGTGAAAATGGCGGGAGCACACTGGGGCTTTAGGATCTAAAAGAGAGAAGCTTTGTCCTCGACCGAGAAGTGCCTTGGATAGCTCAATTGGCAGAGCGATGTCACGGTGAGACAAAGGTTCCGGGTTCAAATCCCGGTCGAGGGCCTATCTTTTCTCTTTAAAAAATAAAAATATTTATAACTCATAAAAAATGACCAATAATTATAAAAAATTATAAATAATAATATGACGAAAGTCAATAAGATCCTAAATTAAAATTAATGTTCAAAGAACTTCGTTCTAGTGTATTCATCGCAAAAATGGCGGGAGCTCACTGGGGCTTTAGGATCTAAAAGAGAGAAGCTTTGTCCTCAACCGAGAAGTGCCTTGGATAGCTCAATTGGCAGAGCGATGTCACGGTGAGACAAAGGTTCCGGGTTCAAATCCCGGTCGAGGGCCTATCTTTTCTCTTTAAAAAATAAAACGATTTATACCTTTTTTACAACTTAATGATCGCATCCATTTTTTGAAAAAAAAAACCACTACAACGCGGACTAAAGAAGTAAGGAAATATTTGGAAATGTTGAACATTATGGAGTCCCATATTCTAGGAAAAATGAAATTGGAAGCAGAGTGAAAAATCTGGAAGTTTTTGGAAGTGATGGAAGGCAGACACGAATGTTTGCAGAATAATTCATAAAAATTTGTGCAAAGATCGTTAGACTATAAGTACGATAATAACGGTGCGATTTCGATTCTTTTTTTTTGTTTTAGTAGAAACTTTAATTGCCTTTTGAATGACTGCAATTAAACTGTTTAGCCCCCCTCATACAGTTTTACAATACCTAAATGGTAAAGAATGTAATAAAAAATTTGATACGCTTTTGCTAACAATTAACCGAATTTTAAAAAGAGTTTTTTTTTTATTTATTTACTTTTTAAGTAAATTTTCCATATAATTTATGGGAATCGAAAATTGACATAACTTTTCGAATTAAACTACAAAAATATTATATTCCTTATAGTACATATTAAACTAGAAGGGCTATAATGAGAAAAGTCACATATAGCGTCCCCTTTCGTTTGTAAGTAGTTTATAAATTTTATTAAATCTTTGTAACCATGACCAGCATAAATAAATATAATGTTCTTCAATAATTATTATTCTTATTTAATAAGCACCTCCTGGTCAGTTAACCACGTTAAGCTTTGGAGAAGAGAGGGATATGTCTCTTATTTATTAATGATATAAAATTACTATATATTAAGTATAACGATCTCAGGGTGGCATCCTATTTTAGTATTTAAATATATTCAGATCAAAGGATCTGACTTTTCCCTGAGATCATAGCTTGGACAGTAAAGCCAATATTGCATATCTTTATTCAGTAAGTAACGAGCAATTTAAATTGTAATTAAGAATATATTGGAACTGTGAAATTAAGTAAAAATCTCAACCTCAACTAAAATTATCATTGGTAGTTATCCAGTAGCGTAATCTGTGGCGTAATGGGTAGCATAACAACCTTCTATGTCCAAGGTCGCGGATTTACTGCCCGGAAGACCCTAGGATTTTTGAATCTAGGTCTTCGTGGAAGATCCCTATCCTAGTTATACCTGAATAGGAAAACTTTAGGACTCCCACTACTTCGTTCGGTTAGCCATTGCAGAATAAATCGACGTTAAATGAATAATAAAAAAACAAGATATCAAAAGCCTACGACCACTAACATATTCTTATTGATTAAGTTCTTGACAGTGAGGTACCTTAGACGATTTCACGGGTGAAGAACCCAAAATAATAAAAAGTAGCAACACTTACAAAAAAATACTTGACTCCTAATAAAACCTCTCAATCGAAGATTGCGACAACTGTGTTGACCACCGACTAGAGCGCCTTTATCATTCGTCCGACATCAAACTTATTAACAAGACCCTAATTATAATGAAAGATCCATTTTAACTTCTGCAACTTTTAATAGCCCAAACAATTACTTACACGACATGGCTCTGACGAATGTAATGCATGCCCGTATTTTTTTCTTTCGCTTTAAGCTCGCTATTAATAACTGCTGGGGAGTGTTCAGAACCCTGCTCTAGAAGATAGTTATGGTTCTGACACAATTCAAAATTACAAAGAGTGTGAGCTTCTTGACCCACCAGATGATGTGGAAATTGAGGCTGCAATTCAGAAGCTCAGAAATAACCGAGCACCTGGATGTGATGGCATACCTGCTGAACTTGTGAAGGCTGGTGGAAATGAAATGATAAAGGTGATTCGAGATCTGCTACATAGTGTTTGGATAAGCAAAACTCTCCCGCATGACTGGTGCATTGGCCAAATCCTCTCTCTTCACAAAAAAGTAGACCAGGTGCTTTGTGATAACTACCGTGGTATAACACTCCTAAGCTCTGCCTACAAAGTACTTTCGAATGTGGCATTCCAAAGACTACTTCCCCATGCCCAGAGAGAGATTGGAATGTACCAGTTCGGATTTATTAATGGTAGATCTTGCATTGATCAAATATTCTCCCTGAGAACTCTTATGGAAAGGACTAGAGAGTACAATATAACGACCCACCACCTTTTCGTGGATTTCAGCAATGCCTATGACTGTATCATCAGGGGAAAATTTTGTCAAAGTATGGAAGAAATGAATGTCCCCAGAGAATTGATAAGCCTCGTGGAATTGCTGATGAGGGAGTCGAGAAGCCAGGTCAAGATCCAGAATGATTTGTCTGAAGAATTCAAGACAACTAGGGGTCTGAGACAAGGGGATGGACTCTCGTGCCTGTATTGGCCGCTAATAGGTGTTATTATGGGATGGCAAAAATTTTACGAAGTCGTCTGATATCAAGAAGAGCCAAGGTCATGCTGTACAAAACAATCATCAGGCCTGTTTTAACTTATGGATCGGAAACCTGGCCTCTGTCCAGGGCAGTTTACTGCTCTTCGAAAGAAAAATATTAAGAGGAATGTTTGGAGCTATAAGAGTTGGCGATCAATTTAGAATTAGACAAAATGCAGAGCTGTATCTTTTGTATCAGGAACCTGACGTGGTGAAGCACATAAGAATGGCTAGGCTGAGATGGGCTGGACATGTTGTCAGAATGGAGGGCAACGCTATCTTGAAAAGACTGCTGCTTGGATTCGTTGATGGAAAAAGAAAACGTGGGCGTCCACGGCTTAGATGGTCAGATGAAGTCGAGAGTGATGCAGGCAGCATCATTGGATCCAGAGCTTGGAAGACCATGCCCCAGGACAGAGAAGAGAGGAGGCGACGCCTTGATGCGGCCAGGACCCATGCTGGGTTGTAGAGCCAGTGATAATAATAAAAATTAATAACTAAAGAATCATATAAATGACTATTATGACCCATTTGGACTTACGGAGTATAGCTTCCACTAAAATATGGAATTCATCTCGTACCCAATCTTTACGATCCAAAATCCTTCGTGAAATTCTCAATGCTCCTTATTTTGTTACGAATAAAGTCATCCATAATGACCTCTAAGTCCCATTTGTTGTTGACTTAGCCCGTAACCGATATCAATCCTTTCATGATAAACTTTATTCCCATTAAAACCCACTAGCTTCAAACCTTTCTTCCTCTTCGATTCTCGATGGTTCTCTGAAAAGAAGATGACCTCGTGACCTAAGTTATTGGAACATTCCTTCAATCTGTCATGGTAACATTCTTTCACAGTCAGATGATACCTTTGGGTAGTATCTCTAATTGCCTTAATCCCAAGCCATAATATATCATTTATAATATTTACTTGTTGAATTATTATTATACAGTTCTAAATTTCAATGATTAAATTTAAAATAAGAAACTACAACAAAGTGATATCATAAGTAAAAAATAATAAGTTTGGTGAATTCGAACCGGAAATTAAAATAAAAAATAATAATTTAATAAAGCAACTCTATATTATTTTATCATCAAATCTTAAATTGCAGCTATCATAAATAATAACAATGATTAGTAAACCTCATTTAATTTTTTATTTATACTTTTCTCGGCACCGTTTCTCGTTGATGTAATGTTATTATTTATAAACGTTACGTTACGTTACTCATATCTACAGTTTACACGAATTCTTTCACAGGCTTCCTAGTACTTCCTATCTCAAAAATGTTAAAACTATGCCAACAAATCCAAATATTTCTTAAATAACTCCAATATTACTCACTAACAAAGATTACTTTCCTACTTCATTCAAAAGTAAACAAAACATTCAAACAATCCCCCTTATCTTTCATATCATTGTATTAATATATCTTACTATATTCTTCATGCTTTGGAGGTGGTTGCGAGTTTTAGGGCCTAGCAATCACTTCAATCGTGAGGCCAGGAACGTACTTCGAGAGGTAAACAGCTAGTCCTGTTTCTTTTTTAACTTCTCTCTAACTTTTAGTTGGTGGTGGAGAACATTCTTCCCGAGGTTGCAAATCTTGCATTAATTTATTCACTTACTTTTCCATTCTCACTTATCGTTACAGCCAAATACATGAAGGTATAGGATACTCTATAGTTTATCCATTAATGCGAATCCTCAAATTCTTCTAAACTCTGGATACTTGTCAACTCTTCTGTCTAGACATTCAAATTTGTCTGTAGCTTCCCTTTACTTTCAGTGTTTAGCATAATGCCATCGGCAAATACAAACGATGCACAGGCTGTAACTTGCAATATCCAAGTATTGTCTTTTTGGTTCTCCGCTTGCATTCTTCAATCACATCATCCATGAGGGTAATGAAATATATAGGGCTATAGGGCTCCCTATGTCTCCCTGTCTGATCCTTATTATGGTGACAAACTCGGCGGATATCTGATGGGACCTTCTTACACAGTTTCTGTAGATGTAATTATTTAATTCTCTTCAGAAATCCCTAGACCGGTATTTGTACTAATGATATTTGGGTTGGTAATAAGGTGCATTTAGGTAACCCACTGAGTCAAACCGGCCACATATTATACATAAAATTTTGTTAGTTAAGATTTCTTTGGGTTTTACTGTCAGTAAACGTGATAAAAAAATAAAAAAAACTAATGCCTAAAACACTGTTTGATGCCTCCCATCCCTTCCATAAGAATAACTTATGGAAGGTGTGGGAAAGCTACGTAAAATTTCATTGATTGTGTACATTTTCCTTCTTCAGGATTTTTCATTGTACGTTATGTTTTATTTTTCTAATGATTGTTTCATATTTGTTTGCAATATATGCAATCATTCTGATAAAAAATAAAACTTGTACCACTACAACCAATTAAAGGCCTTGGTGTCAGTTTATGGTAGAGACTTTGCCATTTTTAAACCAATGGTTGTGGAGGAAGTTGATTTGTCCCAGATCATAATGGATCACCTATACGTTCCTGTTGAGGGCACTCACTATACTGAGGGCGGGTGAGTCCCTGGAGTGTCTGCAGGTAACAGGTCCATCCGTGACTGTAAATATATTAAATATTTTATCTGCCACCCAACTGGATTTGAACCTGGGACTTTCAGCATAGCAATTCAACAGGAGCTACCCAATTCCGTAAGTAATCCTAATCCTGGTAAAAAGTATCAGAATAATTTTAGCTTTCATGTTCCCACATATTATGTTTTTATGTAAAGGAGATGGTTGGGGGGTGCAGTCAATAAGAACACCGAATAAGTGAAATACTTATATTATGTGCCGACGTTTCGACCTACAGTGTAGGTCATCTTCAGGGCTAACAGAGAAACAAACAGAACAAAAATGTAAAAACATCAAAGTTGTACAGTAACAATACTAGTGACAAATAATGTAGAAAAATACAAAGTGGCAGATATGAAAATAGAAGATAAAGAATATTAAAAGGAGTCAGATTATAATAAAATAAAGATATAGACAGATTTAAAAATTACTGATAATGAAAAGGCATTAAACTAGTGGTAGATATAATAAAAATCAGATAAAAACAAATATAACAAAATTATTGAAATAGTGACAGATATAATTATAGAAAATGTGATAGAATATAATAAAATTAAGATAAAGACAGATATAACAAAGATATTGATAATGGAAAGAAAATGAAAATAATGGCAGATATAATAAAGTAAGACAGATTTAATAAAATTAAAGAAAATGAGCAGAAATGATAAATAATAAATAACGCATATAAAATAAAAATAGAAAATAAATGTACAGAATGGATAGTACAGTACAATATAATAATATAAAGAAAAATCAAAAGGAGGAGTTAAACAAAAGAACAAAATGAGGATATTTACATATAAAGAAAGGTTGGAATATGAATAATACAGAAAAACTAGTAAAATAAAGGTGTAAAATGTATGATAACGGACTTAATGATGTTACCAAATTACAGAAAAGTATGGAACTATATGTACAATAACAAATGTGAATAATAGAAAAACTATTGTACAATAACACCAGTGTACAATGACTGTTTTGAAAATATAGTAGATAGGAATAGAATATGAAAAGATAAAATAGATGAAAACGCTAGTACAGTAACAATAGTTTACAATGTATGTATGAAAAAAATTAGATGGGATTAATGAATTAGAAAAATAAAATAGGTGTATAAAAATATGAACACATGTGTATTTATTATTTATCATTTCTGCTCATTTTCTTTAATTTTATTAAATCTGTCTTACTTTATTATATCTGCCATTATTTTCATTTTCTTTCCATTATCAATATCTTTGTTATATCTGTCTTTATCTTAATTTTATTATATTCTATCACATTTTCTATAATTATATCTGTCACTATTTCAATAATTTTGTTATATTTGTCTTTATCTGATTTTTATTATATCTACCACTAGTTTAATGCCTTTTCATTATCAGTAATTTTTAAATCTGTCTATATCTTTATTTTATTATAATCTGACTCCTTTTAATATTCTTTATCTTCTATTTTCATATCTGCCACTTTGTATTTTTCTACATTATTTGTCACTAGTATTGTTACTGTACAACTTTGATGTTTTTACATTTTTGTTCTGTTTGTTTCTCTGTTAGCCCTGAAGATGATCTACACTGTAGGTCGAAACGTCGGCACATAATATAAGTATTTCACTTATTCGGTGTTCTTATTGACTGCACCCCCCAACCATCTCCTTTACATAAGATCATCCAGTCAACCATTTTCATCTCATATTATGTTTTTGTTTCAATGAATATAATTCAACGACAATTCTTCAACAATATAATCAGAAGGAGATAAATAGACACACCCCAAATTTATCTGAGGCACTTAAGAAGTCGTTTGATGACCTAATGGTTATAACAATTTATGCTCAAACAAAAAACAAGAATTATTCTCCTTGCAATCTTTAAGTGATTTACTTTGAAGGACGGATAGATCTATTAAACACCTTTCAGTTATTTTTTACACATCTCTAATTATAAAATATTTCATAGAAAATTACGACAAATAGGAAAATATAACAACTTCCATGTTTGATTGCATTAGTCTACGCAGATTTTTTTTTTGTCGGGAAGATTTGATAAGAACCTTATCATTTGTGGTAACAAGTTACAGTCTACGCTGGCCAAATACGTTTTGATGTTTTGTTATTTCGATTCAATTTATTTGTTTTTGTTATTTTCTCGTAAAAGTTTGTTTAGTTATTCATTTAACGTCACTTCTACGCTGTAATGGCTAATCGGACGATGCAACATGGGAAGTGATATAGATTGCCTATCCAGATTTAATTAGGATATTGGTCTTTAACGAGTGAGTATCTGACACCGCACAGGCACCGGCACCCCATTTTCCGACCCTTCCGAAGTCGGAATAACCAAGCATTTTTTATTCCCTTCAGAAAATCCAAAGGCCACCTGCCGGGGAATATATCTACCACATCCCTCCTTCTGCATGCCATTGTATGTTCTTTGAATGCTTAACCTCGACTTAAGCTGTTATAAACAAGAGAATTTTGTTTCGCCATATCATTTACACTATGTGGATAGGGTCCTTGAAAATGGTCATTCGAACCGGTTTTGTGGTGCGTATAGCGGGATAGCGGTTCGCGAAGATGTTTTTGATGATTTTACTGAACTATGTTATCGTTAATATGATGAATATATGAATCGCATGATAGGAAGAACATTTAGTCGTGTATATGTAAAAATTAAATAAACACTGAATAGACAAACGCTCTAAGTTTCCAATTGATTACAAAACACTCAAATACATAGGTATTATAAGACCTGTTTGTACTTACTGAGAACAGATTTGGGGCTCCACTAAGCCATCAAATTCTTTTCGTATCCAACCCTTACAATCCAAAATGTTTCATAAAATCCTCAATGCTGCTTTCCTGGTTTCAAATAAAGTCATCCATAATGATCGTAACGTCCCATTTGTTGCTGATTTGACCCGAACCCGATATCAGTCCTTTCATGAAAAACAAAATTTTCCCAATAAAACCCACAACTTCTTCAATTCTCGATGATCCTTCGAGGCGTTTGAAAAGAAGCCTCGTGAGCTTCTGAATTGAGTACTACCAATGGGTAGTTCCTATACTTGCCTTTATCTCATGCAATATGCATCATTCATTCTATTGTTTTATTTTATTATAATACAGTTGTTAATTTTAAAAAAAAAACTTCTTTTACAAGAGAAAACCCCTGTAAAAACAATTATTTACTTCTGATCGATTTAAGCCAATAATTATAACTGATTAGTGAACATCTGTTTGGGAATTGAGGAGAATTAAAAAAGTATGGATTTCAATTAGGATAGAGAAGAAGCATGACGGATATTACGCGGAACTGAGTTCCAGATGCTGTTGAAACAGGAAAAAAAGGAACGCTCGAATGTTTTGGTTCTGTATGAATGCGTATACCCGCCGAACATTATAAATTTTCGATCTTCTTCAATTCAAAACCACAGACCTCTCCCGTAACACTCGTTCTCGGCTCCCTGATCTATATACAACATCCCACCGAACAGCAGCTGTTGACAAAGCTTTCCTTATCCGATCCTCCTCACTTTGGAACTCCATACCTTCTTCCATTCGTCGTTCTCATAATCTCCCAACCTTCAAATCCCGTATATTCCATCACGGATCATCGAATTTGAGAATTTATGGATAGATTAATGTATACACAAATACGTTGAAAAATTAAAAATCCGAATAAAATGTAAGTAAAGTATAAATTTATTGTGAAGAACAGTCATCAATGTCCTATATGATGTTAATTTCTGTCCATTCCTTGATTTTATTACTGAACTTGGTTCACATGTCTGACATATCTACGTTAGCTCTTAATAATACCCAGATTTTCATTACATATCTGATTTAATTGTTACATAATGCATTTTTTAATTGTTTACTCATATAATTCTAAATAAAACAAACAGTAAGCTGAGAATAACTGGCCATCTCGTGGGTCATTGAACGTTTAATTGCTCGTGCAAGATAAAACGCAACGAGGACTCAATCGAATGCCTATCGGATCAAGAACAGACTGTACACATCCTTCGTGAATGTGAAGAACCCGTCTTCCACAATAGTTAGAGATGCAAATGAGTAGAAAATGGACCTCTTAAATTAATAATAAATACTCATCTATAAAAAGACCATTGAACCCAACGTTGCACCTTCCTTGTGGGCACATTGATAACGTTATTTGTAGATTACTCGTAGGGGTACGGTCTTGTTGAAATGAAGGTCGACTTATCACATAACAGAGACAAATATTTCTTAATGTAAACTAAATATTGTTTTATTATTAAATAATACATAACATATTTATCACAAAAAAAAATCAGTGTGAGTACAAGAAACAGGATATAGTGAAGAATAAAGTTAATGATAGGGAGTGGAGTAACTCAGTGGTAGAGCGCTGGGATGCCATGCCGAAGTTCCCGGGTTCAAATCCGACAGTGGTAGATAAATTATTTAATCGGTTAACATCCGCGGTTGGAAACTGTGGGATCTGAGGATCCGTCTGCAATTTGGATGCCCTTAATTGTGGAAAATCCTGAAGGTTGAGCGTCTCGGACACATTATCCCCCTGCACAACCGTTGTCCTAGAAACAGTACAGTCCCTAGCATGTACAGAGCCTAAAACCCATCATGGATAGAGGACAATTTTTAAAAAAATATTTTAATTTATATTAATATATAAATTAATATATTAATAAATTAATAGCTTCAATGAGCGGGTAAGACTGTTCTTATAAGGTGAAACATTTAATCAATGTAACGTATATTAGATTAGTTTTCCTTCAATCATGTGACGAGATAACGACTGGGTCAAGTATAAGGATTGAATATGAACGATCGGTTGTGAATAGGGAATATTTGACATTGGAAAAAACGTTTGATAAGAACTCAAAACTATTATTCCTGGTTTATAACAATATACAGAAAAAGATCCAAATAAAAACTAAAAATTTTTTTCCGATTTTGATCGCAAAGTAAAACGAATCGTTACCTTAAAAAAAATTTGATTATTTTTCCCTCTTACTCTCCATAATATGAATTTTTCTTGGGTTGATGTAGAATAATTTCTTTTATTTCCATAATAATATCAAATAAATTATCAAAACGGCAAACCTACCCTTGTTATAATCGAAGGTTACAATAATATTTCTTTAAGTTTCGGTCCTAAATGAAGTTCATGTAAGCAAGATGAAGTTTCTATTATAAGAAAATGAGTGTGCTTCAACAGCACTATTTGATTGAAGCTTCTTCGATTTACTAAAATACATAATAAAAATAATAACAGGACTTTTTTCAAATGTTAATTAGTTACTTAAAGCATACTAGTTACTATGATCATACTAATTGCTATAAGCATACTAATTACTATAAGCATACTAATTACTATAATTTCTACCGATAACCCGACATTTTAGGACCCAATTTAGGATACCCACATCATAATAACTTTATAAAGGCTGAATGTGCCCCATGAGGGTCGGTAGATTCCACAGGGTTCATTCCCGGCAGTTTTAAAGATTAAACAGATTAAATAGTCTATCTTTCACAAATGGATTTGAACCCGGAACCTACAGCAAAGCATCTCATCACTCTCCACCGCTCCTACGATTGGTTTTTTATTTAATTACTTTCCAATATTTAAATAAGGGCTAACTAGTACGTTAATTATTTCTAGTAGTAGAATAATTTAAAAAATTTATTAAACTTTTTCTTTAAATCCATTATCCCACAGGCCAAACAAGATAAAAGGGTGGATTTTACAACCCACGTACTTGCTTCACGGCAGAGAGGCGCGCTTTCTCTTGACTATCATGTTTGTAGTAGCAAGGAAATAATAAAAAATAAAACTTTCAAGAAGAAATTATATCACAAATTATTTTGAAAGAACGGCGTCTAAAGGTGTCAATCACTGCAAACAGGATAAGTGTCTTAAAAAAGCAAAAATGTGGAATACAAAAATTACAGGAAAAACAAGAAATATTCAGTTTGAATCTGTGCACAAAAAAAGGTAAACAATTTTGAAGTAAAAACTTTAAATAAAAACTTTAAAATTCAATTTGACAGAAGAAGAAAGCCAAGAAAGCGTCTTGAGAAATATACAATATAGCAATTATACAACAATGGGAGTTCCTGAAATCTTAACAATTACAATGGGGGTTGGTCTGCCGCTCGCCAGACAGGGGTCTATGTATGTATCCCTATGTATCATTAATGTTTCATAATTAATATATAATATGATAAGGTCCAATAAAAGTAGCTTATATATACATTACCCTTAATTATTAAAAATTAAAATTTTCCTACCGAAGAATAAAATCTAAATTAAAATGAGTTCATTTCATTTTAAATGTTTCTCAAGGCCAAAGTGTCTCAACCAACTACTCGCGACCCTGTCATACCTTGACGCAAATGCACCAATGTACGTGTATGTATATATTATGAATATGTAATTGATCAAGGAGTGAAAAGAAAACGCAGGATATTGAGGAATATTTTAGACAATATATGGGTTAATGGACATATATGTTTGAGATCAAACTACTATACAGAAAGATAGAACCAATAACATCAATTAATAACAAAAGGCTGTTGTTCTAAGGACATATCCTCGGAATATCCGATAATCGCCTGACAAAGAAACTATTACTTTATGAAAACTAAGGAAAAATGATTGAAATGTCTCTAGGAATCTGATGGGTCGTAAAGAAATTGATATTATAGGGAAAAAAATCATAGAAAAGGATGAATTTCGAAGAATATTGAAGAAAAGTTACAACGGTTTCAAATTGAGAGAAGAACTCAAAAGACGAAGACTTTTCACAGAAGAACGGAAGTCTCCACTGAGTGAGGGAATCAAGAGTTAATGGCATATCAAAGATAGTAGGGTAACAAGATCCAGACACGGGAAATGATTAAATTAATTAATCTGTACCACTAAAACCCGATAAGGGTTTGAGGTTCAGTATTTGATAGAGGCTGCACTGTTTCTTAGACAAGGTTTGTGCAGGGAGGTGATTTGTCCTAGATCACGCTCAACCACCCTGATTATTCCCCTTATTTTGGGTACCCACTTTTAGAGGGCTGGGTGATCCCCAGGAGGGTCCTAGATCCCATAGGATCCATCTTCGGGCGCTAACAGATTAAAGGTCTGCCAGCGAGCGTGATTTGAACCCAGGACTTTCAGTTCTGCAACTCAGCGCTCTACCACTGAGCCACTCTGCTCCCTATGAAGAATTGTATCGATTGTTGATTCGCAGCCTATAGCGGCTCAAAAGAAGTGGAAAAAAACAAAAATATGCGTGTGTAAATATTGTATTATGAATTTTAAACAGTATAGAAATCCTCGCCTACATGTTAAATATCGCTCATATACTCATACACGTAATTTGTATATCTTGTATATATTCATCATTTTACCACGTTGTTCATGATTTGAGCTGTTCAAATCCCACCCGCTGGCAGACTATTATTTAATCTGTTAGTGGTTGGAGATGGATTTTATGAGACTAGGGTCTTCCCGCTGGAGCCATCCAGTGCCCAAAATGAGTGCAGTGGGTGCCCAAAAGGAGGATGAAAAGTTTGGCGGTTGAGCGTGATATAGGTCAACTCACCCCTCCCTGCACAACCATTGTCCAAGAAACGGTGCATGTCTACCCCAGACCGTTTACGGGTTGTAGTGGTGTAGGTTTATAAACATATATATATATACACACACAAACACCACTAAGATTGTTACCTAATTCTGATCCTGTGTATGTCTTACGAAATTCCCCATATTCTTGGAATTGTTATCTTATCCATTAAAAAAAAATACATTCTTGAATACATATTGTCGTTCCTATTGTTTTTCCTCAAACCCTACTTAAGAACATCGCTAAATCACATGCCCTGACACAAATTTCACATAAATAAAACTATTTCTTATCAGTTCCAAGTATTGAATACATGCAATAGGATCAGGTGAACTTCATATTGATAATACACGTCAATTTACAGCCTTGGACTTGGCGTCAGTTCCGACTTTTAATTTATCTGTTGTTATGTAGGTATATAAGAACGCATTGATGACACCCCGATTGTCTACTTGATTTATAAGCATGATCTATAATTTATATTAGCTGCATGATCTATAAGCTCATATTATTTTCAATTTTGTATTTTCCAAATAATTTACGTTCCTCCTCCACCAATAAGAACGTTGAATAAGCAAAATATATTTAGTTACGTTGACCTTGGAACGTACTGCAAAAGAAGTAGGAGTATAAGCACTAGAGGAGAAGCAGATGGTTGAAGCTAGAATGTTTATGCATGCATAATTTATGTATGCTTATTTATGCTCCATAATTTTTTTTAGGGGTTAAAAAAAATGGAAAGGGAATGATATTCAACACAAAAACCGTTTATAAGCGGTAATAGAAACCCCTTGATTTTTTTCATTGTACTTTGTTTTATATACATACATCCATTTATATAAAAGATATTCTATAATTATTTATAATTTATACTTGTGGTTCTCGAGCTTTAGTCAGTTCTTTAAACTTCTTAAGTTTAAAAGACTGACTGAAGCTCGAAAATTATAGGTTATACATCATAATAACACATAGGCTACAGCAAGGGCGGATTTAGGGGGGCATGGGGGCACGTGCCATCCCTGACAGTTTTTTTAGTACATAATTAAAGGCAAATCAGGAACTTAGCATCTTGAAATTTGCAGATAGGTTCTTGCTATGGGATCAACATGACATGAAATTTTTTGAGACCCTGAGATGCCTGTTGAAACTCGGCGCCCATGTTGTGCACCGCACACCCTGCACATAAGGTAAAGCCGGCCATGAATATATATATATATATATATATATATATATATATATATATATATATATATATATATATATATATACACACAAAAACAAAGTAAAAAAAAAAGTAACTACCAACTGATGAATTAGATTAATATAACTTCGAAGATTTTACTGTGTTCGAATTAATTCGTTGTTTTTGCACTTGATAATCGATCAACTCTTAATAGTAAGCAATAATAATTAATATACACATAATAATTAATAATACAATAAGTTGATAAAGTTATAGAAGAATTGGGCTTACCGAGGAAACGGTTCTTCTATGGATCAAGTGCTCTCAAACAGGTTTCAGCCATTTTTAATTATAGATTTATAGATAGGCACTAACAAAATAATATTTTCAATATAATGATGAGTATCTGGTCCGCAGGTTGTCGCTTCGAGTTGAGTTATAACAAGTTTTAACTGTTCATTCGTTTCATTTTTAATATTTTCCAAAAATACAAGTTATTCTGAGCATTAGTATGGACAAGAGAATGTAATTATGGGTAATGAGTAATGAAATAAAAGTTTCAACCAACATTTCGAAGTATAGATGATATTTATACATCCTTGTTGAAATTTTCATTTCTAGGTTAAATAATTTGCAAAGCATACTCATTACTAGGGTTGCCATATGTCCGCTTTTCGACCGGACAGTCCGGGTTTTTTTTATGTTTGTCCGGTCAAGAAAATCTGGGTAAATTGGGCAAAAGTATGTCTGGTTTTAAAGAAATTTTAATTTTTAAAGACGGGTCTTTAGTGTCATGGGAAATGTATGGACTGACGAAAGAAATCGTCTTGCTGTAAATATTGTAAAAAGTGAACTCTGCGTTTTTTTCAATATTAGCGCTAGTTGCACTGAGTTCAAAGATGACATTTCTTGCAATAAATCTTTGTTAAAATCAGTGCCATCGAATGCTAAATATATCCAAAAGTATATTGTAAGTTTTTCTTCAGTTTCTGTAATATTTATGAGCTAATAAAAAAAATTAAAAAGTTGTCCGGTTTTTTCTCGAACACATCTGGCAACCCTACTCATTAAATAATTACATACTCTTTTTCATTCTAAAGCTCACAAGCTAAATTGTAATTTTTGGAAAATATTATTTAAGAATATAAAACTTGTGACATAACTCGAAGCGACAACCAACGGAATTTTTACCTAGTAATATATTAATATAATACAATGGGGGTACTCTCCGGGCGTCTAATGATGGACCAACCCCCATTTTACAAATTATACAACAGCTCATTTAATTGTATTATTCGTAGCTCAAATTATATGAATGTGATGCAGAATAATGTATTCTGTAGTTAGACTGTATTCTTTTAAATATAGTGTAAGAAGGAAAATAAATAAATATCAAGCCTATATACCATATTACATTTATTCCTATTACTATTTTTAATTTACACTTCAATCATATCACAAAGATAAAATAATTTTTTTTTCATTTTGAAGTGAAAAGATTTGTCTGGCTGGGATTCGAACCCGGTTCTTCTTTAATCTCTAGCGCAGAGCTCTAACCAACTGGGCAACCTGGCTCGTAACACGGCCAGACAAATCCATTCTCTTCACCGAGTTAGAGCACTGCGCTAGAGAATGCAGAAGACTCGGGTTCGAATCCCGGACTGGACAAATCTTTTCTCTTCAAAATAAAAATATTTCAAAATAATCATAAGAATAATAAATAAAAAATAAGTTATAATGAAATAAAAATATTTCACGGTCACTGAAACCTTTATTTTTATATATAATAAAGATATTTAAGATTTATATTATTGATTTTTTTTTTTATTGTTATTCCAACAATTTTGCAAAAAAAAAAATTGCCTCTTTGCCCTTATATATATATATATATATATATATATATATATATATATATATATATACATATATATATATAAATTTTTGATTTAATTTTATATATTTAAATTTTTGTATATATATATATATATATATATATATATATATATATATATATATATATATACACACAAAAATATAGATCCACCCAGTTCATTGGGAAATCAAATGATTAACCAGTTTTAAAGTTTTAAGGTTCAGTTGCTTTGCTAATCCTACAAGTCATAAATTTGTATATTAACACCATCGATTAAAGGAAAAAAAATTACTATTCGAGGATTAGTAACTTAAAATAATAAAAGAAACCTTTAAATAAACCAGTCTTGGTTTCTTATAAATAGTTTCACTATTTAAGGAATTATTGTTTTACTTCCATCCGGATAATTTTCTCTTCCATATTTATACGGTCAACTAATAACTTAAACAAAACTCCGCGATTCAACAATTCTTGATTTCGAATTCGATACAACTCGTTTAGTGCTTCAATGGGTTAAATTAAATATTAAAAGTAATTTTGGAACGAAAATATTCGATTTTTAACAAAGAATTTGGTCCGTTTTTCCATAACTATCATGAGGATTTCACCGACTAACTCATATTGCACTTAGGAAACCAACTAAATATTAGAATTACGGCTTTCAACCGAAAATCGATAATTAGTAACATTAAATCAATAATTTTACAATGCCTCTATTTTTTAAATTAAATATTAATGTATGTAAATATATTAAAAGTAAGTAAGTATATTAAGTGTAAGCCCACTAACAAGTTCATTCATTAAAATTTTAAAAAATATAAACAAATAAGCACACATTATTAATTATAGCTATCACATATAAAACCGGTGACTGGTTTAATCAAGGCATTTAATACACTGTCGCTTAGCCAATAATTTATTTTGATGAATTTATTAACTCTGACTTTATTTTTATTTATTTATTATTTTTTAATAATTAACGAAATGAAATGTTTTTCAATTTTCGCATAGTAGCTGGTATGTTTTTTCCTTTTCTGTGGAATGCAATGTATTATCCTTAATAAATTTTACAATTTGTTTCAACAAAAATAAAAATAATTCGTGCATTAAAGTTGCCACGAATGATCGGTGCATCTTAAGTAATGTGAGTGTGTAAATTTTTTTTGTTTGATGGTGAGAAGGAAAATGCAGTTGATATGAATTTCACATTATTCAAATCTCCAGGTTTTTATAATTAATTTTCTTACATGCTGTTTGACAGTTAGTTTATATGTATCTTCAGACCCGGTGAATAAGTTTTTGAGTCGAATCTTGTCCAGTGATAGTTAATAGTATCTATTTACGAAAGTGGAATTATATCATTCTCGCAGTTTTTAGGCTTGGAATATAGTTATTCTGTAAGAAATAACTGTTTTTCATATCAATGCCTGAATTAGAGCTAAGAGAATAACACGATTCATCTTCCTTAAGTACAAGAAACTCACTTCGGAAAAAAACTTGACTTAAATACTCATTCTGCAGATATATATTAGTGATTAGTCCTATGCACGAACTTAATTAAGTATGTCTACTCACTTATCTTCTTATGGAGAAGAGTACTTGGTGCAGCACGCGTCCACAAAGTGCTAGATATTTCGTTGGACATTTCAAAGAATACGGTACGAGCTGTGGCTCTCGAGTGGTGGGGATAGGAGACTACTTCCTGACTTAGTTTTAAGTTGCGGTGGAAAACTCGCGGAAAATCGCCTGAAAATTATGACAGGGAGCTTATAATAATAAGACAGAAGTGTAGCTAAATTATGCGATAGGTTCCAAAGGCACATATAAAACCACGCATCTACAAGTTTGGTTACGTAACCTGTTATATAACAACAGTGTCGAGAGGGGCTTCGCACGGCTTGCCTCTTTGCCCTTACTCTTTCAGAACTTAAAGTCCGAAAAGTCTGACAGAACTGTGAATTTGAGTGAATTTAAATGTGATTTTTGCCGTGGATCGTGATATGTATATTAACTAGTATCTATAACAAGAAAAAGGTAAATACGTCTATGTTTAATTTTATATTTAAAAATTAACGAAATAATAACATTGCGGTTTAACACTTTCTACTATAATTATCTATCAGGTTCTATTGTCATAATAATCCCAATAATATATACTAACTTCAATTAAAAATACCAAAAAAATTATTACACCATTAATTGAAAGAAATATAAACTTTGTTTATTCCTGAAGATTTTAGGATCATCTTCCTACATCAAATTAAACATAATAAATATTAAATATTTACAAAATACTCTTTAATAATTATTTAAAAAATTAAAGTATTATTTTAAAAAATGTTAAAAGATAGACTTCTTCAAAATGATAACTAATTACCCTTGTTATCAGTACTACCCCAATTACTCAAGTAGTCTCCAGACACTAAGAAGTAAACAGACTTGAAGCTGATATACATTATTATTATGTTTTTATTTATTTGTTTTATATTTTAATATATATCATTTATTTTAACTTTTTTTAAATTAGATAGTTGATTATTAATACATAATTTATTTACAAGTTTATCATTTTTTTAAATAATTCAACATGAGAAAGCTGTATTATATTGTTAAAATTTAAGATTTTTTTTTTTATCAAACTTGATTAATAAAAATGCACACATCACATTATAATAAAATTCTTATAGGAGAAATTTATAAATATTTATCTTTTAGTATTAAAATATTTTTATTTTTCTGTCTGGCAATGTTGAAAAACTTTTAAAACTTCATGAGAATTTTTTAAATTATTATCAAGCCTCATAACTTACAATTTATTTGTGGTTTTTATAAAATAAATTAAATAATTAATTTATAATTGGTTAGCCATTCAATTTATTAAAAAAATTAATTTATAAAATAACATGGTTTTTAAATGTATTTCATAAGTTTTTCAAATAGACAAAAATATCTATATATGATAGATTACATAACAGATGAATATTGGATATAAAGATGCTCACTTATTTTTTTGTAGGGAATGTTTCTTATATAAATAATAAAGACCTGTGAATCTGAAAGGTATTATTTAAGGTATCTAGATGCATCTAAAAATATTAAAAAACAGAAATTTTGGAAAAACACTAATTTTTATCAAAGAGATGATGGTTTAATATTTTATGTAGATATCTAATAAAACCAACAAACTTTATGAAGTAGTGAACATTCTCCTATTTCTATAAAACAATTTCTTCAAGAAAGTTATTAAAAATAAAAAAGCAAAATTACAAATGAAATATTAATGAAATGCTATAAAGTAAATAATAAGTCCTGATATATTACATGAGTGGTGAACTAAATTAAATTTTATCTTGAAGTTTTATTTGCCATTATTAATTTAGACTATAACCACAGGATTGATCTGCAGCCCCGGTGAATAAGTAGTTAAGTCAAATTTTGTCCAGAGAGCGGTAATTGTATTGAGGGAAAAAGAATCATGTCAATTTCATGTTTTTTTTGGCTTGGAATGGAGTTATAATATAAAAAATAAAAACATTCCAAGACTATACCTGACATAGCTACATATGCACTATGAGAATTACTTGGTTCCACTTTCCTAAGAATAAGAAACTCAATTTAGACAAGGGCTGCTGATATTTTTAGTTGATAGTTTTCTATTCTCTTCTCTACGTTAAAAATACTAATCGAAAATGTGACATCACTACTTAAGGATTCAACATACAACCAATTTAATTTAAAAAAGTTTATATAAGCAGCCATAATTCCAGATCGCCATATCGATTATTGAAAAATGATATGCAGTCGACTCTCGATAATTTGAAACTCAAGGGGCCTGAGAAAATTTCAATTTACCAAGAGTTCAAAATAACAGGGTTTAAATATAAATAACCAAGAGGGAGGGAGGATTTTTTTTTCACTTAAGGGAAGACACTTGTTCTTTCTTGAATTCATTTTAATAATACAATAACACAAATCACAGAATATCAGAACAGAAAAAGAGAGAACAGAGAAAACTCACTTTAAGTTTGATGGTAGACTGCGAACTGCAAACTCATTCATTTATGTAAACAATCAGAGGGTCTGTGCATGTATCTAAACAAAGGATGGGTCTATGCATGATAAACGCTTCAAATTATAGAGTAGGGTAGCCCGGACTTCAAATTATTGCATGTTGACGGGCAAGATTCTATTCCTTCAACTTCAAATTACCGAGCGAACCAATTTTTTATATACTGATGTTTTTCAATTTATCAAGTATTTTTCAAGGGAGCGGGAAAAATTTCAAAAGATCAAGAGATTCAAATTAGCGAGTGTCAAATTATCGAGAGTCGACCTATATATATGCCAAATACCATGATTAAATAAATTTTACATATTTAAAAAAAATATGATTAATAAATAAGTTTTTTTTTCTTCTCTTTCCACACATGTCAAATAAAACAACGACAACCAGCAGATTGGCTGACAGTAAAATAAAATACAATAGGATGAGATGCATGAAGAAGAAAGAACAGTAGCCAGTGGTACCTCTCCCTTGGCTTGACTCAATTTCCTATGATAACAAATCCCTCCTCCTAGTGTTCTCAGGCATGAGAGTCGTGGCCATTTGTTCTATCAATGGGTTTGGGTGTACATGTACTTTTCCTTGAAAGCGTTTGTAGTATGTTCGTAACCGTCGGTATTTTTAAGTCAGTAAGAGTTTTGTTATTGACATACCAGGGTGCTTTTGTGACAAGTCTGAATACTTTTGATTGGAAAGTTTGTAGTTGTTTTCTGTGAGTCTGTTTAGTGATGTCATAAATTTGTAATGCATATGTCCAAACTGGTTTTAGTAAGTAAGTGTAAGTGTTTAATTTTTGTCTTGTTTCTAATTTAGATTTTTTCTTGAATAGAGAATACATTAAGTTCAGTTCAGTGATTGGCGTTTTTTCTTAATATGAGGACACCATGTCATTCTCCTATTAAACGTCAAAAGTCAAAAGTATCAAAAGTCCAAGGTATTGTACTTTATCTGTCAGCGAGATGGGTGAGTTATTAAGTTAAATGGGAGGGCATATTTTACGTCTAAGAGTAAAAGTGAAGTGCTGTGACTTTTCGTGGTTCAGTCTAATTTTCCATAGTTGGCACCACTCATTCAACTTTTGTAAGTTTTGCACAAAAAAAGCATAATGAAATAAATAAATACTTAAAAAGATATGTATTAAATAAACAAATATGTATAAAATAAATCTTGGTTAATTATTAGTTGACCGTATAAGTATGAAGAGAAAATGATCAGAGTGACCATGACTAAGGTCATATTCCTTAGATAGTGAAACTAATTATTTTCATAAGATATTCTATTTAACGGAATTATTTTTTACCTCAACCTCACCATTTTCCTCGATGAAATTAATTAATACAAAAACCATTCCAAAATGGTTAACTAAAAAAAAAATTATGAATTCATGAAAAATAGATCAACATTAACAGCTGAAAAATGATCAAGTAGTGCAAGAAGTTATTAAAGAAGCATTGTCAAAAACTAGTCATATTTATTTTTCGAATGCCTATTGCTAAAAGGATACCAAGTCGTGCCTATTTAATTGTAACACATAAAACACAATGAATACTTGCCAGTTGTATCTACTTGCCAATCATTTAAGAACTTTATTATTTATTTTCTTAGTCATGTATACGATCATTATTAAAAAACAAAAACACCTGTACCACTACTATCTATGCAAGGCCTTGGGCTCAGGACATGGTAGTGACTGTACTTGTACTATTTCTAGGACAATGGTTGTGCAGGGAGGTGATTTTACAGATCATGCTCAACTGAGTTTCCCCAAAATTAAGGGTAACCATTTTATAGATGCTGGGTGAGCCCCAGATGGGCTATAGACCCCACAGGGTCCATCTGGGGCTGTTAACAGATTAAATAATATATCTGCTACCTCCAGATTTGAATCCAAAACCTGGGCCAGATTTCAACATGGCAACTCAGCACTCTAAACACTAAGCTATCTTGCTCCCATCATCATCATTATTTATAAAATAAAAATACTATAGAATATAAAGAGTAACATGATTTTATGAATTATTTACTGAAAATTGATACACTTACTGATTGCTGATCTTGGCAACCACATCTGATCTATAAATGATCCTGGTTCAAAAATTATTTTTTCCATTTTCCCATTCTGTATAATCAGCAATATCTGCAAATATATCAATAGTTATATTTAAGTAAAGCACATCTGTAAAATTATACTATTGAAGAGAGCAAGATGTTAATAAGAAAAAGCTGGAAATTTAGTAATCGATTTATTAGAAACATACACAAACAGAGAACACCCAAACAAAGAAAAACAGGGGACTTGCAAACATATAAACTCGATTTTATCTAAATGCATATTTGAGAAGATTAGTTGGTTAATAGTCTGTTTATTCAGAGCCACAAACCATGACACATCAATAACAACCTGCAAACATTAATGTCAGTCCTAGCTTGTTGCAGTATAACAATAACTTTCATAAAAGAAATTGACGCTCATGGATTTACTTCACTGCAATCCACATTATTTAAGAGTTAATTTAGAAAACTTTCATTTATATAACCATGACTTTCCCATATATTTTCTTTTTTCAGCACATATGAATAATTTTGTTAGAATAATGTAGTTGGGTAATGATTTTATTACTAATACTATTTATCAATACTTTCTTCTTCAGATTACTGATTGATGACACTTCTCAGATTCTTTCAAATTCGGTAATAAAAATATTCGATATTGATTACCTTTAGCTTCACCAGGAAAAATTATTATGCTGTCTTCTTTTGGTGTCTAGAACAAATCATGGGAAGGGGGGGGGGGACAACAACAGGGTTACATTTTTTAAAAACATCTTTTTTTTGGAATCAGAGGATGAGTAGGCAAATATTTTTTTCCTCTTTATATTTATAACCACACCTGTCATGTACAAGTAAAGGTAAATCTGTAGATTGGCTGTCAATAAAGGAAAACAAAATGACATTAGAGGCATGAAGAAGAACAGTATTTAGTGGTACGTCTCCTACGGCTTGATTTAATTTCTTATGATAACAGATCAGTCTCCTCCATATGTCGTCAAGCAGTATATTAAAGTAGTAGTATTTTTTCAGAAGTGTTAAAATGTACCGTAATGTGTTTGATTAACATTATACTTTATTGAATTAAATGTCAATCCTGCTTATTGTAATTCGTAAAATAACATTTGTCACAGGGTTTGAAAAATAGTAAGTTAGAGCTGAATGCTGAAAAAATTAAATATTCTTATAGCAATCAGCCTTTTACACTGAATTATTTAAAACCACAGTCCAAATATTTGATATTTATTTAAATTAATTGTTTCTACCTCAATTTTCTGAAAGCATATTGCTGATAATACTTTAGAGAGAATGTTTATACATGCAGATATTTATATTTATTTTTACAGATTCAGGAAGTCTGTTATATGAGAATCAACAATAATGGCTTCAACATCTAAAGATCCTCCAACTGAGATTCTGGAGGAGAAAAAACCATTGCTCTCCAAACCTGGTACCTCAAGTTCACAAGATGCACCTCCACAGGCTCCTCTTAGAAAAAAGAAATCTACTCTCCGTCAGGTAAATTAGAACATTACTTAAATATTTGTTTATGGTATTAATTAAAGTTTGCAGTAGATAATTTGTAACTGATTTAGTAATTTATACTTTCTGATGAGATATTCGGATTAGTATTTTGTAAAAAAAATTATAGATAAACAAAATCTGCTTTTTTATTTATTTATTTTTTTTTATTAATGGCATTGGATACTTCCATACAGCCAGATTTATTTAGTTAATTTGTAATAATGTAAAGAAATGCCAACAGCATGCGGTTTTCCCAGGCGGTCACCCATCCAAGTACTAACCACGCCCGACATTCCTTAACTTCGGTGATCGTACGGGAACCGGTGTGTTCAACCTGTATGGCCGTTGTCCAAAATCTGCTTCTGGAAATGTCAATATCACAAAAGGGCATAACCAAATAATTTGAAAAAGGCAAGTCTAGAAAACTGGGATTAAGGCATTAGACTAATGATAGAAATTACATACATCAGACTAAAAAGGATTTAAGGATCAAAAGCTGATAACTCTAAAATTTCAATAATTGATTTTTTTACATTAGTCAAGAAATTTTGTCAAACTTGATACTTTGCCATCTTATTTCTCATGGTTTTAGTCCGGTCCTGAACCCGAAGTTTTGGGAGAATAATGCATTGCTTGACTAAACCAGTGACAGAAGTGGAAAAGTCAATTTTCAAAACCTCAAATATGGAATAATCCTTAAGTTCAATAGTTATTATACCAACATTACACACTCGTTTGTTTCAGTTACTTTTTGCATTTTTGTAACCCAAACAATAATACGATTTTATGAAACTTAAGAGAGATGAATACATGTCTATAGGGTGTGTGTTAACAAAGACTGATTAAACAAGGATTCTGGTATTTGTGAGAACACTCTGACATAAAATCTTCAGACTAATGAAAGTAGGTAAAGTAAAAAATTTTACTGGGAACATCGCTAGCTTGGATGATGTTATGGTAGCCAAGTTAGGGCCGTTATGATGGACAGGTCACGCGATGAGAATAGAAAAAATGACAATCTCCTAGAAGAAATCCATTACAAGAAGAGTGGGGAGACCGAAAATGGGGTAGATAGAAGCTTCTAACTTTGGTGCAATATCTGTAGAGGTCCAACTCCCTGAGGTTATTGACGGTGGCCCAGATCTGATAACATGTTTTTGAGCTAGATGTTGACTGCTATTCAGTTGTTGCTATACATAAAAAATGGCCACCATAGAACTCGATTTATAAAAATTGTCATAAAACATTTTTTAAAAGGTTGAATAAATATTTAACTTTTCATGACCGAAAGAGAACTTGATATTAATTAACTAATAATGACACTATGGCTATTAGCAGTTCAAATTTTTGATTTAAGTTTTTTTTGATATTGGGTTTAATATTTATTTGGCATCAAGGATGCTTTTATAAATGGTGTTAGTTATAAAGTCACATTTTGTTTTGTTTGGGTTTGTTCCTCAGAAACATACCATAATTATTAACAAAAGTTTATTGATAATAACTCAATGATGCTCGACTTAAAATCAGTTTTCAATTGGGGAAAGGTTCTAGTAAATATGAACTAAAATTAATTATTCAATATTTCAGCGGTAATACTTTTTTTTGGTTAGAGAATCACTCATTTAATGATTAAATAAACCAAAACCACAATTTTCTTATTGTGCACTAGTTGACAGCTTGAAAATGGCTGGTTTACACCACTAAAAAGAAATCAAAATATAGATTCCTAGCTTTATCATGGTCAAGAATTGAAAAATCTCAATTAATTTTTTTTAATTTTAATAATTATTTTATTTTACAGCTATTTCTGGGTGTTATTGTGGCATTACCAAGTGTACCCTTTGGTATGAGCCTTGGATTTTCAGCAATTGCATTGGATGAACTTTCTTTCACTGTCGATGAAGCATCTTGGTTTGGTAAAAAATTATGTTACTAATTTATACTTACTAAAAGCTAGTTTGTACATATTAGGCTTTTAATATTAATATACATATATTACTAGTTATAATATTGATAATAAATTTGTCTTGCAATTTATAAAATCAGAGTTATCTTCTGATATCATATGGGCTAAAAGAGAACAATATTCAAGTAACACTTATCACATACTCAAATCAAATAATCTGCAAACATGTTTTAAATAAAAGAAAAAGTTAGTTATCTAAGTTGTATGCTTGTTATATTTTATGATGAGAATATGAACTATATTTATAATTAAAAAAAAAAAAATTAGCTGGTTTTAATTTTATTTATGAACACCATTCTAATCAGTACAATTTGTAAATACAGGTCAAATTTTTCGTCAATGAAAACCATCATGGCTTACGGTTCATTTAAATTGTTAGTATATTTAAACTGGTTTTGCGTAACATGGTAAAATCTCCTATCTTAATAAAAAATGACAAGTGCTATAAGCAGATGTATTTTTTTGGTGATAATTTAAAATAAATTCAAGAGAATTATGTAACTAAAGCAGTAAAATAAAACAATGAAAAATCTTATCATCACAATATAAATTTTATTCTCGATTATTTTATGTCTTATGAATAATACATTGTGTATGCTTTGTTTCAGCCAGTGTAACTGCTATGGCTTATCCATTTGGAGCCATAGCTGTAGGACCTATCATGGATAGATATGGTAGAAGACCTGCTCTGCTTTCCATAAACTTAGTCAGCTTCTTCGGCTGGCTTCTGCTGTCTGTGAACACAAGTAATCCAACTATATTCAAACTGCTAACAGGTAGAATAATCACTGGCATTGCTGGAGGTCTGGCTTCTGTTCCTGCCACAGTTTATGCAGCTGAATGCCTCTCCTCATCAGACATCTCTAGCCGCAGTGCTCTGGTTACATGGTCGACAATTGCTTTAAGCGCAGGTATTTGCCTAGTATACACCACAGGATCCTATTTGGAGTATTATGCAGTGGCAAGTATCGCAACGCTGATATCTATCGTATCATTCGTCCTTATTGCTATATTTCTACCAGAAAGCCCTGTTTGGTACAGTCTTAAAGGTCGCCATGGTGATGCAGAATGGTCGTTGAGGGAGATCGATATCAATCCTCCTCCTGCACCACCAGAGCAACCTTCTGAAGCAGAAGATAACCGTCAAAACGTTCCTCCAACAGTTACACCTCCACCAGAAACATTTAAAGAGTTACTGAAACCAGAAGCTTACAAACCGCTCTTGATAATGATTGGTTTCTTCTTCTTTCAGCAGTTCTCAGGTGTATTTGTCATAATTGCATACATGGTCGACATAATTAGAGCAGCTGGAGTTATTACTGTAAATCCTTATTTTGTGACTATTTTGGCCGGAAGTTTAGTTTTGGTTGTTTCATTAATTGCTTCCTTTGTTTACCCAAAGACTGGAGTAAGATTGATAGCGATTTTCTCGGGCTTGGGTACTACTGCTACAATGCTCTTTATCGGAACTTTTATCAGCCTAAGGTCTTATTGGATAGACCAATCTCAGTTATACTTTTTGAATTGGATTCCAGTTTTTGCAATTCTAAGTGGTATCGGTGTCAGTACTCTGGGTTTCCTAATTCTTCCTTGGTCTATGCTCGGTGAAGTTTTTCCAAATAACGTGAAAGGATTTGCGGCTGGAATTGCTACTTGCTTTGGCTTTACATTCAGTTTCATAGCTGCTAAGATTTATCCATCTATTCAATTGAGCTTAGGAGTCGAGGGAGTGTTTTTCTTCTTCGGTGTAATGGCCTTATTGGGAACAATTTTTGTTATAATGTTTCTTCCGGAAACAAGAGGTAAAACATTCGAAGAAATTCTACATGAATTTTCGGGTCCGAAAAATAAAACAAACAAATAATTTTTTTAAATCTTATATATTTTAATAATTTAATTTTTTAAACTTATACGAATTTGAAACATTTTGGTTTCTGCTAAGTGCCAATATTTTCTATAAGTGACTGAAAAAATTGTATTCTATCTATTTAAAGTCTATTTTCATAATTTTTATTTATCTCTTCAATTAAGCTATTAAAAAGAAATAGAATGAGCAAGTTAAGTACACCATTCAGTGAGTGTGATCTGAGACTAAGTGAAATTGAATAATTACTAATCTTCAATTTCACAAGGGGAAATAAAAATAAATTCTTCTTAGTTGATGGTCAATTTTAATAATTGTTAATCATTCCTGTATAGGTAGTTTTTGAGGATATTGCTGAATGAAAAATAGAACTATTTAATACATACATTAACTAATTATATATAGAGAAGGAGGAGAAGCTATGACCTGTCAAAGAAGGAGATATTGTATTGTGAAACTTATGAGTCAAGATTGTAATGAAGTGAATCTTATTATATAAATGTTAGGTATAGGTAGAAAAAAGAAAGTATCTCTAAAATATTTTAATACACTGTGCTATGTATTGTAGCATGAATGTAAGATAAATAGAGGTAAAAATATTTTAATATTATGAATTTAAGGGAATTGCACCATTGTATATGTTATATATTAATGATTATATTTAATATTTTGTAATGGATACTAAAATTGATGTCTTAATGCTTAACAACCCACCTTTCAGTCAATTAAGTCATGGTCAATTTATTCCTCCTCCATCTGTCCTTCCTTTGATCATTTCTGGTTTTTATCATAAACTCTTTCATTACTTGAGATTCAAATGCTAAGAATCTCCCAACAGTCAACTGGTCCTCTTTATCCATATTTTAAATTGGGCTATAACTATAAGAAAATATATAAGATTTCTTCTGCTCACTAATCTATACCTGAATTAAAAATGGTTACTGGAACTAAAACAATAATAAAAATTCCTAATAATCTTATTCCTTAATATATGATCATCATATAATATAGAATGAAATAGATATAAAAGTTTTCATTCATTCTAATATACTTTTACTGTTATTAAATATGAGGTAATGAAGTTCATGATTCTGAAGTTAATTATGCATTCAAAAGTTATTATAAACAGTTTTTTATTAATATAATAACCAAATTTCTTCCATAATTTTATTTTTAGGAAGTTTTAGATACTTATTTTTCAACAGAAAATCTAGTGTACTTCTCAAACACACGCTTATCTATTTTCCACATGTTTTATGATGGAAAATATTTAACATCACACAGATTGCTTAAAGTAGAATGTCTTGAATGATTATAGTTGACCTTGTGTACATATGTGGAAGAAAATGGTTCAGGTGGAGCAAAATAATTCAGGTGGAGTTCAATAAATTTCTCTTAAGTAGGGAGAAATGTTTATTAAAGAGCCAACGTTTTGACCCACATTGCAGGTCTTTTTCAAGGCTAAATATGCAAAATAAAGACAATTAGAAATTACTAAATTATGGTAATTATTAAAGTTAAAATGTATAAGCATCAAGAGTATTAATAATAAAGTGATAGGAATGTAGTACAAAAAGTAATAAAGTGTAAAATAAGTAATACAAAGTAATAAAAAAGAAGGTAATACAAATTTATGAATAAGGTAATAAAGATACAAATTAAAATTATAATTGGTAAATATTAAAATTAACATACATAAGTATCAAAGTATCTGAGCGGTGGAAAATACAAATGGGGGAGGGGGAAGGGCCTGAGAAATATATACTGGTTCTTCTTATAAAATAATGTTTGTTATTACTTTTGATACTCCTTTCCTATTAATACTCTTGATACTCTTGATGATTATACATTTTAACTTTAATAATTACCATAATTTATTAATTTCTAATTGGCTGTATTTTGCATATTTAGCCATTTTTAATTGTTTGTATTTTGCATATTAAGCCCTGAAGAAGACGTTTGCCCTGAAGAAATGTGGGTCGAAACGTTGGCTCTTAAATAATCATTTCTCCCTACTTAAGAGAAATTTATTTACCTCCACCCGGACCATTTTCTTCCACTTAAAGTAGAACACTTTATTTTTTACTATTTCAGATATAATTTCTATTTATTTTATTAGTTTACAGCCTTAAATCACAGCTGATTGTAATGTAACATGGTGTGCTATATAAATTGCCAATAATATACATGGCTATCTGCTTATGCTCTAAAATGAAATGATTGGTATTTTAACATGTATAGTTTACTTACATGAAAATAAATAAATTTTGCTCAAATAATATAAATATAGATTATCATTAAAAATAACATGAAGACAATTACAGAGATATGATAAAAAGATCAGATGGGATCCAGTGTAAGTAAATAAGATAGACAATGATTGCGTATGTGATGGCATAAATATAATAAGCTTAAAAACAAAGCTATAATTTTCTTGAGCCAATCATTTTCACGTATTTTAAAACTGATTTAATTATAATGAAATGGTGTTTTATACCTCCATATGACTTTCATTATATGTGTTGTTTGTTCTCTCTTCTCGGAGAAACTAGAATTTAGCAAGAATGCCATCATCTTCCATTATTGCTTTATTGCATATTCAATTTTTGTTCGATATAGAAACACATAAAGCCTCAGTAATCAGAAATGAACCTAGAACAAATAAAATAAAGATTTAGAACTTAAATTTCACTGGCTCTAGATATTAGCTTAAATCATACTAAAAGAAATATAAATGTTATATGCTCACTGTAAACTAAGCATCTGGATATGAGTGGATGAGCAGTCAAGTAAAGGTGACAATTTAATATATTTTAATATATGATGAAATAAAAGTTAACAGGTTTGTATCATATATTATAAAAAGATAAAACTATAAAATTGTTATTTATACGTTTTTGAACAGGATATGTATTGTAACAATCATTCTATAAGGACCCATGAAAAAAAAAGTCAACATTTTTTTTTAACACTGGCCTACACTACTTGTCAAGTATAGATAAAGATTGAGTATAGATAATCGATGTTCTTGAAATATCGATCGTTCTTGTTTATTTTATCGATGCTTATTGATGAAGAATAAACATCGTTGTTTTTTAATATTTTTAACCTATTACATAATAAAATTTTTTATGTAAGGAATGAATTTTATATGTATTCTCTTTATCTCTGGAACAATAGTCGAATTCATGCAAGTGAAGTTGAGGGGGTCCGACTTCTACATTTCTCAAATTCCATCTATGGTTTTTTTTTTACGCATGCGCAAACGCTTTTCTCTTGATTGGCCCATGTTTTGAAAATATCTAGTCCAAATTTGGAATTAATATGTGGATGATTATAAAAAAAAAGATTGTTACCAATCTTATCAAATTTCGACTAATAAAGCACAAATATATCAACCTATACACAAATATATTTCAAAAATGGCTTTTCTGAGTGGGTACAAATTTAAGGAATGTTAGAGGTGTGTGTTAAATCTACATATGTATTTAAAGATTCCATCTACTACATCCCCTTATGGACATTATCTTTAAAAAGTTCTAGTATGAAAAAAAAGAGTGAGCTATGGGAAATGTGTATAACTCGGTAATCATTTCATCAAGAAATAAAAGTTTCATCTAACATTTCGAAGTATAGTTGATGATATATGTTTGTAAAAACGTCCATTCCTTGATGAAATGATTGCCGAAATTACAAATTTAAAATAATTATTCTTTTTTTCCAGACTAAAACTCATAATTATTTTTGTTTTCGAGGATACTAAAAAGGAAATGAATGAAAAGTTAAAACTTATTGTTACTCAACTCAAGGCGACAACCTGCGGAACTAATACAAAAAAATCGCTATGGTCCTATATGACTAACTAGAATACTTATTTACTGTTGACTAACATTATAACTTATTATTGACAATTATTGACAAACCTAGAACTAACTTAGTGAATACTCTCCACAAACTAACCATAGCATCTCTTCTCCATTTCTCTATCCTCATTCATCTTAGAGCTGGTATATGTACATGCAAAAGAAGAGGGGAGGTCAAGAAAGTTTATATTGCCAACAACCAGGAAGCATTGATGATATTTACTTGTTACAAATTCAATTTATGAACACTTTACTTCAGGGCGTTGCCATATAATTGCAACATTCGATGGTTTGTTTTTACTGTTAAGAATTTCTTTACACGTCAATAGCGCCAACTATGAACAAATTTCTTTATCAGGATCGGTTTTCGGTAGCCACCGCCATTGGCGTAACTAGAATTGACTCTTGGGGGGTGGGGGTTAACGTCCACCAGTCAACCACTCCAACGTAGTACTCCCTTCAAAAAAAGATGTCTCGTAATATAGGTATAATATGTATTATACTAAAATCATGTAGCTTCAAATTAAATAAATAGATTATAATTTTATATAAATGTTATTTTGGAAGTTATTTTTGGAAGGGCAATCAAGAAGTAGCTTTTAAATACAAGTAACCCTATTAATTGTTTACAATAACGTACTACACTTAATTGCATAGGGAACTTTCTAGACCCATCCCGAGTTTACTTCTAGATTCTAAGAATTATCTAAGCTGTTCTTCTCATATTTGCGATCTTATTTTTGCCGCTAGATGCAACTACTGAGGCTATAATAATATAATTACTTGTAAATAAACAGTATTACGTTTTGGTTTGTCTTTTAAGCGTACCTTTATTCATTAAAATAACTGTGTTTGCACTTTCTTTGTTGTGCTTTTGGCATTATTGACTCTTACTACTGTAATCCCACAATAATAATTTTGAAAAAGTAAAATCCTTCAAAGTTTTTTTTTTTTTAAATTGTTACTTACAATTTATTTTAAAAACTTTTCTAAGCAATGGGGGGGGGAGGTTCATCTCAAATAAATCCCCTCCCCCTTGTTAGGCCTATGGCCATGACGACCACAAATAAGCTTGGAAAGGTTCTGACCTTAATGGCAATCAGCAGAAGAAGTATTTTGGGTTTCTCACCTAATCTTGGAGGGAGTTGTTTTTGGAAGAAGAATGTGAGCCGGTTGAGATAAGGCGGAGGAAGGCTGTCAGGGCCACTCCTGTCCCTCAGGACCTACAAGGACTCTTATAGCCCCTCTTTCAAGCAAACAAGGGCAAGCCAGCCCTTTGGGATCTGTCCGTAGATTGCCTTCTGTTGTCTCCTAGCGTCCTATCATTGACCAATAGATAGGGCTCCGATTGCTTGTCTTAGGGCTTACTGACGAGGGTTTTATTTAAGAATTAGTCAACGGTGGGAGTATTTGTTGAATACAAACTACAATAAAGGATGAATTAAAAAAAAAAAAAATTGTAGATTCAAAGTTTTCAAATAATTTAAAATTAATTGGGGATATGAAGAGTTAATGGATTGAATAAAGCCATTTCTGACCACAGCTCGGTTTTATCATTGGTTAGAATAAAAACCTTCTATGCCGAAGATCGCGGGTTCGTAGCCAGGCAGGTGGTCTTAGCATTTTTACCTGTACCACTACAAGCCATGAAGGGTCTTGGGTTGAGTGAGACTGTACTGTTTCTTAGACAAGGGTTGTGCAAGGAGGTGATTTGCCCTACGCTGGGTGAGCCCAGGAGGGCCCCCCATATCAGATCCCATAGGACCTATCTCCGGCCGCTAACAGATTAAGTAAAAGTGCCAGCGAGAGGGATTTGAACCTAGGTCCAACTCAGCGCTCTACCACAGCCACTCCGCTCCCCATTTAATTGATATATATTTTATTATTTATTTGACAGTAGAATATAGAGTCGTAAGATATAAAATATCACCATAGTCGATCCCGAAGCTATCTTGCTTAATCAAGTAAAATCTGAGACTGAGACTTATTGGAAGCGAGAAGATTTACGATTGGGCATGTTAATCACGTATTGAGCTCGGCAACGGCTAGTTCTAATTAGTGTCCTCCCGCAAGGCATATCAATACCTACATTATAACCTTATTTGCTGGATATATGGCTCTGCATCAAGCGCATCTGTTGAGACAAATCCTAGTCCGAGCTTTACAATTCTAGATTGAATATTGTTATAATCAAAGTGTATGGAATATTGCAATTCATAGTTTTAACATAAATATTATTATTTATTATACGTAACTCATATGCTATATGAGGAATTCATGATCAAAACAGGATAACTCAGAAATTTCAAAATTGTGACTTTTTCACATTTTTTTCTTGTTTAGTCTAACAATTTTGTTCAATGCGACTAATGGCCGCCTTTCTTATGGTTTTAGTCCGGTTCAGATCCTGAATTTTTAAGGTCGAATAAAGCATTGCTAGGCGAAAGGTGAAAAAGTCAATTTTCGAAATTTCTGAGTTATCTGCTTTTGATCCTATACGCATCAATTATGTATAAAAAATGACAAGTGTTCATAAGATTGAAGAAAATGAAGGACAAAATCGATTCGGGAGGGTGAGATATGGTGAAGTGTAAGAAATGGTGTCCTGATTGTTATCTTGGATTAATCATGTTTTGAATGGAAAATAGTTAAAAGAGTATTTATGGTACTAATGTTTGTTTTTCAAGATCTCTCTACTACCTTCTTTTCGAGCCTCAATAGTGTTTTTGAGTAGATTCAGTGTTTATATGTTCATGTTTTGAATGGAAAATACATTTTGCAAATCCATAAGTCGTTTTATCCGGGAAAATTTGACGATTTATGGGAGAGATTGAATCTTTGGTAATTTCAAAATCAGGTTTCATAATTGTAGGGACTGGAAATCATACGTATTTACATTAATTTAGTATACAAATAAAATCTGTACCCCTAGAGCTTATGATGGATCTTGAATTCGGTAAATAGTGGTTTGGACAACAACAAAATGCACTGATTCTAGGACAACGATCGCTCATGGATCACTCTCAACATGTTAATCATTTCTGCCCCAATTTAGGGCAACCATTATATTGAGGCTGGGTGAGCCCTAGAAAGGTTTGTAAATGTTACAGGCGATTCCGTGGCTGTTAACAGATTAAATTATCTATCGGCCACGACAGGATTTGAACCCGGAATTTTCAGCATAGCATAGCAACACAGCACTCCAAACACTGACCCCCCACTTCTACATATTATACAAATAATTATAATTTAATATTTTTGACATAGTTATAATTTAAGATTTTCTTCCGGTCATAAGTAAATGAAGATATGGTCTCAATTTACTGGCCAAATATAGCCATTCGAACAGATCAATGGACGATCACTTCGAAACTTTGTCCGGTCTTTCGTAAGATCAAGTTGTGTTCGACTTGAGAGGACTTCGACTAAGTCTGCGGTATTCTCTACCACTACCTTCCTCCTTGGCATCTTCCCAAATAGTTTCCCCTCAAAGAGCAGGGGTCAAGATTCAATAAATAATAGAAAAAAGGGGAGAACATAATAATACCAATAAATAAATAAAAACTCATAAACCTTACATTAATATAAAAAATACAATTGTAAAACAATAATGTCTAAAAGACTACAGCTAAAGAATTGTTAGATAGTTTTTTTTTATTGATAAGTAATTATTCTATTACACATAGCAGTAACTAAATGAATCCGCATTATTAGAGAGGAAAATAGTTGACTGGAAGATCTAATGAAGGATGGAATTTTTTGGGTGCAGTCATAAATAACACCAAATAAGTGAAACTTATTTTTTATTAGTGCCGACGTTTCGACCTACGTTGTAGGCCATCTTCAGGGCTATGAGAGAAAAACAAACAAAACAAAAATAATTCAAGGAAGAAATAGTTGGGGGTGCAGTCAATGAAAACATCAAAATAAGGATAACTTATTTATTATGTGCCGACGTTTCGGCCTACAATGTAGGCCATCTTCAGGGCTAAGAGAAACAAAACAGAAATATATAAAAACGTAGCAGCAACAAGAATATATAAAGTGGTACAGGAGTGGAAATAAATTAGATTTTTGAAATAAAATTAGATATGATGAAATAGTGAATAGAAGATATAAGATAAATAAGAATGCATATAAGACAGGTTACAGAATAATAAACTTAAAATAGTGATGGATAAAAATAAAATGTAGATGATGAACAGAAATTCTAATAGTGACAGATAAAATAATACAAGAATAAGAATATAAAATAGGAAAAATACATGTCAAAAAGGGATAAAATGTAAACAATAATATAAAGGGAAAGAAAAATGAGGAGGTAAACGGAAAGATACAAAATAAGAAGATAAAATATAGAAAAAGGGGGGAATAAAGTGTAATAATACAAGCATAAATAGAAAGAAAAGCTTGATAAATTTCAAAAATTAAACATTGAAAAAAAAAAAAAAAAAAAAAAAAAGGGGGTATATATCTATGAACTATGAAGAATGAAAAGAAAAGGAAAAAAAGTGAGGAAAGTTAATATGTAACTGTATACAATTAGAAAGAAGTGGCATAAATGCAAAATAAGATGAGAATTTAATATAAACATATAGAAAGTAGGTGAAGAAATACAGTAGATGAAAAATATGAGGCTAAATAAGAATGAACTCTATACTATTAACATATGATGGATGCCAAAAGTAGGTGTGAGAACAGGTGCGAAGAAAGGTGAATGTGAAAAGGAAGGAGATAAGATAAAAGTGTACTAACCGAATAAAACAACTTGCAGGTTAGGCCGCTCAGAGACAAGTAAGCAAGAAAACCGTTACACCGGGCAGGCGGAGGCGATAAAGGCGATCTCTGACGGCCAAAAAATAATGACACAGGAGGGGGAAGGAGAAAGGTAGAATCGGTGGATGTAAGAGACCGTAAATAATGTAAAAGGCGTGAAAAATTAAAAATAAATAAAATTAAAAAGGAAAATTGCAGATGCAGTGGATATAAGTGACCGTAAAAAATGTAAATTGAGAGAAAAATAAAAATTAAAAGTGGTATTATATCTATGAACTATGAAGAATGAAAAGAAAAAGAAAATAAGTGAGGAGTGTATACCCAACACAAATACTCCATTTCCTCCCACAACCCAACCGCTTCTAAACTCTCTGAACACGCCCTATCCTTTAACCACATTTTTGACTTCGAAAACACGTCGATCCTAGCCTCCGTTCCTAATTATAATAAACGCATCCTCTCAGAAACCATTCACATCAATTTAGATTCCTCTACCGTTAATGCCAAGACCGACTCCCATCACCTATCCCTAACCTACGCCCATATTTTTAATTTACTAAAATAACCTTACATTCTTAATTTATTATGCCTTTTTTTAATTACATTTTGACCATTTGACTTTTACTTTTTATTTTTCTAGAGATCGCCTATATTATATTAGATCGCCTATATTATATTCTCATCTTATTTTGGCATTTTTGCCACTTCTTTCTAATTGTATACAGTTACATATTAACTTTCCTCACTTATTTTCTTTTTCTTTTCATTCTTCATAGTTCATAGATATAATACCACTTTTAATTTTTATTTTTCTCTCAATTTACATTTTTTACGGTCACTTATATCCACTGCATCTGCAATTTTCCTTTTTAATTTTATTTATTTTTAATTTTTCACGCCTTTTACATTATTTACGGTCTCTTACATCCACCGATTCTACCTTTCTCCTTCCCCCTCCTGTGTCATTATTTTTTGGCCGTCAGAGATCGCCTTTATCGCCTCCGCCTGCCCGGTGTAACGGTTTTCTTGCTTACTTGTCTCTGAGCGGCCTAACCTGCAAGTTGTTTTATTCGGTTAGTACACTTTTATCTTATCTCCTTCCTTTTCACATTCACCTTTCTTCGCACCTGTTCTCACACCTACTTTTGGCATCCATCATATGTTAATAGTATAGAGTTCATTCTTATTTAGCCTCATATTTTTCATCTACTGTATTTCTTCACCTACTTTCTATATGTTTATATTAAATTCTCATCTTATTTTGCATTTATGCCACTTCTTTCTAATTGTATACAGTTACATATTAACTTTCCTCACTTTTTTTCCTTTTCTTTTCATTCTTCATAGTTCATAGATATATACCCCCTTTTTTTTTTTTTTTTTTTTTTTTTTCAATGTTTAATTTTTGAAATTTATCAAGCTTTTCTTTCTATTTATGCTTGTATTATTACACTTTATTCCCCCCTTTTTCTATATTTTATCTTCTTATTTTGTATCTTTCCGTTTACCTCCTCATTTTTCTTTCCCTTTATATTATTGTTTACATTTTATCCCTTTTTGACATGTATTTTTCCTATTTTATATTCTTATTCTTGTATTATTTTATCTGTCACTATTAGAATTTCTGTTCATCATCTACATTTTATTTTTATCCATCACTATTTTAAGTTTATTATTCTGTAACCTGTCTTATATGCATTCTTATTTATCTTATATCTTCTATTCACTATTTCATCATATCTAATTTTATTTCAAAAATCTAATTTATTTCCACTCCTGTACCACTTTATATATTCTTGTTGCTGCTACGTTTTTATATATTTCTGTTTTGTTTCTCTTAGCCCTGAAGATGGCCTACATTGTAGGCCGAAACGTCGGCACATAATAAATAAGTTATCCTTATTTTGATGTTTTCATTGACTGCACCCCCAACTATTTCTTCCTTGAATTATTTTTGTTTTGTTTGTTTTTCTCTCATAGCCCTGAAGATGGCCTACAACGTAGGTCGAAACGTCGGCACTAATAAAAAATAAGTTTCACTTATTTGGTGTTATTTATGACTGCACCCAAAAAATTCCATCCTTCATTAGATCTTCCAGTCAACTATTTTCCTCTCTAATAATGCGGATTCATTTAGTTACTGCTATGTGTAATAGAATAATTACTTATCAATAAAAAAAAACTATCTAACAATTCTTTAGCTGTAGTCTTTTAGACATTATTGTTTTACAATTGTATTTTTTATATTAATGTAAGGTTTATGAGTTTTTATTTATTTATTGGTATTATTATGTTCTCCCCTTTTTTCTATTATTTATTGAATCTTGACCCCTGCTCTTTGAGGGGAAACTATTTGGGAAGATGCCAAGGAGGAAGGTAGTGGTAGAGAATACCGCAGACTTAGTCGAAGTCCTCTCAAGTCGAACACAACTTGATCTTACGAAAGACCGGACAAAGTTTCGAAGTGATCGTCCATTGATCTGTTCGAATGGCTATATTTGGCCAGTAAATTGAGACCATATCTTCATTTACTTATGACCGGAAGAAAATCTTAAATTATAACTATGTCAAAAATATTAAATTATAATTATTTGTATAATATGTAGAAGTGGGGGGTCAGTGTTTGGAGTGCTGTGTTGCTATGCTATGCTGAAAATTCCGGGTTCAAATCCTGTCGTGGCCGATAGATAATTTAATCTGTTAACAGCCACGGAATCGCCTGTAACATTTACAAACCTTTCTAGGGCTCACCCAGCCTCAATATAATGGTTGCCCTAAATTGGGGCAGAAATGATTAACATGTTGAGAGTGATCCATGAGCGATCGTTGTCCTAGAATCAGTGCATTTTGTTGTTGTCCAAACCACTATTTACCTTTTTGACATGTATTTTTCCTATTTTATATTCTTATTCTTGTATTATTTTATCTGTCACTATTAGAATTTCTGTTCATCATCTACATTTTATTTTTATCCATCACTATTTTAAGTTTATTATTCTGTAACCTGTCTTATATGCATTCTTATTTATCTTATATCTTCTATTCACTATTTCATCATATCTAATTTTATTTCAAAAATCTAATTTATTTCCACTCCTGTACCACTTTATATATTCTTGTTGCTGCTACGTTTTTATATATTTCTGTTTTGTTTCTCTTAGCCCTGAAGATGGCCTACATTGTAGGCCGAAACGTCGGCACATAATAAATAAGTTATCCTTATTTTGATGTTTTCATTGACTGCACCCCCAACTATTTCTTCCTTGAATTAGAAGATACAGTCAACCAACTCTTCTCTAACATAAAAACAAAAATAACTATAAAAAAAACATTGCAGTACCAAGAAGGAATATAATAACATATAGAGTTGTAGAAAAGTAAAAAAATTAGGGATGGATATATTATTGAGGATATATATGGATACAAAATTTACAGAAGGGTGATAATGCAACGAAATACAAATGAAGAAAGAAAAAGAGAAAAAAGAGAAAGAAAAATGAGAAGGTAAACAGTAAGATATAAAATGAAAAGGTATCTATGTAAAATGGTGAGATTTAAAAAGAATCCGCACTATATTTAGCCGTATAAACTGAATCAATAAATAATTAAATATAATACAAAATCGATAAAACCTGAACCACCGTAACACATGAAGGGTATTGGATTCAGTACAAGGAAGAGACTGTATAGTTTCCAATCCAACGGTTAATACCAGGTGATCTGGCCGAAATTATGCACGTCTGCCTTGTTTACTCCTAACTGTAGAGGCTAGATGAACCCCAGGAAGGTCTTCAGATCCTAGAATTGATTCACTTCAGTTAACAGAATAGATTATTGATTTTAATAGCCATCCTTTAGTCATGACCTTCAGATCGGAAATACATCACATTTACCTACCATCGCTTCAACTTTATCATTAATATTCGTAACTTTAGAATATGCTATGTATTTTATTTTATAATCATCTTAAAACAGTAATGACATTTTTTATCAATAAATAATTTCTTTAAACCACTGATTACTTTTTTGGACGTCCTGATGTCCCCTGACTTGATGATTAAATAAATTAAACATATTAAATAAATTATCCCGTACAGCCGGATATCGACACGGACCTTCGGCACGGCAATCCAGCGCTCTGTCACTGAGCTACTATATTATTCTTCGGAAAGTAAAATAGTATTTTTATTTTTATTCATATATAAAATGCAGGAGGGGGGGTTGGAGTGATTATTGAGATAGTGGGGGTCTATACTGGTGGGGATGTGGTGCAGTTAAAGGGAGTGGTTGATTTTTTGCCCGCTAGGAGCGGGCCAGGCGTTGAGTGGTCCCGTGGGACCAATAGCCAGCTATCAACCCCTAACCTCCACCAAACCTAACTTCCTTTATTCCCGTCCCTACCTTTCCTAGCTACCACTTGGGATTTAATAAAAACTTCTCTAAAATGTAAATATTAATTAAATAAATATTAATAAGCGTTGAACTAGGAATTCTATATATTGAGCATACAAAAAAGAAGAAAAAATGGAACATACTTTCAAAGAAATTTACGTCGTTAGGTAATCATTAAACAATTTCAATCCAATGTAATGACAGTTTCTTTGGATTAGAGCCGTATTTATTTTCTATATTGAATAACAATAATAACAAGGCTTCAAAAAAGGATAATTGCATTTTATAGTCACTCGTTAAGGTTGAAATCCATTAGACTGACGAATCGGATTTTTACGTATTTTGAAGAAAAGATGACCAAACCTGGCAGGTTCAACCGTCTCATTATGAAACTGTATACTGACGTGGGTTTTTTTTTTAAAAATATATTTATTGAAATTTACAACTGTATACAGAATACATCAAGTAAATATAATGAAAGATGAATCATGTCCAGAGACCAAGGCAAGTAGAGAAACTACCCCAGTGGTAGTACAAGAAAAATCAAAGCTGAAGACGAGAAAGAAATGGACGGAAGAAAGAAGGGAGCAGCAATAGCGACGAATGAGGGAGTATTGGGCGAATGTCAAGAAGAAATACAAAAAATACAGTTGAAATGACATGGTCTTTAATAGGCTAATAACGAAAAAAAAATAACAAGGCTCAAGGAAAATTCTTACAGGCGACTGCATAACTGTGAGCTCTCTCTATACTCACGTTAAAAAATGTCGGCTGCCATGAGGAAAAGCAGAATTTAATTTTATGGGCAATTTGCTGAGATTGAAACCCATAGGAACGCCAGACAGGATTTTCATCCATTTTAAAGAAGACCAAACCAGCCTGGTTCGAAAAGGTAGAAAAAGACTTTCAGGAAATGGAGATTACTTGTGAGGATATTATACAATGTAACCATCTAAGTATGGAACTAAATGCCCACTAGGATTTTAAAGAAAAACCAAAGCCGATTATGGGAAACAAATGGATGCAGGGAAGAAGGAGAAACGCCGGCAACCCCTAGGACCATGAAATGACGTGGTAATTAGTAGGCCAATACAAAAAAAAAAAAAAAAAAACAACATTAGAAAACCCAAAAGCTATGATTTATTTAAAGGATTAAAACCCTTGGTTATGCCGTCCTTCGGAAGGGATGTAAAATGGGATTCTCCAGATTGCACTAAGATACTCTTTAAAGGTTCCTGTACTAATTATACCTGAATAGACTAAATTTATTACTCCCACTGTAGCTTCATTCGATAAGAAATAGCAACATAATTGACGTTTAATGAAAAAACAAACAAGAAAAATAATACGATAAAGAAAAAAATTATAATATATGAACATCACAATTAAAAATAAATTAAACAATAGCAGTGAATAGGAGAAAAGAACAAAGTCCACTTTGTCATCCCCATATTGTGGGCGAGCTTGTTTCGCAGTTCCCGAGGGCATAATGTAAATAACATGCATATGTATGAATGCGTTAAAAACAATTTATTTTATTTTACATAGTTTTAATTTCTATATATTAACTATTGTTTAATTTATTTTCACTTGCGTTTCTCTCTCTATTATATAAAAGAGTTATTAATAACCTTGTATTGTTTAACTTACATATGCAATGCAATTACAAAGAAAGTGGGGTAGTGCTAGAGCTCAGTGCTAGAGCTGTGTCGGAGGTTTCAGTTTGAAATCTGGCTGTATTAGATAAACTTTGATTCAGTAAACAGCCGAGGATGTATCCTTTGGAATCTGTAGAGCCTCCTGGGGCTCAACCAGCCTCTTTAAAGCTGGTACCCAAAATAGAGGGAGGTTGAGTGTGGTCGCGGACAAATAACCTACCTACTGCAGCCTCTACCACTTACTGAGGCCATGATTGTTCATGGGTTGTTTTGGGAATGGATTTAAAAAAAAAATTATCGATCCTAATAATATGGGTGGAAGTACTCAATGTCTGAACACTTTTTACTATCATTCTTAAATATAAGTAACCTGTAAAGCGATCAGCCGGAGAAATTACCTCCCTTCTCAACCTATGCCCTAGAAACAATACAATCTCAAAGCCAAATCTACACTCTACCAAAAGACTCTTCATGGTTTGTAGTGGTAAGGGTTTAAAAAAAGAAGATATAACTACGATGTAGGTACGATAATTTAAGGGGAGCGGAGTGGCTCAGTGGTAGAGCACTGAGTAGCCATGCCGGAAATCCTGGTTCAAATCCCGCTGCAGGCCATGATTTTTATTTAGTCTGTTTGCAGCGGGAGATGGATCATATATAGGATCTAGGGCCCTCCTGGGGCTCACCCAGCCTCTATAAAATACTAAAATAGGGTACCCAAAATAAGGGGGAAAACCTGGCGGTTGAGCGCGACCTAGGACATCACCTCCTTGCAGAACCTTTGTCCATGAAACAGTACCGTCTCTACTATGTACTGGACCCCAGACTCGAAATGGTTACAGGTTTTCTTTTTAATATTCTCGAAAATAAAATTAATCGTGAGTTCAGTATGTAAAAAATGAGTGTAATTATTGGAAATGAGTATATTTTGATAATCATTTCATCAAGAAATGGACGATGCAATAATCATCTGTATAATATATCATCTGTTCTTCGAAATGTTTATTTCATGACAAAATATTTACCGAAATATACGAATTTCCCCATAATTACTAGTCCAGGATCCCTGGTCCATTTTTGCACTTGATTACTATCAAGCTGAATCTTCGTGAATAGCTTCTTTTCGATGAGACGCCTAACAATTTCCTGGGCGAAAATTCTTGATTGTGGTAGCTATCAGAGGTGGCAAGGATAATATATGTCGATTTGGTGATTCTCAAAAATTTATTACTAACTGGTTTTTTTTTTGTTAAATCTCAAGATAATTATCTGAATTATTTGAAAAAATGTCTGGCCTACAAAATCTATGGTTTGTAGGACAATATGACTATTAAATTATATAAATATTAACTAAGTAAAAAAAAAAAGAATCAGCTCGATTGTCATCCTTTTTGATGACGTTGTTATCGATACATGTTGGAAGGAGGGGATTCTTTGATCAAACCTACGTTTTGCAGGACAAATATTTTTCCAAATAATTTGGATAATTATCTTGAGATTTAACAAAAAAAACCCAGTTAGTCATAAATTTTTGAAAATCATAAAATCGACATATTTTATCCTTGCTACCTCTGCTAGCTACCACAATCGAGAATTTTCACAAAGGAAATTGTTGGGCGTCTTACCGAAACGAAGATTCAGCTTGATAGTAATCAAGTGCAAAAATGGTCCATAGATCTTGGACTATACATTAGTTTTTCAAACTAAAACTCACGATTTTTTTATTTTTCAGAATATTAAAGAGGAAACGAATGAAAAGTTATAACTTGTGACAGAGCTCGAAGCGATGACCTGCGGATCTGGTACCGATTTTTGGTCCATAGAAAGAAGTTTGTAAGCAGAGATCGGTGGTGTCGGCTTCCAGGCCTCGGGTTCACTAAGCCTTATTTATTATTATTATTTAATGGTAAGACTAGATATATGAGTGTATCGTCTCTACCGTTTACTTAGATTTATGAAATCAATAATGTGTGACGTTACCGACAATCTACGGAACTGATACTCCCTAATGTATTAGATCAATCTTAGGGTGATCTACGTCTCTACCATACTACTTATAGTAGTAGTATAGATACTAACCATATGCTTAGATATACTTCTTTAATAAATAAAATCTGAACCACTTCTTAATCCCTAAAACACAACCCATCTTGTTCTTGGGTTCAAGAGAGAAGTGGAACAAAATAGGAAAGCACTTGAGCCGATAATAAGTGGTATCTGGAAATATTAGAAGGGAAGAGGTTTGATTGTTTGTGGGGGCTCAAGTGTCTTTGTCTGGTCGGAGATTGGCGTGTCAGGAACAGGTCGATCCGTCCATCCACCTCCCCCTTCTCTTATTCTTCTTGAAGAGAGCGGGCAGAATGTTGAGGAAAATCGGCGGCCCACTCCCTTTACTTCTGGCCTTTGTCTCCTTGAAAGTTTACTTAGACATGAAGTACAGTAGCCAACAATTACTTCTCCCTTGTCTTGATTTAATTTTCTATGATAATAGATCCGTCATCCACCTTCTTTTTAGTCTCCTCCTAGTGTTCTCAGGCAAGAGAGTCGTGGCTATTCGTGTAATGTGTGCCAATATAATTTTTCTGGAAATCGTATGTTTGTATGTGCTCGACAGCCGTTGGTATTTTTTAGTCAGTATACAGAGTTTTGTTAGTATTATTTTGACATACCAGGTTTCATTTGTGACAAGTCAGAATATTTTTGATTGGAAAGTTTGTAGTCATTTTCTGTGAATCTCCTTTGCGATGCCATAACTTTGTAATGCCTTGGCCCAAACTGGTTTTGGTAAGTGTACGTGTTTAATTTGTATCTTGTTACTAATTTGGAATTTTTAAACTACATATATATCCATTTTATTACATTGCGTGGGGTTAAAGAAATTGAACGACTTTACAATTATCTCCTCAAAATTATCACGATTTCTTACCATCTTTGTCGCACCTTATAGGAGACATCGCCCCATGCACCGGCCAATAGGAAGGAATCATATTTCCATTAATGTAAACGAATTTGTGGAAGATGGGCAAGTGAGGGAGTAGAGATAAGGGTGAAGTTAGCAGGTAATTGCCTGATGAAAGCGTCCTTTGACGCAGTCTCTTCCAATTGCATTAGTCTCGGCTACCTCCACCTCTTGCTCGGGTACCCACTTAGTCCATTTTTAGAGTCTATGACTTAAACTGTCAGGAATTCTTAAATATAATTATATTTAAGTTTGGTCTAATTTGATACTCTTGAGACCCTACTAGGGCTCACCCAACCTCTGTAAAGTAGGTACCCTTAATTAGTGGAAAACCTGGCGGTTGAGCGTGATCTAGGACAAATCACCTTCCTGCAAAAAGGTTGTCTAGAAACAGTATAGCCTCTAATAGATTCTACATACGTGTACAAAAATCTTCATGGGCTGTAGTGATACACTTTTTTTCTGAATTGATACTACATAGGAAGTGGTGTGTAGTGCGCTGAGCTGCTCAGCCGAAGGAAGATATCTGGTTTAAAACCGGCTGTGACAGATTATTGAATCTGGTAGCAGCCATGTATGGATCCTGGAAATCTGCGGACCTCCAAACCCTTCTTTACCTCACTAAGCCTTTTTAAATTGGGGAAAGGGACTTTCATCTTGGACAAGTAACCTCCTTGCACAACCGTTGTCTTAAATAAAGTTCAGTCTCTATGTTCATGATATGAACCTTCATGGGAAGTAGTAGCCCATTTTTTTCTTATGTACCACTTCCGATCACTTTACAACTGTATTTTCCTTTCTTCGGCTTCTGAGTTTTGTCTATCTCCAATACTCCAGCATGCGTTCACTGGTACGTTTCTTTTGATTTTATGCCCCACTTCGTTCAGCCTTCTGGTCTTTTTTCAACTTGAAACCATTCCAGATTTTTTTATTTCACACTGTTTCAAAATTCACTTCCTTCTAATATGTGAATCTTCCAGATCTTTCCTTGTTTTTTTAGACAGCGTAGTCGTCTTCATTTTACAAAAATAGTCCAATATTTGCTTGGCCAACGTAAGCTTTGGGGCTCACCCAACCTCTATAAAATATTATAAAAATAGTGTACCCAAAATAAGGTCGGGATCTGGCGGTTGAGCGTAACCTAGGACAAGTCGCCTCCTTGCAGAACCGTTGTCCATGAAACAGCACGGTCTCTACCATGTACTGAACCCCAGACCCGTTCACGGGCTGTGGTGGTAAAGATTTTTTTTTAATCTGCCAGAGCCGGGTTTGAATCGGGTGCTTTCAATACAGTAACTCTATACACACTGAACTGTGCCGGTCCCTCGAAACAAAAACAAAATCCGTCCAGTCATTCAAGAGATCGGCAATTTATTTTTTATGCTTTGGTATAATTAATAGTGACTTGATGTGCATGATAAAGTATATATTTATGTTAATGTTATGAAATTTACATAGCTTCTGAAATTTACAAGTTCTTCTCCAAAGAACTAGATAGTCCATCGATTATGATCTAACACTGTAGATTACCAACTATTAAAATGAATAATCTAGTCTCTCTTAACTCTATTCTGAACTATCTATGCCGTACTATATTCTTAATCACATAATGTATTTTATACTTAACTATTCCATCTTACTGTATATATACTTATCAAAGAGAAGAGAAGGTCAAGGAAGTTTGCAATGCTAACTATAAGCAATGTTATAAACCCATATTATAGGGAGCGGAGTGGCTCAGAGGTAGAGAAGCACTGAGCTGCCGTGCCGAAGATCCACGGTTTAAAATTCGCTGATCATCCTGGGGCTCAACCAGCCTCTATAAAGTTGGTACGGAAAATAGGGGGAGGGGGAAATATGGCGTTTGTGCGTGATATAGAACCTATCACCTCCCAGAACAACCGTTGTCCAAGAAGCAGTACAGTCCAAGCATGCATTAGAAGACACTTCGGAACCACCATTTTAAATTCCTTCCGAAGGACGGCATAACCAATTTTTACTCCCTTTGAACAATGCTAGGGCTGCCGGTCAGGTAATGAGCCTTTAGCCTTGGGCCTAGAAGGCTGATATGCTGACCACTAGAAATACGGCAGGTAAAGTGAGGATAGATTTTTGTTGGTTGGAGGTTCGGCCAATGAATAATTATTCATAATTATAATTATAAATTATAATTTATAGAAATAAGAAACTTAGTTATTGTTTGCCTACATTTCTAACAATCCTTTAGGCGATAATTAATATTATTAATTGTACCTATAGATACTTTATATACGTACATATTTAAGCGTTTTCACATTTCTGCTATCGACTTTGCTTCGAATAGGAAATTAGAAAACAAAGGGAAGTAGCTCATTGTGTAGAATCCCTAGTCGTTGAGCTGTAGGTCCATGCTCGATTCCGGCTATGGTAGATAAATTATTTAGTCTTTTAATAGCCGTATATCGACCCTCTGGGATCCCATTCCTGGTACTCACCCATCCTCTATAAAGTGGGTACCTTAAACTGGGGAAAACCTGGCGATTGAACGTGATATACGCCAAATCATCTCTTATATTGGAACAGATATAGAAAATATATTATATGAGGAAGAAAATTGTCCGGGTGGAGGTAAAAAAAAATCTCTTATACAGTTTATTCGGAGCCGACGTTTCAACCCACATTGCAGGTCTTCTTCAGGGCTATTATAGTAGGATCACACTTGACACTAGACTAAGGGTTTTAATTCTGATGGGTTTAATATAGAAAATATAGAAACAATCTCTAACGTGTGCCGCACCCAACATTTTTCATGGTGCACGTTAACAACAAAGATAAATAATTGAAAATAATAAACCTATATTTATTGTTAAGAGCTAACAAGGGGCTTAAGGTTTTATTGTTTATATTTTATCGTTGAATGGTCGGAGGAAGAATAGACGGAAGAAGGAATTGGAATGAAAATAAACAGCCTGTTGGCTATATCTCTTTAGATAACCCAGACGGATGTGCTATAGCCTTCTCCACGAAAGCTTCTATGCTTTATTTTGAGCATTTGTTGGTGTTGGGCGTTTAGATTTATGTTTAAAATCTATAAATAGGTCAATATATTTAAAGAATAAACATTTAATTGGCATTATATCAGGTTAGTTTTAGGGTGACCAGTGTTTTAATGGTTAGCATAACAACCTTCTATGCTCAAGATCGCAGGAATGCAGCCCGGTAGTTGTCCCAAGGATTTTTTAAAAAGGGAGTAAAAACTCATTGGTTATACCATAACCACGTAAAATGGAGGTCCCCAGCCTGTGCTTTTTCAGATATTCATTAAAGGTCCGTTAAGGGAGTAAAAGGGAGCGGAGTGGCTCAGTGGTAGAGCACTCAATAGCCATGTCAGAAATCCTGGTTCAAATCCCGCTGCAGACAGTTACTTTTATTTAGTCTGTTTGCAGCGGGAGATGGATCATATGGGATCTAGGACCCTCCTGGGGCTCACTCAGCCTCTATAAAATATTATAAAAGTAGGGTACCCAAATTAAGGGGGAAAAACCTGGTGGTTGAGCGTGACCTAGGACAAGTCACCTCCTTGAAGAACCGTTGTCCATGAAACAGTACAGTCTCTACCATGTACTGAACCCCAGACTCATTCACGGGTCGTAGTGGTTACAGGTTTAAGGGAGTAAAAATCCTTGATTATCTCGCCCATTGTAATGACGGAACGTAAATTGGCAGTCTCGTACCTGTGCAATGTCATGTGCTTGTTGAAGATCCCTTTCCTAATTATGCCAGGATATGCAAAATTTAGGATTCCCACTATCGTACGACTAGCCATAGTAGTGTAAAGTGGTGTTAACTGAATAAAAAAGATACAATTAAATTATACCCATAAATAGAAAAAATGACAAATAAAAAAATGTTCGACTTCTAAACTGTTCAAAATTATTTACAGTCTCATAGTTTAGTTCAGTTTAATAGTAAAAAATGTCTTTATTAAATAAAAAAAGTTAGTGATGTAATATTTAATCGCCGTGGCCTTGTTAAATGATTAAACAAAATAAATAAATAGGTTCATTTTCAACTTCATCTTGGGCTACCTTTTCAAGGATCTTGCAGTATTGCTCAAAGAAGTGCAAATATTAAGATATTTATTAAAAATATTTATGAATAAAAAAGTATTTAAATAAGTCTCTTGTGAAATATTCGTTCGTGATAGTTGAAATTTTCCCAATGATTTTAATGGACTAGAATCCGTTACCAAATATTTATTATTTAAACAAAGTGGTAAACTCATATTAATCGTTTTTTTATATAATTTAAATGGGACCGGTTAATGTAAAATGGATTTATATGGATATTGAAATTAATTTAATGGTTTCATGTGTGGCAAATTCACAACCAAATTCTAACGTCTTTGGTTGGATGTGCCCTAGATTCTATTTTAAATTTGGCAGCCTGACTACGAATGTATCTTTAACGATTGTCTTCACGGTTTTAGCTTATGATATTTACAAATATTGTTTAAAACAGTAAGTTTATTGCATGATTTTATTTTTACTCAATGATACAACTTTTTCTTATTAGAAAATCGACTGTGGTTATGATTTATTGGGGCATTGATTATATGATATTTATGAGTGGTCATTAGTTATCAAATTTATTATATCAGTGTGGAGCATTTCTTTTATTATAAATTAATTACTGCTAAATTTAAACTTACGAAGCTTAAACGAAGCAGTGTTGAACAGTTTCTGTAACTTTCTTTTGTAATTTTTGCGATTATCTTTTATCATATTGACGATTGTTGTGTAATTATTGGTGTTGGCAACATATTTGTTTTACATCTCACAATAACAGTGCATAAAGTGTGTACATTTTATGAAGGGAATTTCTAAGCTAATATTTTTAAGACCAACTTCTTCTTGGCGATTTTATTACCAATATCCTGTGGTATGCCGTCCTTCGGGCAGGACGTAGAATAGCGTTCCTCAGCCTGTGCGAAATCAGTTCCTCTTTTAAGATCACTATCCTAGGCAAGATTTCGGGCTCTGCTAGCTTTGTCCGATCAGGTATAGCAGCATAAAGTGTAGTCAAATGAACAATAAAATGTAATAAAAGGAAAGAACTAACAACTTCGTTAAACTAAAATGAATTTCTTCATTCTGAACGATATACTTTCATAATGACAAAATTTCGAGGAGGTTATAATACCTTCTCTGCAGGTTATTGAGATATTGTTTTAGTGATAAGCTAAATTCTTAATTTGAAAAAAAATTGTTTGATAGTGCTCCCTTATTTTCAATCATACTAAACTAAGTTTCAGCTACTACTTGTAGTAGTGAACATTTTCTTTAAATAAAAACTGTGTACATTGACCACAAGAAATTTAAAAATTATATTTTAACAGGTAAGTTATTTCTTTTGCCTATTACTTTTTTTTTTATAAAAAAATAAAACAATTAACATATCAAGTGAGATTATTTTACACTTTAAATCTGTACACTGGAGATAAAGAACACCAAATAATATTTTTGAATTTGTTCAAGAGAGCCAAATTTTCAGATTATTGATCTATTAAAATTTGTTTCTTCATTACTTAGAATAACAGGCTATAAAAAATGTTTGCATTATTATTGGTATTGAGAAGTGATTGGAAGTATTGATCTTAGAATTGATTTATGTTAATTTATCTAAAATATTACCCCTTTAGTAGACATAGCGTCCTTTACCTCTGGGGTACAGAAATTTTATGATGATTCTATTAATTTATCACCCAATGCAGGGGAGAAAAGAAATGTTTCGGATGTTTCGGTGCACTAATGAAAATGTCTACTCTACTTCTTTCCACTTTTATTTAAATTTCATAAATAGATTTGTGTTTACCTGTGTACAATTTAGTGGTATACACATGTTTAAAAAAATAATATTATAAAAATATGATCAGAATCGTGAAATTTCAACTATTTTTTTCAGGACCACCGATTTTTTTTTGCTTACGCTCCGCTAATACTTCGACACAAACTTCTCTTAAGTAGCTGTTCCAATCTACAACTGCATTATGATTCATATCCAGTTGTTTTTTTACACCATTTGACTGATGTCATCTCTTCGCTCCATCAGCAAAAAACGCTCAAAAATGTTAGAACTGGACGGTTAGAACCACGTACCATTGCGAATGCTCTTCTTCGTGCAGCATGTTGAAAGATCGCACCACAAACGTACTCCGTGACAAAAATACAGTTTAATTTTATGATTCTGATCGCATGTTGCATTCTTTGCCAATTAATTTCATACACCTCTCTCTGGAAAAAAAGGGACTGCATCTTTTTTCAGTTCTAGCTAAATCCCAAATGTTCATATATGCTTTTACAAAAATTAAGACTGAAGAAATAAAGGAAAACGTGCTTTGAATGAATTCAGAGATAGAGCACATGCCCCAAACGAACATCCCCCTTAAGATTGTAAAAATTTGGCGGAATTCTACGTTATTTGGTGATTTTTAGCTTGCGTCCGGGTATCGGAAAAGTACCTTATATTCTTCTTATGCCTATTTATATTTATTCTTCTTATTTTTCTTATGCCTATGTAAATCTATTTATTTATACAGTTATTTATAGATATATCTGCTTACATTTTTATTCATTTAGACATCTTCAAGACGTCAAAATTATAATTTTAAGTTGAGTTATTAAATGGATTTAAAATTTTATTTATAAAAGATTTCCCAGCCGCTTAATTACAGTAAAAAAAAAGTACCACTAAAACCAGGGGTCTTCCGTTCAGTACACCATAGAGACTGTACTATGGCTTGGGCATATTATGTGTATGTACATCACATTGCAAAAGTCTGTCTTTCTTCATGGGAGGCATATATGATAAATAAGTTTAATACACAAGAACTGTAGAACAACTAGTGGTATTCAGGGCACGAATATAACTATTGAAGCACAACAATGAACGCGTGTTCTACATGCATGTTGAACGGTTCAGAACCACTCAGTTTGCATGAACTACAATAAAACACATGAAAATGGATATTTTATTATTGTATTACAGGAAATGACCGAGCCCTGCTTCACCGGAGCCAAGTTCGAAATAATAAAGAGGCAGTTTGGTTTGTCTGAAGATGATTTTACAAAACATATTCAAAAACTTTACGAATGGCTTATAACTCAACCTCACCTTCCACACGATGTTGGTAAGTGCCAATTTATATGGATCATTATTTTATTTATTACTATTATTATTTATGTATTACTCGAGTATATCAAGAATTTTAAGTACTTAGGGACCATGATAATTAGAAAAAACGAAATTCAAGGGTAAATAAAAACTCGGTTTAATTTGCGCTTTTACGTTACTAAGTTCGCGTCTCTTGTTCCGAAATTTAAAAATTAGTATTTCTAAAACTATGATCTTCCCAACTGTTCTCTAGGAAAGTGGTGAACGTAGCCGTTAACGATGAAGGATGAACAACATCTTAGGTTTATCTTAATATTACGTATTGGGGAGAATATTCGGAATATAATAAAATATCACTAAAAAAGAGTGAGACTACTGGAGAATTTAGGCTATTTCAGACCTTGCACCCGTTAATATGATTGAAGTGATAGGTTGAGATGGGCTTGATAACGAACGAATTCGTTAAAAATTAATAAACGCTGAACCGACTGCTAAACATCCGGGGGTAGAAGGAGTAGTAGATGTATGTTGTATGTAGTATATGTACGACATGTTAGTGTAGGAGGGAACAAGTCCAAACATGTCGAAAAGGAAATAAGGTATTGCGGAGAATATTTGCTCCGAAAAACAATGACACCAGTAAAGAATTTAGGAGAATGCAGAACATCCGATTGAAAGAAATATAGCACTCAGATATAGGTTTGTAAAGTAGTTAACCGTACTACCACAAGAATAGCCAAAAAGTCTACAGACAGTAAACGTCAGAGGGGTAGACAAAGGTGTAGGTGAGAGGTTTGTGCCAAGGGTAATCTTAAGGATTTGAGTCTAAGTGTAATTCGTGGACGAAGAATATTCAGTCCGAAAAACAATGAGACTAGTAGAGACTTTGTCAGATTGTACAACAATGAATCGCAGAGCAAGCCCTGGGTTGATATAATTCAAGTAAGAGGTTGAGCTTGGCTTGTAAAGTTGTTAGCAACGAATGAATTTCTGAAAGAAAGCTGAGCTGACTGGTAAACTAGATAGACCGTTTGAAGGTGGGAGAATCGCATTAAGGGTGATCTAGCGGATTAGGGTTTCGGTGGTCTGTGGATGGGTGCGTGTATGCAGTTGGTGGTGTCGGCATCGAGCATTTTAGTTCCATAAGACTTTTTCTTTACGATTCAGCCAATATGGCCTACGTTTGTCTCAAGTTTTTTTTCTTCTCTTACTCATCTCTTTCATTTGCTCTCCATGTTGTTCCTTTCTTATTTCTGTCCAAATTGCCCATGTTTTTCGTTTTGGTCTTTCTTGAAAGCCTTCAGCATTCTGAAGTTCCTTCCTTAGTGAAGAACATTCTTAAATCTCTCCTCAGAAACTTTAAGTTCTATCATTTTTAGTCTCCTTAATCCACATGTTGGCCATTGTTAGCTCTTTAAAACACGTGAATACTATATTGGTCATTCTGCTTGGGTTCATTCTTTGTAGATTTCCATGTAACTGAATAATCTCTTATTGTGTCTGCAATTTTTTGTATGTGCGGTTTAAGTTCCTCATTATAGCGGCCTCAAAGTCATCTTTAATCAATCTAAAAAATTTTCTCTTCGTGATATCTAGACCACTCATCATCATTTTCTCGTTGAGGATGAAACATTCTGTAGCATACAGGCCACTGAGCGGATTACTGTTAAGCAGTGCCTAAGCTAAGCATTAATAAATATGGATTTTTGTTGTAAATATCTTTGTTGTGGTGAAAGGCTATTTTCAGCTTGTTAACTCTTAAATTTAAGACTTCATTTTCTGTATTTTTTTCCTTTATTATTTCGCCTAAATTTTCTAATTCTTCAGTTTGCTAAGCCTTACTATTATTAATTTTATGAATAGATAAATATTTTATGGTGTAGTGAGTTTTCCATTAAATTTGAGGCGCTCCCATTACCCAGTCTTCTGACTGCATTAGCCACTGGTCCTCCATGTTGGGGTAAACTAGTTATAGAGGGAGGTATATCCCAGGCACCCTTCCTCCAGAGAGGATCGAAGTATTCTGGAGAACGGTTGTACGAGCTAATCAGCAAAATTGATTCACTGATTCTGAGTTTATCAATTAGTCTCGGACAAGGCCCCTCCACGCTGAAGGCAAAAAATAGGAAGAAAAATAAGATAAATATTTTTATAATTAAGAATTTACTTGTAAGTAAAAAAAAATTAAATTTTTTAGAGGAGTTTGCTAAAATTGTTTTAGAAGAAACACTATAATACACCTTGACAACTATTCTCGCCTACTAGACCTCAATAGACTCTCAATAGACAAGGTCTGATAACAGAGGAGATAGGCTTTGATAAGGCTTCAGATAGAATAAAAACCGATAGGACTTGAAAAGTTGACTGTTATCAGCGAGGGCTTTATTCGCGGATCGAGTGGGCTTCGAGGGAAAATGGCCTATGATGGCCAACGGCTCCGGCTACATATTGCCTCAGAATCTCTCCTGTTTACTTTCCATTTTCTTGCTAGAAAAACCAATATACATTTTTTTTCCCTTCTGATCCTCACTTTTTTTTAACCCTTTTGAAAATACCGTGGGATTTTCCTAATTTTTTTTTTCCAAAATTCGATTCTTCTCCTTTTTTTTTTTTTAAACCTGTGTTATCGTTGTTTTCCTATTACTGGAACTCGGATTTTTCTTGTATAGGAAAATATCCCATTTCTCGTTTGTTTTATTTGGTGATGTTTTCCTTGTTTCCTTGTTTATCGGTTAGCTGATACATTCAGTTAGCCATAGAGCACGTGGAAATCGTTTTTTTTTTTTATCTGTACCACTGGTACGTATGAAGGGTTTTGGGTTACATGGTGGAGACTATACTGTTACTAGGAGAGCGGTTGAGTATAATAATTTTACTATGTGTATATAATATATAATTCACATAATATACTATGGTCATATTATTATTTTCAGACTACATAACTCTTCAAAAGTTTGTTGTCAGTGCGAAGTTCTTGCAAGAGAAAGCTGAAAAAAAGTTGGATGCATATTTTACAATAAGGAGTCTTGTGCCATATATTTTCTCAAATAGAGATCCTTTCTGTCCTGAGATCAAGCAGTGTAACACTTGCGTGTGAGGAAAACATATGATTTAATTATAATACTATAAACAATAATTTAATTAGGATATATTATAACTTTTATGGAAAGGTAGGAGATCACTTCAACAACAACAAAGGCGAAAGAAAAGATATAATATAATTTAAAGATTATAATATATTTAAAGATTATATTATATTTAAAGATACAATTTGCTTGATAAGCCGATTGGTAAGGGTAGGCAGTTCTGGAGCGGCACACTTAGTCTCTTTAAAGTTGTTACCACATTCTTCAATTGGTTGGAGATAACAATAGCTGAGGTGCCTCCTTGCGTAACCGATGTCCAAGAAATAAACCATCCTAATAAATAGTCCAAGCAGTTTATTTATGGACATGTACAAAAAATTAAAAAGTGACATAAAATAAATACTATGGAAATTGTATCCAACATAACAATGAAAATCTATATGTGTGAATATGTCTTAAACAAAGCGTTAGCGGACATAACTGCATAGAAAATTTTTTCTTGTTTTGTGACCCTTAGATAAAATTTTCAGTTTGGCTACTTAACCCTGAAACACCCGCATGTGTGTTGTGCATATATGTATATATATTTCGAACCCCATATACACACATAATAATATATGTATATGTGTGTATGAGGGGAGAGGTATTATTCAAATGAAAGCGTTGCGAAGGTTAACATGGGTTTGTAATGTTGATGGGCTGAGTAACGAACGAATTCCTAAAAAGTTAATAAGCGCTGTGCCGACTTGGGAGCGTCTGAGGGGTAGACCTAGACGTAGGTGGGAAGATTGCGTTAAGAGTGATCTGGTGGATTTGGGTTTGGGTAGTGGTCCGTGGTCAGAGACGGAATAATTTATTTATTTAAGTGTGCATATAAAGGTCCTTATTAACAAAAGACAGATCACGAGATGGTATCATTCACGCTCATACAATTTACCTGGTGACGAGGAATAGGTACGATCCGAGTCCTGGGGACAGTTGGTTGTGCGTCTGTCAACGCCTGATGGATGGGAGTTCTGGAAACTTGATGATAGATGTGCCCTAAGAGAATAGAACTCTTATTTATTCAGTTTCATTTATTCCCGTGTTGATATGAACCAAGGAATGAGTACCTTCATTTAAATTTTGTATCAAGTTCATTTATCAGTGTCCGAATCCTGGCATAACAGGAATAGAAAATAATTCAGATATCACAAATAAACACATGCATAGGTCACCTGTAGTGGTTAGGATAACAATCTCCTCATGCTCGAGGTTTTGCCTTAGGATTTTTAAAGGGATTAAATAATCCTTGGTTATGCCGTCTTTTGGAGGGAACATAAAATGGTTATTCCGAGCCTTTACTGTGTCAGGTAATCGTTAAAGACCGCTATCCTAATTATACCAGTGTAGACAAAATTTAGAGCTAACATTGTAAAATCGTTCGATTAACCAAGTGTGTTAAATAAATAAATAACAACACAAGCGATATATATATTAATGTGACCACCAAGAAAGATTATTTTCCTTTTGTTTTTTCCTAATTTTTTTTATATACTTTCGAGTGTCTTAATAAATTGCTGTTTTAAGTAATGGCAACACTGTTAAAAGTTTTTTAAGTATTTTTTTTTTAAGTAATGGCAGCATTGGTTTTAGTACAGCCATTTTGTTTTACGAGTGACGGCGTGCATAATTTGTGTTAAATTAAATACAAGTCGGATTCGGTAAGTTTATTATTGATTTATTATTTGTATCATATATTATAACTTTTTTGATAGTTTTTTTCCCATCAATATGTAATATAGGGTGTAAATAGGGTGACACCACAAAATATTAAAAAAAAAAAAGATTTATATTCGAAACTATTTTTTTCCATTTCATATTATTATCAGATAACTAACTTACCCATAAAACTAATATTTAAACTCAATTTACATCATTACGCATACAAAAAGATAATGAAAACATGTAACAAGAACGAATCTATCCAGTGGTCACATTAATATGGCCAGAGACTGTATATATATATATATATATATATATATATATTTTGTTACGGGCTACTGGGTATTAAAATGAATTAAACAATTCCTAAATTAAAGATACTAATATTTATTAACAAAAGTGATAAAAAGGATACATGTAAACTATTAACAATTAAATTATTAGACTAATATAAATTTACAATAACAGTATTCTAAATATTATGACTAACTCCTATTTAATTATTTCAATAATATAAGATATTACTAATTCTAAATGACTTAACTATTTACATAAATTTGTATGAATATTATAAAATTACACTACAATTTATAACTACTAATTAACACTTACAGTTCACTAGTTCACCGACCGTAAGATTCTCTAAGTATGACAAACTGACACACAGTAACAAACAGAAACAGTTTATTACACTCGCGAGACTGTCACAGTTCACTGATACACTTATTACACGGACCGGTTCAACACTGACTAGTTTATCACATTGAAACTCACTTATCACAGATCTTCACCGTGCGTGGTCTACTCTCAGACTAAGACTGACTCGCTCGAGGCGAGGGAAGTATTTAAATAGGCAAGGCCGAACATTCTAGAACACGGAAGGGTGGAGACAATTCTGGAATTTTCTTAATCCTTTTCCGACAAAAGGAGACGATCGAGAAGGTCCTAATCCTATTTTAACTTCTCACACATAATTTTTTTATTGAAAAACTGCCATACTGTGTACCCATTCTAACAGTATATTGCATATTTTAAGCAGTGTATCCATTATCTATAATTGATGAATAAAATAGTATGGCACTTAATGGCAATGTACTTATCATTTACTGAGTACTTTCTATCCTTTTTAAGTTGTAGATACATTCATCTAGCGTGTGTCAGTGAATATGTGGTGTAGTGTGGGTATGTCAAATTCGTCCATGATAATATAAAGTAACTCGTATAATATAAACCAAAATTTTATATAGGAAACCGTATGCTTTGGTCACATTTAAGGGCATTTATGAACAATGGTAGAAAGCCATTAAATATAAACAAGCACGAATCGCATATGAGAAACAATATATTGTAGGATACAAATTTTTAAAGTTTAATAATATACTTAATATTAATTATATACCAATTAGCCGCATAATTGATCTTTGACCTTTAACCACAACAGGTACTTAGGGTTTCTCCCAGGTTTGACTGAGACTGGAGCGAGGTGCATTATCGTACGCCTAAGGGACCCAAATCCTGATAATTTCAGTTTCGTATCCGTCCTGAGGAGGTGGTACTTCCTCATGGACATATGGCTAAAGGAAGACAACTTCGTATACAAGATCCATGTCATAGTGGATTCCGCTGAGAGTACGGTACGTCATCTGGTCAAGATATCTCCCAAAAAAATTAAAGAAAGCTCAGCCTGCTATCAGGTATGTTTACTTTTTTCATAGTTACTCTACTGTTATACATACTTTTTTAAAATTTATTTACCGTCATTTACAACCATGTAGTAATAATACATCAAGTAAATAGAAGAATGATAGGAAACAATGGTATGATTAAGGCAAGTAGAGAAACTATCCACTGGTTGTACTTGAAATTCAACTTGGAAGGTCAAGAGGCCATCTTCTTTTCAGATACCTAGGATGATTATGGGGAATTGAAGAGATTACTAGGTTTGGAACTAGTGGGTTTGAGTAGGAATAAAGTTTTTCATGAAAGGATTGATGTCGGGTTCGGGCCTGATAAGCAAAAATGGGACATGGCGAAGGATTTTGGATTGTAAGGTTTGGATACAAAAGGAATTCGGTATCTTAGTATAGCACCAAGCCCAAAAGAGTCTTATAATAGTCATGTATATGAATCTTTTGTTATTAATTGGAAGCTTAGAGCGTTTGTCTAATGAGCGTTGAAGTGGTAACGACGAGAAGTTTCTTACCTTTTCAGTCTAATATGAGGATTCCAAGTTAAACTTTTGTCAAGATGTAGTCCTAAGTACCGGACCACTTACGACTAGAGGATTTCGTGGGGATGTTATTAAACGGTAGAGAAGGGCAGAAGTAATTGGTTTACGATGGAGGATGTTATACATAAAAAAAAATTAATGGAGATACTTGAAAAGGCCAATAATAATAATAGCCTATATTTATTTATTTTTCCTCTTTCTTCTATGCTTTAAAATAATAAGTTCCAAACTACTAATACTAGTACAGAATACAATAAATAAATTCAAAAAGTTTTTTAATGAAAATAAAAATGGCTCTTCTTTGTGCATAAGCCTCTCCCACTTTGTCCCAGTTATGTCTGTTCCATAATGAAAAGATAAATATCCACTTTCCCTTAGCTAAATGTTTTCTCCCTTTTTTCTTCAAGAGGGAATAATATGACCTAAACGTCCCAAAGCAACATTTTCAAAATTCCAAAAATTCGAAATAGCCACACTTAACGTTAGAGGTTTATTAGCCGACTGGAGAATATAAGAACTAGAAAACGTTAGGTTTAATTCAAATATAAAAATTCTGGGATTATGTGAAAAGGCCAATATAAAAATTAATTATTGGAAATTATAATTATGGACAAGGGATATGAAATATCATAAATAATTTACTTTAATACAACAATACAAAGTACTTTATAAATAAACAATTTTTCATTTCGACATCATGATTACTTGCTGTCATGACAACATCTTATCACTGCCTTGTCAATTGAACTAAAATAAATCATTATTACTACCCTTCCATTGCCTCCTCAATATTACTTTCTTTTTAAAATTTTTTCTTTGTTTACCTTTTTTTATTTACAAGTTCTAATGTATATATTGTTATTATTATCAATTCTCTTTGCATTTTTTTATTTTTGTAATTACTCTATCCAAATAGTTTTATTATTGATAAGGAAATGATTCGCAGTATATATCCTGAATACTTTTGCGAAATGATCGAGGGTGCTGTCAAATTTTTTTACAAAAATAAGACTGACTTATTTATTATCTTCCTGCATGTAAATAAATAATTTTGGTTTATTTGTTTAAAATATTTTTATCGAACCCTATTTTTATTTATACGCTACTTTCGCTACTTCGCCACTTTATTTTTATTTATAATTGTATATCATATATATTATTTTTACAAATAAAAAATTATTTATATCTTTAATACTTATTAATAATTACAATTATTATTATTAATATATATATTTTTTGTACATTGTTTCAAATCTAAGCGAAACGTTGGGCTAAAAGTTGGTTTTCAATAATTGGTTTATTTAGATCCCCAGAAATAGATTTAATTAATCTATTGATTTAATTAATCTTGTTTCAGTAACTTTGCCTTCACAGAAATTTCTCCGAAAACGAATATATATTATTATCCCTCCATCAATGCTTGCTTTTATTTATTATTTTATTTTATTTAGTTTATTCATTAATAAAACTAGAATATAAATATGATTTTAAATGAATTTTCAGTAAAAATAATTGACTTAACAGTACATAGTGTATTCCAGAATGTCTACCCGATCGGACTTGAGAGTGTTGTATTTTTAAACGCCTGCCCTTTGGTAAAGATCTTGCTTGAAAAGGTACTTAAACCTATGCTGAAGGAAAAAATAGCCAAAAAGGTAATATATAATAATCATGACAATAATAATGTATAAAATATACAATATGTCCTAGGACAACGATAGTGTAACACACACGGACAGAAGCATTACATAGACTTCTCAAAAATGAATAGGGATATTTGAACATTATTCTTTATCTCTTTACTTAAATTAAATTAGGCAATATAATTAGCATTAGTTGGATCAAACAAAATAGAAAATACGAACCAAAAAAAACAAAAAAAATACAATTGTTAATTTTTATTTTTAATAATGAATGTCTTTTTTTATTTTTATGCTTTATTGAAATATTAGAATCTGCCACTTGTGGACAATGAGTAACAGGGCTAAGTAGCTAAACAATCTTTCCATAAAAACAAAACGAAAAATAAAATAAATGTAATAAAAATTTATCACTTATTTTTTTTTTATATTTTATTTATTTATCAGATTAATCTAAACTGAAAGACTATAGCAGAGCCAAAACGGCATAAGCTACAGACTTGAAATTTGGACAGTAGGTACAATTTATATACCAACACGCACTAAGAAAGGATTTTTGAAAATTCATCCCTTATGATGGTGAAAAGGGAGAAAGAATTTTGCAATAAAAATACGTCATTTTTGAAGCGAGCACCACGAAATTTTAGATTTAGCTTCTGCATGTAAAATAAAGAATTACGTTTTTTATTTATTTTTTTAAATCAACCCCTAAAAGTGTTAAATAGGGGAAATCGTAGCATCTTAACTTAGAGGTGTGAAAATAAGTAAGCAGGCTTTACTGTTAAACATAATGACAATGGTATTCAAGATTTTGCTAAATCAACCCCCAGAAGCCTGCAATGAGGGATGAAATTTTGTATGGGACTCATTTTTAATTTTAGATTTCATTTCTACATTTAAAATAAAGAATTACGTGTTTTTTTATATTTTCCAATGGGACTAGACTGCAGGTAAAAGTTTTCTTTTCTAGAAAACTATAGAAGTTACTTTAATTACGGAATGTGGTCGAGGAGAAACTGTTTTTTTCCCACATCTATTACCATCCGAGTATACATTTTAATCCAAGAGATTACAGTTTTGGATATTACACAGTGGATTTCAATCGAAAACATGAATAGTTCTGTAAATATGCCATTTAATATTTAATGGAACATTTTATAAAAATCGATCAACAAAGGAATAAGAATTAGTAGGCTGGCTGAATTCACAAATGCTTTAAGTCATTGTGAATAATATGGAGTGTAACTTTAATTTGATTCACTCTCCATTTAAACTCAACTTAAGTTTTTATTCAAATCTACTCGGACGAAGTCGCGGGCAAAAGCTAGTACTTAATAATAGCAAACATGAATATTACTCTATTTGTAAACTAACAACTTTTCTCTCTTTTTCTTTAATCCAGTTGTATATCTATTATCCATGGAAAGACATCATCTTGAACCAGAAGTTCAAGTTTGGCAAGGACTGTATCCACACAAACGATCTGTAGTCGTTGATGGGAAGTTGGCCTTACATCTTATGCCCTTTGAAACTTCCAGCAGTAACAGCCCGCCACCAATAGGTAAGAATAATGTGAAGCAGCGAGCGCCTAGAAGAGTACACCAACTGGAATGCTGTCATATTTGCTGATGAGTTGCGTTCCTGTCTGAATAGTGACAGCATACGCCGATGAGTTTACTCCCGAAGAGAACAGGGAATGCGTACATTGCCCCAGTTCATGCTCCCTTCAGTACAGTTCGGAGGAGGTGGTGTAATGGTCTGGGCTGAAACCTACAAGGGAGGAGGAACCACACTCCATACTGTTGAAGGTAACCTCACGGCAGTCTGTTATGCAGTGGAAATCATTGAGAAATACGTCTCTCAATATAGGAATCTGATAAAAAGAGATTTTAGGTTTCTGGATGATAATGCCCGACTTCATAGAGGAAAAGTTGTTGGTCAAATTTTAGAAAACCTGGTAATTTCTCATCTACCCCTTCCCCCATTGTCTCCAGACCTCAATCCCATTGGGCAGATGAGGGATGAGTTGCAGATCTTCAATCACCATCCGCAGCCAGTTGACCTTCAACAACTGAGTGCAGTACTGCGCCATCTATGGAGTGAAATTCCTCAAGAAATTAGTGATAATGTTATTAACAGTATGCCTAATAGGTGCTGGCTAACAGAGGGCATTAATTGCTTCCTAAATCTATTGTGTTCAATAAAAAAAAAAAGTAACAAAAAAACTTTTTTTGTTGTTATTTTTCAAAATTCTTTACTTAAACTTTCCTGCAAAAACTCCTAACCCTCTAAAGAAAAAACATAATAATTTCTAATAAATTTTAATGCAGTTTATCATAAAAAATAAATAAAATGCTTGGCAGCAGATACCACAGTACAGGAAATATCCCTTTTCATTTTTGAGCAGTTTATTTAAATATATATTATATTTGTGCATGCTTGTGTATGCGATTGTTTATGTAATAAACCTCAACAGCATCTAACCTTCGCTAAGCCTTTTATTATCAGGTCAAATTGTATTTTTATTTTGTATGGCTTTCCATCACCTCTAACCAAACTGGATATTGTATATCCCGTTTTATATTGACTATATCACAGCCAATTGATGAAGTTCTATTGTTTTTTTTTCTCTGCCGGGGAGTCCTTAGGGGGAATATCTCGCTGTTAAGGTTTCCCTCAAGAAGAGCTTTTTCGAGCACCTTTTTATTCATTATTCCCTACCGTCATCTTTAATTTATCGTTGAAATTCCCGGGGCTCTTCTCCCCGGTGGGAGCTGAAAGCAGCTTCCCCGGTATAATATTTCATCCGATTTTAGTTCCCGTCAATTTATTTACAGAGGAATAATCAAAAGCCGAGGGATTTTGTCCTTTACATAAAAAATAAGTGAGTATTTTAACACAATTAATTAAATTTGTCATAATAAAAAATTGAAAAAAAAACGTGGTTTTATATTCATCCGTCGATTGTTTAATCTTTTCGTCCATAATCCTTTTATCCTTTATCATTTTATTTTTAATGTAAATGAGCTTTTTTTTTTCAAAACATCTAACTAATAGACTATGTTAATTGTAATAAAATATTACTTTTATTATGAATTGTTAAGGTTACTTCAACAATTTTTTTATAATCTTATGGGGTACAAAACTTGGGAAGGTGTCCGAAAAAATTCAAGATAACGTTTTTTAAAATAGAAGATTACATTTTTTTTTTGTAAAAGTTTTCTAATAGATCTCACTTAAATTCTTAATAATTTCAATAGATTTATTAAATGTAACATATTTAAAAATTAAGTTCACAAAAGCTTTTCCTATTGACAAATACTGTAAAAATTCTGGTAAGCCATTTAATATTTCATGACCATTAAATAATTCTTTTATATTAATTTTGTAATATTTAAAGGAGATAAATATTCCGTAGATGTTGTTTTAAGGTCTATGTCTACAGCGACGCTGAAATTAACTTCACAAAGGGTTTGAACAAATCAATGCTTCCTCAAGAATATGGAGGGGAGGGCCCAACACTTGAGGAGATAAACGGTAAGGCCCATAAAGTCTAATTATTTATTGTATTAAATCTTAAATCATTAAATATAAAAGTAAAAATATTACTTTCATATCAGTACTTTACTTGAGAGATTTCTTTTAGTTTCGAATGGGAAGTGAAGAGAGTGACAGCGAGAGTGAGTGGAAGAGATAGATTGAAAGGGAGTAGGAGAATGAGAGTTTAAGGGAGAAAAAAGAGAGAGAGGGAGAGAGACAGTTGTAGAGAGAGAGAGTAGGAGAAGGAAAGGGAGTGGGAGTGGAAGAAGGAGAGAGGGATTGGAAGAGATAGAGGGAGTGGGAGAGTGAGTAGAAGGAGGGAGTAAGTGGGAGAAGGAAAGAGAGTGGGAGAAGTAGTGGGAGTGAGAGAAAGGGAGAGGGTGTTGCAGAAAGAGAGTGTGAGTGGCAGAAGGAGTGGGAGTGGGAGAGAGGTAGAGGGAGAGACATCAATATGGTAGCTATTAATATTTGTTCGTTTATGTTTTTTCTTTTAAGCAATAAGTTGATTATTAATTTTTGTTATTTGCCTTACATTTAACAATGTTTAATAAATTAACTACAGTAAAATTTACTATTTAAAATACAATATTAAAAAAATTTGATTTCCTCGTTTAGATAAATGGATCGCCGAAATGAACAGAAACAGAGAATGGCTTATGGGCCAAGGGAGTAACCTAGCTGATGAGGGCAAACGTAAAAGAGAGGGTAACATATGTATTAGGATTTTTTATTCATTAAATACTTTAAATATAATTAATTTTATTTCTGCAAACGTACAAATATATTATTAATTAAGCTAAGTAAAATCTTTATCAAACCAAGTCCTCTAAAACTCTTCCTTTTTTAAAAATATCGTCCATAATGGTTATTTAATTTATTGTTTTTTTTTTAAATTTCAGATCATTCGCGTGGTGCCTGCTCTGTGATGTAGGGGGAATACATTATTGTGTGTGTTCAATATGAGCTTATCCTCAGAGCTTCTGTACTGTTAACAAATGAGATTATTATAAGAATTGTTTAAAAACATTGTATAATATATACCACTATTGGTTTGTTTTCTTATGTATGATATATTGAGTTTTTTTTTTGTATTTGAAATAAAATAAAATTTTTGATAATGTTTATTGTTAATGACATTATAATGTAAATTTTTGGTTAGAATAATTATTTAATTTTCGGTATTAAATAGTAATACTATGAATTGATTTTTTTTTTTCATTTCAATTTCATACCCTTTTCTCTGTACTAAGTAATGGCGAACACTAGACCTTCCTAACAAGGTGACTCTGAAGTTTTTTGTGACTACTTAAAATTATTTTTTTTCTCAAACAGTTAGGATATTAATAAGAAAAAAAAAGTACTACCGGTGATGATAAACTCCACTGTATGAGACTGTTCTTTATAATTTATATAAATCACAGTTAACAGTAAACAATAACATATAAGTATTATTATTCAGCTGTAAGACGAGCAGAAGCTTCATACTATAAATTACATTTTATTCAACTTCAAAAAGACATTCTGGTAGAACAAGATAGCTAATTTTTATTCTATCTTAGCTGTTTATTTATTTAAAGAACTGGGTGGGCTCAGGTGTAGAGTGCTGACTTGCCGGTACCGGGTTCAAATCCAGCTGCGGTACACAATTTATTTAATCTGCTAACAGCCAGATGTAGATGCAGTTGGATCTAGAGACTCACCTGGAGCACACCTAGGCTCTATAAGGTGGGTAACCTTAATTGAACAAAAAACCTAGCGGTTGAGCGTGATCTAAAGCAAATCCCTTTCCTGCACAACCGTTGTCGAAGAAACAGTACCGTCTCTATCATGTACTGGATCCATCCAGGGTCTTGACTTAATGGGTTGTAGTGGTACAGATTTTTTTAATTTTTTTTAAATGTTCAAATTTTCCAAGTCCTGCAAGTTTAGTAATTGATACAGGGAAATGTTACTTTAGTTTTCATTGGTTCTGTTCTAATTATTTCATATTTTACGACTTGTTCCAGGAATCCTGGTTTGTCAAATGGACATTAGGTAACTCTGACGAATCCATATCGTTACCTACTTATGTATGTTCTCTTTGTTTTTCGCTAGGTTATTATCACTTATAAAAATTGAATTTTATATACAATGTAGTTTCACTTCATAAAAAAAGTTTTAAAAAGTATTCAAAGCGAATAAATTATGTATTTAGCCTTATTTAAAATCCCTTACTTCAAATATCGCTTCTTCAAAAGATCAATGACATAATTCAGAATGACTCGGTGGCAATTGTATTGAATGAATCTTTTTGAACGACATGTCTGATATTCCATTACCAACATTTTTTTTAAAGTCATTTTTTTAGCTTTGACCGAGTCTGGCTTGCTCTACAAACTCCGTGAATTCCTCCCCCCTACATACTTTCTCATCCTTCAATCCTATCTCACAAATAGAACTTTCCAAGTAGTACATAATAATGTCTATCCATCCCTCTTTTCACAATCTGCTGGTGTTCCTCAAAATAGCCTGGAATCCTCATACAAGACTGAAAAGACGAGAAACCGCTCGACGTTTCAGGCTACTTCAACGCTTACTAAGACAAACGCTCTAAGCTCCCAATTAACTACAAAAGACTCATCTACATGACTATCATACGACCTATTTGGACTTACGGAGTAGATATTTGGGGCTCCACTAAGCCATCGAATTCCTCTCGTTTCCAATCCCTACAATCCAAAATACTTCGTAAAATCCTCAATGCTACTAATTATGTTAAGAATAAAGTCATCCTTAACGACAAAACCCGAACCGGTATCTATCCTTTCATAACAAACTTCATTCCCACTCAAACCCTCAAGCTTCAAACCTAGCTTCCTCTTCAATTCCCGATAATCCTCCGAGGCGTCAGAATATAAATTAAAAAAAAAATTTTAGTTGTATCATGTTTGAACTTGAAGTTCAATTGAAGTTGGGAATAATGACATAAATTAAAATTATTAGAATTATAATAAAAGAATTGCAATATCAACATTACATTAGGAATGCTTTGTTTTATCAATACCCAAATTTTTATTTTTTATATCACATCTTTCGTGTACCTAATATAAGATATTGTAATATAATATAAAATAAAATAATAGTACATTAATGTTAATATAATTTAAGACGGTAAGTTGACAATTTTAGTGTATAGAGAAATTGTGAATAATATTTAAAAATTCTAATACTCAAGCAAGTGTTATATTGTTTTTTAGAAGGAAGTTTATTTAATTTTTGTGATTTATAGTCAAACTTTAGTCCAATTTTTAAACTATCGAATTTTGATTAATAAAGGGGCGATCATTGGATGTGTTTCCTTAAAGTATATTTCTATCATTAAAAAAGAATATATTTAATGATAAAAAATTAATTTCTTTTTGTATGATAAATCTGTTAATGATTTCATTAGCTGTCACTCCATTCAGAAGTCAGAAGTTTTTAATTTCAGAGGGAAAAACTTATAATTATAACCATAAATGGAAAGCTTTCTGAATTTATTATTCAAGAATGCCAAAAAAAGATTAAGAATAAAACTGGGAAGGAAAATGAAAGCCGGAGAACTTCAGCGAATGAATGATTTTTAAAAGCTACTGAAAGTTCCAGTGAAAATACTTTTTTATTACAAGAAGAATTTTTGTGGGGGCACGTGCCCCCGTCCCCACCTCCCTAAATCCGCCTTTGCTAAAGCCTATGTATTATTCTGATGTATAACCTATATATAAGGGACGTTGAATAAATATTTTTTATTATAGATTTTGAAAATTATATAAAGTATTAATGTAATGTATAAATAAATATTATTTCAGACACTGTGAGTGCCACAAAAAATATATATTATTATTATTTTTTGTATGTAGTTTGTTAGATATATAAATACAGTTGTAATATTTATGGGTCTAATCGAAGAATATTTCTCTTTGACCGGTATCTCTTATTTTAATTTTAATCATTACATTTCAATAATTATTATTATAATTTTATCTATAAATTAGCGAATTATAATTAATAAGAATTATAATAATACTAATAATTAGCGATAGAGATAAATCGTAAAAAGTATTTTTAAAATGGTTTTGTAGTATTACTAAACTAAATAAATCATGTTTCTGTCTCAAATTTCAATAGGAATTCAATATACATGGTATTGAATAGGCCATAGGAAATATATAAGGAACAAAAGCGTTTATAAAGATCTTATAACACAGAAAAGGGCATGGTATATTGGACGATAGATTTTCTTTTATATAACCGAAATGGGAAACCTGTAAAGTGAGCTTGATATTTCAGCCAAATCCCCTGCCTGCACAACCGTTGGCTTAGATATAGTACAGTACCCACTAGCAGGACCCCAGACCCTTCGTAAATTATAAAGGGAAACAGCTTAGGGAAAAAACCTAACACTATATTTAATTATTAAGACCCTTTGTTAACAGAGTAATACAATTTGTAGTAAATTGGAATATTGGACAATAAATTTTCTTTTATATAACCGAAATGGGAGACCTGTAAGTTGAGCGTGATATCTCAGCCAAATCCATTGCCTGAAAAAACGTTGGCTTAGGAACAGTCTCTACCCTCTATGAGTTATTGTGGAATAGTTTTAAAAAAATAATAATTATAAAAAATAATAAATAAATAGAGCTACCTTGCAATATTATTTAGAAAAAAATTAAAAAAAATATTAGAAAAAATTGTAATATCAGAATGCTTCTTTTGTTCATGTATTGTTACTGATATTTATGGATTGCCTCGATCTACGGTTAATAAGGGAATAAATAATTTTTAATTTTTTTTACTGTTCAATTATTTTTTTTTTAAATTTCATAATGAAAATAACCCTGAAGTTAAATAAAAATATTTAGAAGAACGCTTTTTTTTTAACACAGTAGAAACATAATAGTACCAGTACAATTTTTTTTATAAATATAAACATATATAATATATAAATACATATATTCAGAGGGAAAAAACTAACAGTTATATAACCTATGTTTCATAAGGAAAGTGTATAAAAATTGACACATAATTTTTAAGACTCATAAGGAAGATGAGCCGCTATAACCTTAAAATGTGGAGGAGGGCAAAGGAGTGTGCCTTGTTTTCTTTTTTTTTTATTCTTTTTTAAATATGAATATAAAAAACATTCTCCATCAAGGAGACCTCCCTGCTTAATATTTGATATGTAACGTTGGCTAGCCTGCTAAGTCATGCATATAGACCATCTAACCCCCTCATTTTTCTGGATTTAGTCAGCTAAGGTGATTTGAGAAGGTAAAGAAGGTAAAATTTCTCCTTTGTGTTTCATAAGCACTAAAGTACCAATTCCTTTAAAAAAGTCAATATGTATATATATATATATATATATATATATATATATATATATATATATATATATATATATACAGTCGTGGTCATAGAAATTGCATCTCTTAAAAATAATGGAGGATCTCCTTAAACCAATGTTGTTCTTACCTTTTTATAATTTTAAAATGTTTTGCAAAGGAAAAGAGTATAAATATATGTTATTAGGCGTGGTAAATGGTTAAAACCCAAACAAAAAATAAATAATATTCATAAAATGATAAATACAATTTTTAGTGTTAATGAGGAATTTAAGAAAACAATTATTTTTTACGCGCTCATAAGAATTTATTTGGAAAAATTGTTTAAAAACATTCAAAATATATTTCTTGAAATAATAATATAAACTATTATTTTGTCGAGCCGCCATTAGCCCAGATAACTGAACCGATCCTGTTTGGCATCAAGTCGATCTAATTTTTTATGATTTCGTCACTAATCTCCTCATTCCACACCTTTTCGATTGCCTGTTTCAGCTCATCGTTATTCTGAGGCACAATTAAACTATGAGCTACTGATTCCATCTCACTCTAATACTAGTAGGTAAAGAAATTCAATCCTACTATTTGTTTAAACATTTAGGATCAAAAGGTAACAATCATAGGTGATGCAATTTCTATGACCACGATTGTATGTATGTATATATATATATATATATATATATATATATATATATATATATATATATATATATAGGGTCTTGGGTTCAGTACATGGTGGATACGGTACTGTTTCTACCAAGATTGTGCAGGGAGGTGATTTGTTCTAGATTAAAGTTTTCTTTTAATATTGATAAGATTGCTTTAATTTTGTAACTCACATTACAATATGAGACATTTTATAAAAATAAAGGTGATACTGAAATATACTCTCCTATTTACCAGTTTATTCGTATTTACAGGCATAAAAACGGTTTAAAATATTTAGGTTTAGGTTAGTGTTTAGGAAAGAAAATTATGTTTGTTTCAGTACATAAATAAACAAAACGCCTTATGTATTTTCATACCTTAAAAAAATGCCCTAGGGTGGGCCGAAAACGTTCGAATAAAGAGATTAAAAAATCCACATCTGGAGATTGGCGATGTCTTATTTCAGTACCTTTTAGCATGTTTATTGCACGTTTTATAATTTCGGGGAAGAAATGGTGGTGATAAAAAAAAAAAAAGATGCTTAAATATTGATAAACTATCTATTAGAAACCGACTTGGAGGCCTTCTCCATGACTAGTAAAGTTGGTCACAATAATGAGGCTTAGAGAACCTGAGGAACAAATCAACGCAATCCTCCCACCTACGCCTCAGTCTACCTCTCATCCCTTTTTTGTCCCAATATTTTATAATTTTATTGCCTTACTAGCTGACCCGGCCACGCGTTGCTCTGGCTGTTATAATAGTTTTAAAAAATGTTACGTTAAAATTTGAATTTTAAAGAAATAATGAATGAATGAAAAAATTAATTAAATTGATTTTACATTTCATTCATCTTATATCTAACAATAATATATTGTAAATAAATAATATACTAAATTCTCTACTGATAAAATATAAACATTAGTTTATTGAATTGGATATATGTAATATCCGTTTTTTTCGGATGCAAATTCGGATTTACACTACTTAGAAATGCTGTTACAACAAATCAAAAATGCAGCAGGTTAGAAAACAATATAGTTTTGCAATAAAAAAATCGCGGTCGAAAATTGAAAAAAAATATAGCTTACCTTTTAAGTTGGACAATGTTACATATCTTTGCGAAAAATTGGTTACTTATGTTGTTTTTTTCAAAAACGCACCGATTAGGAGATACAGGCCAAAAAGTGAAAACTTTTTAAAAATTTTACCCCGAAAATTTTAAGGTTTTTCGGCCACCGAAGGTTTCCCTCGTCATTTTTCCGGGTTTTCTCTCCATAAGAACCTTATATGCGCCTAAGCGAAAATGTGAAAAAAAATTAGCCGAATTGGTCGAGCCGTTCTCGAGTTTAGCGGTTAGCAACGTATTTAGCGATTCATTTTTATTATATAGATAGATAGATAGGTAAGATTCCAGTTATTTATTATTTAATAGGGACCGAACTCGGAATCTATTGGACCTACCTGCGGTTGGGCTCAAATTGTAGCAAATTTAATCTCCTTAAAAAATGGTTAATTATATAGTTTTTTTCAAAAACGCACCGATTAGGAGATGCAGGCCAAAAAGTTAAAAAACTCCGAAATTTTCTAGGTTTTAAGACCACCGAAGGTTTCCCTCGTCATTTTTGCGGTTTTTCTCTCCATAAGAACCTTCTTTCCGCCTTATATAGCGAAAATATGAAAACAACAAAACAGCCGAATTGGTCGAGCCGTTCTCGAGGAGTTAGCAACGAATTTGGCGATTCATTTTTATTATATAGATGAAATTGGATCTCTGTATAAACTTAGTTAATAATTCGTGTTATTAATTTCACTAACTAATACCTGGCAGGATTATATTTTTGATTCATCATATTAATACATGATAATATATGATAAAAATTAAGGTTTTTTTATGGGGATGTATCTGTAATAATGAAAGAAAAATACAAAGCCGGTGAGTATGAAACAGGGACAGAGAGAGAAAAAGAAATATTAGAGAGAGGGAGAGAGAGGGAGAGAGAGCAGAAACCAAGGCCTTTGACTGTCTGTAAGAGCCGTTTAATTTGCGGGCCGGTGGAATCTTTAATTACTGTGGCCCTTATTAGGTGGCAGCACCTGCTTCGAAGAGGATATTGAGTGGGACTCTCAACCTTTACTCAAGGTGACAGTCGGCCCGGAGCATCCTCTACTGCGTCTGTATTCCCTCTAGCATCTAGGACTAATGGATCTAGCTGTCGCTCCTACTCGCAACGAAATTAATCAACGCGGAAGGGATCGGTCAATATCTACCCATCACTATTGTTCTATAAAGTAAAATAATTTATCTTTATCTTTCAAACACCGGAGTGCGGAACCTCCCTTATTCTCCAAAGTACGAGAGAAATGGAGAATATTGGAGATTACCCAAAGCGGAATAGCAGAGAACGCACCCGATCAATATATTTGGCTTGTAATGAAATTCAGACGAAGTTATATAGAGGAATCTAAGTATGACTTCAAAACGTACTGAAAATTACCATGTAGAGTATCACTGTATGAAAGAGAAGAAAGAAAATGGCACTATTGAACTGACTGTTCCAGAACAGACTGCTGAAGGGTTATATAAATCATTGGATATAATATGTTCTTCTAAAATTAGGAGAAACCTTAATTTGCATTGGAAGTTGATTTTGTGTCTTAAGCTTAAGTATTTTAATGTAAGGATAGAGATAGTTGGGGGTGCAGTCAATTAAAACACCCATAATACATATTCATTGTGCCGACGTTTCGACCTACATTGTAGGTCATCTTCAGGGCTGTGAGAGAAAACAGACAAAACAAAATAACTATAAAATTACATTACAGTACCTAGAAAATGATAGTATAATAATGTAGAGTAACAGAAAAATAGCACAAAATAGTGAAGGAATAATATGAATAAAAATTATCTTCGAATAAATGTACAGAAAGGTGATAATGCAAATAAATTACGAAGAGAAAACCAAGAAAAAGAAAAATTGGTAAACAGAATGAAAAATGAAATATCGTTAAATTAAACGATAAGAAATATCGTGAGTATTAAACAATAAGAAATATCGTGAGTATTAAACGATAAGAAATATATGAGATGAAAATAGTTGACTGGATGATTCAATGTAAAGGAGATAGTTGGGGGGTGCAGTCAATAAGAACACAGAATAAGTAATAAACTTATATTATGTGCCTACGTTTCGACCTACAGTGTAGGTCATCTTCAGGGCGATTTGGAGAGCGATGCCGTTAGATTTAACGGCTGGCTAGCACTGAATTCGCTCTCCAAATCGCCCTGAAGATGACCTACACTGTAGGTCGAAACGTCGGCACATAATATAAGTTTATTACTTATTCTGTGTTCTTATTGACTGCACCCCCCAACTATCTCCTTTACGATAAGAAATATCGTTTGCTTTGCTTTCTACATAATTCTTCCATTATTTATTATTTGGCATCACATTTTGTTTCAAATTTCTTTCAGTTTTCTTATGTTAACTCTCTAAGAGTCTATTATTATACATGTTATATTTTATCTGATTAAAATATTAAACTAAGTTTTGTATATCTCTCTCTTATATCTCACCTTGTTATGTCTATATTTTTTCGTTTTTTAATTCATTTTGTTTACCAATTTTTCTTTTTCTCTTTGTAATTTATTTGCATTATTCCTTCACTATTTTGTGCTATTTTTCTGTTACTCTACATTATTATATTACCATTTTCTTGGTACTGTAATGTAATTTTATAGTTATTTTGTTTTGTCTGTTTTCTCTCACAGCCCTGAAGATGACCTACAATGTAGGTCGAAACGTCGGCACACGATGAATAAGAATGCACTTATTATGGTGTTTTAATTTACTGCACCCCCAACTATCTCTATCCTTACATTAGAAGTTCCAGTCAACTAATTTCTTCTCTAACTTAAGTATTTTAATATCCTTAGTTATAAAGATATGGAAAAATGAACGAAGAATGGAAATAATCCATACTTATCCCGATCCACAATAAGGGACCGAGAACGGATTGAAATAACTATCGAGGAATCCTACCTGCTATAAAATATTTTCTTTAAATCCTAACTAATAGAATTGCGAAATGCACCAAAGAAATGACAGGAGATTATCAATGTGTTTATTTACGGAACCGTTCATCTATCTTTCAGACAAGGTTATTAATATAAACGGCGATGAATTAAAAGATGAATGAGTTATATTTACAGCCCCGGTGAATAACTGTTCAAGTCGAATTTTGTCCAAAGAGGGTAGCCGATTCGTGTCATTCTCGTAGTTTTTAGCCCGAAATGGAATTGTAAGATAAGAAACAACTCATTTTCAACCCAGTGACTGACTTAGGTCCTAATTCACAACGAAAATAACATGATTCCACCTTCTTAAGTGCAAGAAAATCAATTTGAAGAACCTTTTGATTGAGCGTGATGCCGGACAGTTTCCCCTGCACAAGCGTTGTCCTAGAAACAGCCAGTCTGTAAAAACTATAAACTGATCCCTGGACCTTTCATAGGTTGCAGTCACACCGGATTTACCCCAACCTGTAATGAATTAATCTATAATTGAAGAATTCAAACAGAAATATCTTTATTCCGAATTCGATTCAGATATGGTGAAAAAACTTAAATTTAAATTTTTGGCAGAGCCTAAAATAAATTTTTTAAGATTAAAAATATATAAGCAATTCAAACCAGATTTCTTTCGTTATTAACACATGTTCATAAACTATGCAAAATTATTCGTTAATTTTGCAAATTATGTTATACTTTAGATTAACTCTCATGAAATAGAGTCTTTAGTAGCCCACTGTTATTAATTTATTTTCCAAACCAATAAACGATATAAGGGAGAATAAAAAATATAGAAATACAAAAAAAAACCTCTCTGGGTTGACTGCTTCCCAGAATTGGACAAGTTTTACTCGACCAACTGTCTTTGTTTCATACAAGTTGTGATGGAAGTTCCTAACTGTTTTGCCCTTCACTGTTCTTCCTTGCGACAACAAATACCCAACATTTGGTACTCGGAAACGGGGCTATATTTGGGGAGCTCCAAAGTGCTTTTCTGATTTGATTTTCTCTCCAACCATCTTCTGTTAATTGCCTTAAAACTCGAGTCTTGGAGTAGTTTCTGGTATCTCTACAATTTCGGAAATATTTCAGTGTTGGAGTTTGAACAGTTTATGTCCAGTGTTATGCATTTTATAGACGCTTTTATTGGCTTCGCCAAGCCATCAAACGGTAAACGACTTGAAAGAAATATTTATAGTTATGTAAAACAGATATAATATGGATATGCAAGATACATTCTTATGTGAACTAACAAGGTGACTTATTGCTATGGTCTATCATTATAAATTATTGACTGTGGATTACATCTAACTTATAGACTACTCTCTTAAATACAATAAACTAACTAGTACATCTCCTCTCTACTCTCTACTCGCTACTATGAAGTATCCTACCTCCTACTTAACCTTAAAGCTGATCTATTATTATTATCTTGTAACGCCTTAAAATACCGAAAGGTAACAGAAGGCCTTTATATATATAAGCATTTGCATGTATTCATTGTAAATTTATAATATATTGTAAATAAAAGTTTGGAGGATGTGAAAAAAAAAAAATTATTATTATATTGGTTGAATAATGTAGTTGACCTTATATATGTATGAGGAAGAAAATGGTCCGGGTATAGGTAAAAAAATTCTCTTATATAAGGAGGACTGTTTATTTGGAAGCCAACGTTTCGACCCACATTGCAGTTCTTCTTCAGGGCTATTCAGTAGGATCACACTTGAAAATGGACTGAGCCCTGATACTACTGAACAATCCTGTAGAGGTGACATGGTCGAGATCAAGCTCAACTACCAGAACGTTTATCCGTTAACGCTAATTATCTATCATCTATTTCATTTGCAAGTGCTTGGAAGAGACGTTGAAAGAGAAAACAAATATAGCAATTCCAGCTAGAAATGAAAGTAGACAAGAGTTTCAATAATGTTCTTTCTGTTATTTTATTCATATACCGTACTTTAACAACTTTGATCATACGATTTGCCTATAAGTATATACTGTAATGGAATCTCCATAGTAGGTACACAAAAAGACCGTCTTGGGGGGGCACGTGCCCACCTCCTGGATCCGCCTATGGTGATAGGAAGAACAACAGACCCTCAAGATGTATGCAGTCACATATAATGAAAGGGCCCTCTTTCCTTCTTTGTAAGTAGATATATAACATAACTTCTATGATCAGCAAACAATAAATATAATATTATTTAATTGGATAAAAAAAGGTTCCTTATTTAATAAACAAATTCTAGTAAGCCAACCACGCCAATCTTTGGAAAAGAATGGGATATGTCTCTTATTCATTAATGATGTAGAATTACTACATCTCAAGGAGGCATGCCATTTCATTGTTTAAATATTATCCAGATCAAAGGATCTGACTTTTCCTTGAGGTCATTGCTAGGGCAGTGAAGCCAATATAGCACAAGATTACACTCTTTTTTTCATATTAAAGCTCACGATAACTTGTATTTTCAGAAAATATTAAAAATGAAACGAATAAACAGTTAAAACATGTTCTGATTCACTGGAAGCAGCAACCTGATGAATAATTACCAAAAGGTTCAACTATTATTTATTCCGTTAACAGCGTGAATGAAGTAGGGGAAAAATTCTGGTGGTTGAGAGTTTTTTGGACATGTCATCTCTGCGGAGTAGCTCAGTGGTTGAGTGATAACTTGTATTTATGGAAAAAATTAAGAAAGAAACGAATAAAAAGATAAAACTTGTTTTGACTAAACTCGAAGTGACAATTTGCGGAACTGATACCCTTTTTTGTACTATATAATACATTTAAATAATCTGCGCTAAATTACGCTGATCATGCTGGTTAAAAATTAAGCCTTTCCTTTGTAAGGCGATGACGGATCCCTTTAGCGCTAACTGGATCAGTGGAGGCTATCTCTCCAGGCAGGAAAGAGCCAGGCAATAACTCAATTAATAGCTCTTCCCCTCCCACCACCCCCCACTCCTCAGCTCTAAGCCAATCAGAACTAACTGTTTGCAATGGCAGCCAGGAGCAAACATCGCCTCCAAATCCAATTTATAATGCCAGTTGCCTGCCAACGTTTGTCTTCAACCTTCGATGCTTCATAATAATAGATTCGCTAAAACTAAATATTCCGACCCTTGTATTTGGTATTAGGGCGAATCGATGAGGATCCAGTCATTTGGAATCAAGCAGTTTAAATTAATTAATTATTGCATTTTTTATGCCAATTAATGCCAACCAGAGTTGGTTTAAATGTATTTTCAAATAAAATCAGATTCGCAGGATCAAACCCGGATAACTCTCAAAACGGAGAATTTTTTTTAAAAATTTATTTATTGATATTTACTGTATTACAATTATACAACAAGTAAATAGAATGCGTGTGGAGAAAATTTAATAATTTGACTTGTTCGTATTTTGAGCTAGTCACTCAAGCAATTTTGTTTAACTCGACACATTGCCGCCTTATTTCTCATGGTTTTTGAATCTGAAGTTTCGGTAGAATAAAGCATTGCTTGTCTAAACTAGCGAAAAATGTTAAAACGTCTAATTTTAAAATTTGGAGTTATACGCTTTTGATCGTGAACGCCACATTTACAGTAATTTTGAAAAATAAGTAGGATGCTAATATGATGATTGGTTATTGTGATATTGCTATATTACCCATTTTAGAAAATTATAGAAATTGTAAGTAATCGCAATTTTATTCAAAATTTCCTTTTCCCTAGAACCAATCAATTTGTGAGATCTAAACTATAAATATTATGAGACACGTCTTATTTTCGAAGGATTTTAATATTGCAAATGGAAACAGAATTTAGGAAAATATCTCTAGCTCTGTTGTATTTTTAGATATAAAAACAAAAGAAGGTTATTGAATAAGTATATGGTGGAGACTGTATTGTTTATAGGACAAAGATTTTGCAGGGAGGTGATAAGTCCCAGGCCACGCTCAACCGCCCACTTTATAATAGCTAGGTGAGCCCCGGAGGGTCTGCAGATCCACAGGGTCCTCACGTGGCTATTAACAGATTTAAATAATTTATCTGCCACAGCTAGATTCGATATAGCAAGATAGCAACACAGCTCTCTATATACTCAGCTACTTCCTATATATACTTTCCGGATACATATCAAAGCGAAACAAAAACTGAAATGAAGAAAACTAAACGATCTGAATTTTTATCAATTAAATTACCACAGTTCTGGCCAAACTTTATATAATTAAATTAACAATTTGAATATGCACAAATAAATAAAATAAACCAGCATAACTAATGGATAAATAATATGTAAAAGTAATATACTTTTATTATTCTAATAATATCGTACAGAAGTAGCTGTGGTTGGTTTCCAACCAAGAGATGAAGAAAACTCAAGTGTTCGTATCTGAATATCTTTCCTACTTTTATGGGCTTATCTTGGACGTATCTTGAACTTGTCTAGGGGATGAAGCTCAACCCTCTTTATATTTTTAGAAATAGATTATTGCAAAATTGTTTATGAAAAGATCTCGGTTGCTGACGTAACCTTAATTCCGCGTTATTTACTACATATAGGAGCATGTGTCCTGTAAATATTATTCAAGTGACAGCGTCACGAAGATTAAGATGGGAACGAAGGAATCCTTGTTAATAAGCGCTGTGCAGACTGGGAAGGTCTGAGGGGTAGACTAAGATGTAAGTGGGAAAATTGCGTTAAGAGTTAGTTATCTGGAAGATTTGGGTTAGGGTAGTGGTCCGTTGACAGAAGGTTATAAGCAGAGATTGTTGGTATCGGCATCGAGCTTTCTGGTTAGCTAAGCCTTATTATGATGACGTAACCTTAAAATATGTTGTTTTATACAACTATTTCGTATATTAATAATAATAATTATTATTATTATTTAATTTTAATTTGCACCTGCGCAATTGCGCATCCAGCAAATTTGATTGAAGTGTCTTTCTTTTCGCTTTTCTACATGATCATCTAGTTATTTTGGAAAATATATATATCAATTGTTGAGTAGGTCTCTTGGCCAATGTCTTTTTAATCTTTTCTTATCAAGTCCAGGTAACAGGGAGTAGGAAAGAGGAAGAACGGGTTGTTTTGGGTGATGAGTGGAATGTTATGTATTTGTTATGAATATATGATTTTATAGTGGGAATGTTCATTTCGTTGTGTATAGTGTGATTCGAAATATACCATGGTGCATTAATAATGTTTCTGAGAATTTTGGGCTGTGTTGTTTGTATCTTGTGTATGTGAACTTTTTTTGCTGAACCCCAAAGTTCTGCTCCATATGTACAAATAGGTTTTAGTATACTATTATAGATGAGTCGTTTGTTCCTCAAGTCAAGTGAAGATCTGTAGACCAGGAGATGTGATAGTTTTTTGTACCGTCTAGTCAGTTCTTGTCTTTTTAATTTTGTATGTACGTTCCATGTAAGTCTTTTGTCCAAGTATAGTCCGAGATAAAGTACCTGGTTTTTGGATGGTACTTCGTCGTTGTCAATTTTGACTGCTGGACACCAAGTTTTGCGTAGAGAGAAGCTTACATGGCTCGATTTTGAGGCGTTTCTTTTGATTTGTTCGTATAATAGTTTTTCTTCTCTTGTCTTTGTTTCGTTTACAGACACTATATGCTGCCATGGCCAATTGGTCGATGTTACAAAAGGAATCCTATATTTTGTTAGTTCAGTTATGATTAGGAGTCTAATTTAGGACAGGGATCTATAACGAGTACAGGAACAGGACACTCTTTCGAAGAACGCTAAACCAAGCATTTTGAACTCCCTTTCGAAGAATATTCTAGTTTCCCCGCCTGGAAACTCATGATCTGGACATAGAAGGTTGTTATGTTAACCGCTACAAAGATGTTAATTATTCTATAGTTATTTTAAGAGAAGAGGACAAATTAGCTTAGTGGTTGGCTAGTATGTAAGCATAGGGTGTAACGGGTTCGAATCTAACTAGTACAGTTAATTATTTAATCTGTTTTAAAGCAATAGATCGATCAGGAGAAATCCGTAGACGTCAGGGTTCACCCAGCCTCTATAATGTGGGTTCCCAAAATAAGGGTGGTAAACATAGCGACCAATCTTCTCCTTGCACACCTATTGGCCTAAAAACAGTACAGTCTCTACCTTATACTATTCCAATACCTTTTATGTGTTGAAGTGGCACAGTTTATTTTTCTTTAATTTTAGGGAATGTGTATTCGGTAATATGTGGGTCAAATCTGGAATGTATAACGAATCTTATATTCTGAAGATGTACAGGCTATTATCACTGGAGGTAACAAGAAAAACACTTTATTCTGTTATGCCAAACATTGTAAGTTATTATTTCTTTTTTGTTTAAAGAAACGGATCAGTGAAGATATATTTACATGAACTAAATAAATTTTCCAGATTCTGCAACATAGCGAAAAGAGAGTTAGATATTGCAGTGAAGTAAATATAGCAATGATCGCTATGGATGTATGTAAACAAAATATGAGACCCAATCAGTTCGTCGCATGGGAATGAGGATATTTGACATCATATCAGCTTAAAATAGTTAACTTCGTTCCCAATACGTGTATTAATTATTTTTTTTTTTACATCAGTAAACATGTTTAAAATAATCTTTATTTAATGTATAAAACTAAACCTTTTAATGTTTAATATTTTTCTTTGAAATAGCTGATTCAAAATTGGCTTGGCTCAATATGTTGGGTCTATTCCTAGTAAATGTCTGTTTTCTAAGTTAATGCCGTTTAGTAAATGAAATACTTTAAATTTATTTAAAAAAAATTACCCTCATTTTCTATTCATTTCTAACGTGTTATGAAATTTTCAATCCCAGACCTAAAAAAATTCAGGGATTTTGATAGAATAAAATTTTGAAAATGTGGTTTTGACTTGAGAATAGTTTTCAAAAATCCTTGCCCCTAAGGTATCCGAATTTCTGAACAGAAAAAATTACACTAAAAAATTCTACTTCATTATTTTATTTCGTACTCTGAGTTGGTCTTGTCAGGATTATTTGTGTACCAGGGAAAGCCAGGTAACTGGAAACAAAGGTATTAATATAGAAGAAAAAAATCTCAAAATCATATACAAAATAATTGTAAAGACATTAGTAAAAAATGCCAAATAATATAAACATTTTATTGGATTATTACAATCTGCCACTTTTAGGCAATAGGTAATAGTGCTAAATAGCTATACAATCATTCAATAAAAAAATATATAAAATAAAAATAATAATAACAAAATAGGATAATAAAATAATAATAATGATAAATAAACCTTCATAATAATAAATAAACCTCTGTAGTGAATTAACATAACGTGACAACCTATGGATGAGATACCAAAGAATGCTTTCCATGTCTTTTCTCGGGTATATGCATATGCGTTTTTGTGGTGGAGCTTAATCTACTTCTCTCTATCCATCTATATATATATATATATATATATATATATATATATATATATATATATATATATATATATATCGAATAAGGCATGGAAAACTCTCCCCATTTCTGTCCTGGGATCTGTATTTTAAGAAAACAATACGGACAGAGGTATTTTAACAAAACAGCTTAATAGAGCCAAAAACTCAAAAAGAAACACTATTATTTATTATAATGCAATTGGGAAAAACCACAATGCAAAGCCTTATGTCTCAAATCCAGTAATACACCCACTTACCGTGTACCCCCTCCCCCAGTTATATGTTGAACGTCTTGGTGGTGGGGTGCTGTCTCATGTTTGGAGCCTGTATGGGCTGTTGATCGTTGGGATATATTGCACCTTTTTCTTCGAGATGTGATTCACATAAGCCTTTTTTTGTTTCTGTGTCTTGATAATGCCTGCATAGGCGAAACGTCAACCGGAAAGTGGGTGTATTACTGGATTTGAAACATAAGGCTTTGCATTGTGGTTTTTCCCAATTGCATTATAATAAAACAGCTTAATATTATTGAATATTTATATATTATTGTTAGTATAAAAGATATATAAAGAAAGGTATAGAAGGGTAAGCTAGCAGAACATATCAATTCCCTCATAAAAGCCTGGAAGTATTTTAGCGAAGGTCTAAGAGCAACTGATAAGGGAAAACCCTGCGATTATCATCAAGTATATCGTTAGGGGAATATTCTAGCAACCCCCCTTTCTCAATTTATAAGGTAAAGTACACAATCTAGATGGCTGGTTTACTTTTTTTAAAGCGCATATTCACTATATTATATAAATATATAAGAACTTGGATACAGTAAATTTTTTCAGTGTTTCTAGAACGACTGTGCACAGAGGTGTTTGCCCAATATAACACACAACCGCCAGGTTTTTCCTTCAAGTAATGAGATTGGGTGAGCCCCAGAAGGGTCTATAGATACCTCATTATCCACCTGCGCTTGTTATAATTTATCCGCCACAACTGGATTTGAACCTGGAACCGTCACTACATAAACCCAGTGCTCTATACAATGAACCAACTATGACAATGAACTGTCCCTCCTCCAGAGAAGTTGAAATACCAAAATTATTTTCCTTTATTCATTTTGAATGGGAACGTGAATATATGAATTCAAAATGCTAATTAATTTTGCAATATATGCATGTGTATGAATAGCATTTAAAATATTTTTATTTTAAATTGTGAGAACATGGGCACATGGGATCGGATAAGAGAAAAGATGTCTCCCTTGCCGGCAGGCGACCTTGGTGGCTCAAATAGTTGGAGCGCTGTCACGGAGAGATAGTGGTTCCGGGTTCGAATTCCGGTTTTAAAGTGTTTGGGTCTGATTTTAAAAGTTTGTTGAATCGAAAATGTTGTTGAAACGGGCATATCACGTTGAACCACACCGGTTCTTGTCACAACCTCACAAACTGTCACAATTCACTGATACACTTATTACTAGTTCAACACAGTGCCTGGTCTACTCTCTGACTGACTGCCGCTTCGGGGCGTGGGGGTCTTTATATCAAGGTCGAACATTCTAGCTAGAAAGAACGGGAGTAGGGGAGGCGGTTCTAGTATCTTCGAGAAGGTTCTAATCCAATCTTAACTTCTTCCGCCGACGGGCTTAAGACGTTAATCCCTTCCTCCTCTCTGTGGCCCCAACAACTTCATGGATTTTGAAACGGAAAGCCTCAATGTTTAAAGAATATTAAGATTGTTCCTAAACATAATCCATAAGGCTCATTATCGAAAAAATATTATGTAATCACCCTATTTATTAAGGTATTTCTAATGTTCCTAGTAGTGTCACATACAGCATCAGATTAAGGAAAATAGCGCAGGATCGCAGAAATAGGTTGGTTGTGGTTGAAGATGTAGCAGGACCGTTGTGGCATTATAATAATTAATTATGAAGAGGGTACACTTTATTATAGAAAATACCTAGAGGTCGAGTGTGTTATCGGCCATATCACCTCCCTATACTTTCGTTGGTTTAGAAACAGTGCATTCTCTACTATGTACTGCACCTTTTGTAAATTATAGTGGAGCAGTTACAACCTCAATGTGTTGGAATTGTACATGTTGTTGCTGTTTTTTTTTTTTACATTTACTAAAGAAAGTACTCCATTAGGATAGACCAACGACTACTCGATTACCAGAATCCTAGATCGGAATCGAACTCAAGGGCCATTCCTCCTTTTCTTGTTTGGATTCGGATTGGAACTCGGAGGTAAAGGGTGACTATAGTGCCCTCATAGAGGAACCTTCCTCCAAGAGCCCTTCCAATTACCTCTTATCAGTTACTTCCCATCCCCGCCAGAACCTTAAGGATTTATCTCGCTCCGTCTTATCTAGGTCTTCATTTACCAGCTGCCCGCTAACCTTTATATTCTCCGAAAGGTACCAATTTAGTGAATGTTATCGCCGTGACTTGATTGTTTTTTGTGAAAATCGTATATTTTTTAATAACCATCAAAGCATCACAGAAGTATAAAAAGGTATAAAATACACAGCTACGCGAATTGGTATTTATCAATATTAATATGTTTCCTTCCGGAGGTTATTATAAAAATTAATATGAATTTCTAAAATGAGGAAATGACAGTCATAGAACTGGGCGACTCATATAGGTAGCAAGACCCACTGGTGAGGGAGTTAAAGAGACACGAAATGCATGAGTCCTGTACGTGTACGTCTTAAGGGGCATTTTCAATTTTTGCTGAAATTGAATGATTCAAATTTGATACAATAGGTACAAATCTCCAAAACAAAAGCCTTAAATCTAAAAAATACCGAAAAAACTAATGGCCAACGTTTCGCCAATTTGGGCGCCATCAAGATATACACCATAATAAATTCACACCAAAGAAGACATAAAGCAGCACATCCCACACTAGTAGTCCAAAGAGTCAAATAGTCAAAAAAAAGAGTCAATAACAACCTTGCAACAAGACGCTCCACAATATTTTTTTGTTATGAGGAAGAAAATGGTCCGGTTGGAAGTAAAAAAAAATCTCTTAAGTTGGGAGAACTGTTTATTGGAAAGCCGACGTTTCGACCTACATTACAGGTCATCTTCAGGGCTTGTGACAGAGTAAAAGGTCTAGCTTCTGGAGCGTTGAGTTGTTAGGCCGAAGTTTCCGGGTTCCAATCCTGGTGTAGCAGATAAATTATTTAATCTGTTAACAGCCAGGAGTGGAACGTTTCGGACTCTTTTGGGACTCATTCAGCCCCAATAAAGTGTAAGGGAGAGTGGTACAAATCCGCCACCTCGGGCAATTCCGCCACCCCTCGTTTTTGGTTGTTGCGTTGTGGGGAGACGAACGAGGGTCTGGTCCTCCGCTAGCGACAGACACGGGAAACAACTGGCAGTACCGCCACTTGTGTTGTTGTCTGTAATATCAGTTTTGTTTGAATATGAGTGAATTTTCATCATTTTTTGTTATTGTACCAACATTTACAACCCGTGGTATTGGGTTGAAGGTAAGTGCTTCTTATTTCTATGGAAGCATAAGTTGGTTCGTTATAGTTTCATGCATTTTCAATTAAAATTTCATTTGTTTTCATCAAGTTGTTTGGTAGCTGTAAGGTTTCAACTACCGTAATGGCGTAGTGGGGTAATTCCGCCATGTTTGTGAGGGGCAATACCGCCATATGGCGGTTTGACAGCAACACCCATGAAATCTGTTTTTCTGGAAAATGAAGATCAGAAGCAGTCAAAAGAAAAGAAGAAGGTAGGCCTAGCAGCTAAAATCAAAAAGGAGAAGAAAGATAGACCTGATAACAGAAAAGATGTTCAGGGAACGAAGAAATCTAAAGGCGGTGTTGTAAAGAAGATAAAGTTAGACATTAACAAGATGAAAACGGAAAGAAAGTTCATCTTAAATATTTTTCAATTGATTCTAAAATTTTTAACGGAAATTAATGACTTTCTGCTTATAAAATGTCATACCTTCTGATATATTTTTGTATTTTTCAAAAAAACGCATATATATTATGTTGGATACCAATATATGTAGTCCTATCCATTACCCTATTCTTCCCTATTGCTGCTAATATGTTAAATAAAGCATATGGCGGAATTACCCAACGGCCATGCCGGAATTGCCCAACCATGTGGGGGAATATCGCCACTTTGTGTATATTTATTTTTTTTTAAATATTACCCTCAATAACGAAGGTACACCATATAAAAAAATATTATAAGGTAGAGAAATAACTAATTCGGGTATACAAACGTTCAAAAACTGTTTTAAGCAAAATGTCAGGGATTGGCAGAGATTTTTCCCTTAGGGTGGCGCCATTACCCCACTCTCCCCTATATCCTTTATTGAACCTGGTGTTTGAGGGTGATCTCGGACTAGTTAATCACTCAATTGCACTAGAAACAGTACAGTGTCAACCATGTACTGAACCCAGGACCCTTCATGGATCGTATTTCTTTTTTATAAGTTGGTTAATCATTGATGTTTCTCCCGATCAAGGATGTGAGTGTTTTAAAGAGGGGTTTGAAAAACTCTACGGTTAAGCGTGGCATTGATTTAAAGTGGACAACATAAAATTTGAGCGAACCTTTAGGACCCTAACAGCCAAAACAGTCCGAACAGTAAGCCCTATTAGCCCTAGTGACTTATAAACTAATTGGCAAGGAGCGGTGGCTGGGACCTAACTACCTGCCCTATTTATACCACTTGGTCGCCAACTTGTGCCCCCGGCTATCTCTTCCCTTTATCGCTTATGGATCCAGCCAACAATTTCACCGAACAACCCACTTTCCAGGACTACAGCTTTATTGGACTGGGGAAATAATAATATGTTACTCTACGACATTGGAGCAACAAGAACGGAAAATAAATGCAGTGTATTATTATACAAATATTGGATTTCATACGAAATGCACGTTTTTATTATTTATAAAATTCAAAGAGGAATTATTGGTAATGTTATTGCTAATTATTGCTTCGTTTCATGGAAACACGTAGTTTTTGTTTATTTTTTATGAGTTTAAACTTGTACACTTGGCACTGAAAGAAACATTACTACCGCTTTCGGGGAAGGAAGTTGCAGCGGACGAGCATGGCGAAACCAAACTTGCATTCAAGAAAAATATTAGTTTCTGTGTGATGGTCAATGGCAGGAATAATTCATTTATCCTTTCTATCCAGAGCAGATACAATCACATCAATCACATCGTACTGCAGGAATATTGACATAATGCAACAAATATGTATTAAAGAACAACCTGCATTGGTAAATTGCAATGGGCCCTAAACTCTTACACAACAACAACATCATGTTCCACAATATACAGACCTAACTCGCCATAATTATCCCTGACAGAAGTTAACAAAGAAAACTACAGTATATATAGAAGATCTGATCAAGAGGGGTTTTACTGTTTCATTAAAAATTAACAAAAACAATATGTGCACTACAACCTATGAATGTAAGGGACTATTCTGTTTCAAGCCTAATATTGTAGGGAGTCGGTGCTCTACACACTGAGTTACTCCGCTTAATGTCAAATATATTCCAGGTAATTATGTATAATGTGGTATGTTTTACAATTACACCTTCTTTCTAAAACTTTTGTTGTTAATTATCATCCCTAAGATATTCTGATATCAGAAAATCATAACTTCAAAGAACTAACACAGTAAGTAGAAGCACAGGAACTACCATCTAATCGAGGCTTAAAACAACAAAACAATTAAGCTGAGCAAGGTTGAAATAAAAAAAAATATATATTTATTGAAATTTACAACTGTATAATACAGACACATCAAGTAAATAGAATGAAAACTATAACATTTTCATGAGATAAAGGCAAGTAGAGAAACTAGCCACTGGTAGTAATAAAATAAAAAAATTGAACTTAGGTCACAAGACCATCGTCTTTTCACAGAAGAGATTGCTAGAGGGTTCGATATCGGGTTCGGGCAAAATCAGTAACGAATGGGGCTAGCATGAAGTAAAAAGAACAGTATATACTTTGAACAGTATATTAAATTGATATTTACTCTGTTACTTTTATTTAGTCTGTAAGTAGCCGCAGATGGATCATAAAGGATCTAGGACCCTCCTGGGGACCACCCAGCCTCTGAAATGGGTGAAAATCTGGCAGTTGAGCGTGATCTAGGACAAATCACCTCTCTGCACAATCGTTGTCTATGAAACAGTACTGTCTCTACCATGTACTGAACCCCAGACCCTTTATCACGTGTTGTAGTGGTACAGGTTTTTTTAAATATGTTATACCAGTTTTTATTATTTCTTTTTTTTAAATAATTTATTTCTTGATATTTACAACTGTATTACAATAATACAACATGTAAATAAGTAAAAAGGCTGAGTGATACATAATGACACGAGAATGACAAGAGAAACTACCCACTGGTAGTATTCAAATCACAAGAAGAAGGTCACGTGGCCATCTTCTTTTCAGACGCCTCGGAGGAATATCTGGAATTGAAGAGGAAGCTAGGTTTGAAACTAGGGGGTTTGAGTGGGAATGAAGTTTGTTATGAAAGGATAGATACCAGCAGCTAATGTGACATTAAGGTCGTTATGGATGACTTTATTCTTAACAAAATAAGGAGCATTGAGGATTTTACGAAGGATTTTGGGTTGTAAGGATTGGATACGAGAGGAATTCGATGTCATATTGGAGCCCCAAACCTCTACTCCATACGTCCAGATGGGTCTTCATATCTTTTTTATCTTCAAATTTGATCGATGCTAGAAGGTAAGTAATGTATCTGCCAGGGCCAGATTCGAACACGATATCTATAGGTCAGCAAATTCAGCGCTAAAAATTAACAGTCTTTTGTTAATATTTAAGCATAACGATATCGTCCTAATCAATTAATCAGGACATTAAATCCTCTGTCATCGGAGGGGATAATGGATTTTATTCAATTATGTTACTCCTGATTGCACCACCGTGTACCATTTTTTGCGACTTTTTACGGTCGGATATAACACGTCTATGGGTCCCGGAGATGGTACAAGAAAAGCCTAATATATCGTGTGGTCACAAAAACCCTTCGGAGGAGGATTTACCTCCGCCGGTAAACAGTCTGGAGGCTCCAGGAGAAGGGAGGGGGTGCTGGAGAATGGGGGGGGGTGTCGGGGAAAAAGTAAATAGCGGAGAGTCATCGCCGACCCCGGCAACATTTACATGGCTCAGCCCTCAATATGCTCCCCTAACACCTGGAGTCCTCCGTCCCTTCTTATATATTGCTTCTTCTTCCTCGCCCTCTTACCACCTCCTTCCTATTATTATGTACCTAAGTATATATATATATATATATATATATATATATATATATATATATATATATATATATATATATATATATATATATATATGGACGGTAAAATAATATATATATGGATGGTTCTATGAACATATGAAAATAAGCCTAAAAGAATAAAGTCGATCATCTCCTAAAAAATCGGACACTGGATGAAACCCGAACCAACCTCTTAAGAGGTTGAATACGTGGTAGAGATCCTACTGTTTCTAGAACAACGATTGTGCAGGGAGTTGATTTGAACGCCAGGTTTTCCACCCTACTGTGTATTCACTCTATACGTGAACGCCAGGAGGAGGGTGTTTATAGAATAGTGTGAGGTCAATGGATCCCTCACGGTCCATTCGTGGTTGTTAAAAGAATAAATAATTTATCAGCTTCAACGGGATTTGAACCCGGGTCCTTCAGAATAGCAACACAGCACTGTATATACAGAGCTACGCCGATCACCGATAATAGTTCTAAAACATATATTGTTAATATAGTTCATACTGAATTCATTTTAAAAATATATACCACTAAAACTCATGAATAGTACTGGGCTGAGTATGTTAGATTTTGTACTGTTTATAGGCCAACAATTGTTTAGGGAGCCGATTTAGCCGACACGACGCTATTTTGCCATTTTTTGGGTAACCCAAATCGTAAGAATGAAATTCTCCCAATTCGTCGAAGCTTAAGAAAATTCTTATAGGATCATGGGTTTATACCACAAATTTTTTATTTTTATGAGTCATTTGTGATCAAACTCCACAAAATTGGAAAACAATGGCTCAAGATAGACTAAACAGGTGGGCTAACGAATGATCATCAGCTTTTAGCAGATCCACCTATATGCAATTCAAATTAACAAATCAAATCTTGCGAAGTAAGAAAGTTTTATAAATTAAAATTATTCCTAATGAAGTGTTTATTGTCTATGGCGATATTCTTTAGATCTTCAAAAAAAGTATTACGTATCAATGCTAAATGATGCTTCGTCTGAAACTAACCTAATCTTTACATTTTCAAGGTGGTGAGTTAGATTTAACCTGACAACTTAGAAAACGACCTGCGCAGAAGTCCTCCTCTAGCCGGTGGCGCATACTGATCCCACGCCCTATCCCCAGTATCTAGTTCGCTTCACTCCCACCTTGGTCCTCACCTTGGTTATAATTTTATTACAGTAGGCTATAATATTATATGGTTAAAAATTATAAGGCCATAACTATACCTGAATTATTTCTTGATAAAGGAAAATAACCTGGATTACCGATAATACATTAAATAAAAAATAACTACTTTCCCAGCCTCGACTCCGATTTCACAAAAGGTCGTTTTTAACTCGGCAATCACACACTAACTTACATACGTAAACTTTGCATTACCACGGCTTTGTCGCATAAATTATTCACGTTAAAACATAACGCGACTTACGCACAATATTTACCCTTTATTTTAGAAATTTAATTATTAAATTTGAATTTGGAAATGTAGATATCATATTTTGAAGAGCGGGGTAACTCAATGGGTAGAGGTAGTAGTTATGCTGAAGGTTACGGGTTCAAATCCGGCTGTGGCACAGGAATTATTTAATCTATTGACACCCACGGATGGACTTTTTGGGATATATAGACCTTCCTGGGGCTCACCCAGCCTCTATAAAGTGGGTATACCTTAATAAAAGGCAATAGAACGCCGTATAATACGGGAAATGTAAGATATAGAGAGTATTACGAGCATTATTTATATAAACATTTAAAACTATTCTATGAAACATATTGCCATCTCGGAAGAGAGGAATAAAAAAAATTTAATCGTACCTACTTTAAAAAATCGATTTATTGAAATTTAGAACTTTATTATAATAATACGGGTAGTGGAGTGGCTCAGTGGTAGAGCAATGAGTTGCCTTGTCGAAGGTTCTGGATCAATCCTCACAATAACCTGCTCGGGATTATTAATTAATTCTTTAAAAAGATCATTGATTGTCCAAAATAGAGAGAAATATCTGGTGGTTGATCGTGACCTCGGACAAACTATCTCCCACTACAACTTTTGTGTTAGAAACAGTGCAGTGTCTATCATGTATTGATACCAAAACTAGTTTATGGGTAGTAGTGATACAGATAGATATATCTGTTATACGTTCTGACTATAGTATTATTAACGCTACAATTTTTTTATTTAGAAAACTAAAAAGTAAATATTCACTATTGAAAATTTATTAACAAAAATAAAACTACATATATATTCTTAAGATATAACTTCAAGAGAAGAATACTACTTGGACAGACTAATATGGTTAGTATGAGAGGAGGAAGAGACAGCGGAGAAACATATCGTCGGCTGGGGTGGTTGCCACATCTGCATTCACCCACATCTGCGCCTCATTGTAAAGTATAATCCCGTGGATTGGAGGCTAGGTGTTGTTTTTGTCCCTTTCCAGGCTTTATTAAAATATAATGCTATTCTCCACCTAACTCTTGAACAATTTTTTTAAAAGCCTTTATTTATATGCGTGTGGATAAAGATAAATGTATTGATTAACAGGGGGGGGGGAAGGCTTGAGATGGATCAATATGGAGATGGATTGTTCCTTTGAGTTCAACCATTCTCTTCGATGGGCTGTGTGAGAAAACTTGCGATTCAATTTGATCAAAAATAAATTTTGAACTCTTAATTTATTTGGTTGGTTTATATGTTATTCGAGAGTGGAGTGGCTCAGTGGTAGAGCAATGAATTGTCATGTCGAATGACTTTTACTTAGTCTGTACGTAGCCGGAGATTGATCATAAAGGGTCTAGGACCCTCCATGGGCTCACCCAGCCACTTAAAATCTGGCAATTTAGCGTGATCTAGGACAAATCACCTCCCTGCACAATCGTTGTCTATGAAACAGTACTGTCTCTACCATATACTGAACTCCAGACCCTTCACGGGTTGTAGTGGTACAGGTTTTTTTAATATGTTATACCTGTTTTTATTATTTCTTTTTTTTTTTTTACACAGCTACGCGAATTGGTGTTTATCAATATTAATATGTTTCCTTCCGGACGTTATTATAAAAATTAATATATATTTTTTAAAAATTTATTTATTGATATTTACAACTGTATTACAATAATACAACATGTAAATAGGCTGAGTGATACATAATGACAAGTAGAGAAACTACCCACAAAAGAAGAAATCAAATCAAAAGAAGAAGGTCACGTGGCCATCTTCTTTTCTGACGCCTCGGAGGAATATCTGGAACTGAAGAGGAAGCTAAGTTTGAAACTAGGGGGTTTGAGTGGGAATGAAGTTTCTTATGAAAGGATAGATACCAGTAGCTAATGGCACATCAAGGTCATTATGGATGACTTTATTCTTGACAAAATAAGGAGCATTGAGGATTTTACGAAGGATTTTGGATTGTAGGGATTTGATACGAGAGGCTTTAATGGAGGACCAAAGCTTTAATCCGTAAGTCCGTAAGTCCAGGTCGTATGATGGTCATGTAGATGAGTCTTTTGTAGTTAATTGGGAGCTTAGAGCGTTTGTCTTGTAAGTGTTGAAGTAGCCTTAAACGTCGTTATTATTTCAAAAATTCAAAGTGGAATTAGGAGAAGTTCTGTTGTTTACAGATTGTGATGAGCCGTTATTGATTATCTCTTTTTTTGATAGTATGTACTATCACTACAGCCGAGCTTTGTTTGGTATGTTATCAAATATGGAAACACGATATTAACATGTAATATTTTTTTTTCTGGGTTTAAACTTGAACACTCGGAAACAGTCAAGAGTAAGGGGATGGCTGTAACAAACGGATCATTCGCCGTTGGTTTATGAAATTCTCCAAAAATAAAAATTATTGGTCAGTGGTAGGAATATTTCATATATCCTTCCTAACCTGAGTCCTTACATCCATATAATGCAACAAAAACTTACCATAAACAACCTGCATTGCTTAATCGGTAAGGATATTCTTACACAACACGAGACCTCATGTTTCACGACAGAGTATGCATAAATCACTGCTTTACTTAATTCATTATTAATTGTCGTGGCAATAAAAGGGAAAAATATACAATGGTGTATATCCCTTTTCTTAAACAAAAATTATTTTAGTCAAGGGACGTTGAAATTCCCTTAATATTTTCTTCAATAACTCGCCAGAATTGATTAGGGGTCACCTGTGGTTTAGGGGTAAGCATAACAAGCTACTATGTCCAAGATCGCTGGTTCTCAACCCGGATGGTGGTCATAGGATTTTTAACCCTCCAATGGTACGCTGAGCTGTGAGGACATAAATGTTACGGTGGGGTATACCTATATCTCACATACCCCAATTTTTTTTTTTAAGGTTTGAGGTGCTATGGTATCAGTGACTCTCTACTCATCAATAAGAACATAATTCTAATACTGTAACATGACTTTATTCTACATAAAAATACATTTTCAAATCAAACTTTTTATTAAAACGCAATATAACTTCAAGTAAATGAAAAATATCAGACAAAACATAGACAGTAAAAGTAGGTAACTTTCACAGTAAAAAAAAAATAAAACATTAAATTTTCTAAGCAAAATATAGTCGAAAACCATTCTGAATAATAAAATAAATAAAACATTCTCAATTATCATAGCAAGATATGCAATAGTGGACAGCTTTCAGATGACTAGAACTAGAAATAGATTTTTTGCATGTAGTACAGACATTTTTCGTTTTCTTATATGCACTAAGAGGGCAAATATTGCACCTTCTGGTCTGCTGAGCTGGTTCACACGAAGATAATCGTCTTTTCATGTGAATTTCTGTAAGCGCATAAGCTAATGATTTCAAGTAATTAACTCGACTAAAATGTTTCCGGTGGAGTACATGAATGGTACTGTGGAGTTTTCGTCAACCCCAAACATGAATTTTCGCAGAATTCGGGTAACAAAGACAATTGATTCACCATGTGTAGCGAAATCCTATCGTCCACAGCTGGAATACGACTGGCAGGACAGGTACCCAAAGTCTTAACCATTGGAGACAATTTTGGGGCATGCGGGTGCATTTCAAAGCATTCTGGGGTCGGCCCCAACCTCACCGTATCTTTTGAGGGAGGAGTTTTAATTCCTTAACTATGCCATCCTTCGGAAGGGACGTAAAATGGTGGTCCCGAAGCTGTACAATATCAGGCAAAATTGAGGACTGCTACTGTTGCAACATCCGGTTAGACATAGGTATATAAAATGAATTAACAACTAAAACACTTGAGGAGCTTGATAGACTCATAAAAAAGATTTATTCATTTCAAAATTTCCAAGCTTCAACGAATGTTGATGATAGGCATTCCTGCATTGTGGATTCCGGTTGGAAATATAGTTTATCTTCCTTCTGTTCCGGATTGCGTCGGATTTCTTTAGATTTTGCTGGTTTCGAATCTCTGACTCTGCTAACTTGGACTGTTCCATAGCAATGAAGAAATCTGGATTCATAGGATACAGCATATACCTGCATAATGAGTCGTAATGAAGTACCATTGGTTATGATTAATAATAAAATTAGAATAATATCAAACAAAACAATAAAAGGTTTGGCATATCAAAAAATTATGATTCCTGCAATGAAGTACATTGTTACTCCAATATCTTTATAGTAATATTTAGTGAAGGAGATTTATAATTTGTTTTGTTTTTTATCTTTAGAATGGAAAATTGAATGTAATTATGGATGATGAGTAGATTTCGATACTAATTTCATCAAGAAATAAACGTTTGAACTAACATTTCGAAGAATTGATGATGTATGTTTGTTTGAACGTTCATTTCTATATGAAACGCTTACCGAAATTTTCACATTTCCAATAATTACATTTTCTTATCCATACTGAAGCTAATGATAACTTGTATTTTTGGAAAATATTAAAAGGGAAACGAATGAAAAGTTTAAACTTGTTGGGTCTCAACTCGATGCGACAATTAACTTTTTTTATCTTACTAGTATATACATCATGTAGTACATATTATGTATATAGATATTATGTTATCAGACAATTGTCTCTTATATACACGGAAGATGGATAAGAATTGGTAGGATAGAAATGGGGGAGATACGAGCTCGAGTGAGACAGACAGATGGCCACTACTCCAGTCGACCCTTGATAAGTAAGTGCTTCCAATCCCACTTATTCTTCCCCTGTTTCTTCCTTTTACAATATTTATCCAATATATATATATATATATATATATATATATATATATATATATATATATATATATATTGATTTCCCCTTGGAAAAATTATGTTTTGTTAGGTGGTAGAGCGCTGAGTTTCCGTACCAAATGTTCAGGATTCAAATCTGGCAGATTTTATTTATTCAGCTAACAGCCGGGGACCCTCTTGGGGCTCACTATTAAGAGGATACTAAAAATATGGAGGGAAATCTGGCGGTTGAGCGTGATATAGGACAAATCACCTTCCTGCACAATCGCTCTCCAAAAACCAGTACAGACTCTACCACATAATGAACAATTGGATGCAAGGAATTGGATGGCGGCGCACAGGATCGAGACAGTTGGTGGAAGCGGGTACAGGAGGCCAAGACTCGAAATCGAGTTGTAGCGCCAAATGAATAGAATAAAATGTATATATGGATCGGCTTAAGTGGGTTGATGTTTGATTTTAAGGGAAAACCTGTGATAGTTACGGTCACCTGTGGCCTAGTGGGTAGCTTAATAAACTACTGAGCCCAAGATCGCGGGTTCGTAGCAGGTGGCAATAGGATATTTTTAAGGGAGTAAAAATTCTTAGTTACGCCTTCCTTCGGTAGGGACGTTAAACGGGGATCCCGAGCCTGTACGATGTCAGGTACTCGTTAAAAATCCCTATCCTGAATAAACCTGGATAGGCAAAATTTAGAGCTCCCACTGTACCATCGTCCGATTAGCTATAGCAGCATAAAGTGACGTTAAATGAATAAACAACAACGACTTATGATAGTTATTATTGTTGTCATAACTAGACGAAAAGCGATTTATTATTTCACTTTATTTATTTGGGAGCGGGGTAGCTCAGTGCTAGAGCGGTGAGTTGCCGGGCCGAAGGTCCCAGGTTAAAATCTGGCAGATTTAATTTAGTTTGTTAACAGTCGGGGATGGATCCTTTGGGGTCTTGGAACCTCCTGGAGCTCGCCCATTTTCTATAAAGGGATACTCCGGATACGAGAGAAAATCTGGCGTTTGAGCGTGATGTAGAACAAATCATCCTGTAGAACCGTTGCCCAAGAAATAGTACAGTCTCTTCCACCTACTGAACCCAAGACCTTTCATGGGTTGTATTGGTACAGGAATTTTTTTTTCCCGGACAGCCTAAAAAGCACCACGCAAACACTTATATATTTTATTTTTGTATTATATTTTATATTAGATTTATAGTATATCATCTACTTATGTTATATTTCAGCTGTATATTATTATATTTTATTTTATTTTTACACTATCATACTTCCATCACAGCTGGATGCATTTGGATTGTGGAAGCTAATAGTGACTGGTTGCTGTTGAACATTCAACATTCAACGACCGGTTCATTTTCCTTCTACATAATGAATGTATATCACAATGATGTGACCAAATGAATGTTTACCTAATAAACGAGAATTTATAACGCCTATCTCACGGGCAGTGGTACCAGCAGGTATTTTGAATTTAAATAATCGAATTTCAAATTAAAAGGATTTACACTATTTTAAACTGTTCTGTACTTCTGTAGTCAATCTCAGATAAGATGTCACTTTGTTTCATTATATATATTGAGGTATACTTCTAAACCAATTTTTTTCTAACCATCCCAATTTTATAGATAACAAAATGTATACGATGTTGAATTTACGTAAAGTGGCGTCGTTTAACAGGGACTTTAACTGATCCTGCCAACGGTATATTATTATCATTATACCACGTTGAACACAACAGTTCCCGTCAGATCACCGAAGTTAAGCAACGTCGGGCGTGGTTAGTGCTTGGATGGGTGACCGCATGGGAAAAACAGGCGGTAACCATCTGGGAATAACCGCGTGCTGTTGGCATCCAAACTTACCAATTAATCAAATAAATATATAGCTGACTGTATGGATGGAAGTATCCAATGCCTCTAAAAAAAAAATAAACTAATCCTACCACCAAACTGCAGAATAAAACACAAAGTATTCCAACACATTTATGTGAATTATCATTTCCAAAAAATGATAAAAAATGGCTGATTGTATAAATTCCAAATGTTTAATAATTTAGAAATGAAAAATATTCTCCATTTTGTAAAAATAATTATAGTTCCTCAGGTTTTTCGTAATTAACTTCTCCTTGGCATATTAATACGCATTATTACGATATTAACATGCTCTTTGGACCCTTTGTTGTCCTTATCGAGCGAGTTGAGGATGTTTTACTCAATTATATCTTTATCTCAAAATTATTTAATTAAATAATTAATCCTTAATGTAGATACTGTTAGTTTATGAGAGTATTGTTTTCCACTTATTTGTTAATGCGTTCAATATCTCATCTCCAAGGAAGTACTCCATTTGAACGAAATAGTTTATAGGATTGTACTATTCGGAGAAGAGGCCGTTCTTATTTTATTTTATGTTATCACACAATTCGGAATTTTTATGTTTTATTGTTATAGTTATACTTTATATTAATAAAATTATTGTTATAATAAATCTTTTTCTCTGACAGGTTTTTCTTAAATGAATAACGATGAAAAATCCATTAAAAAATATAAATCATTCAAGTGCGTACCCAAAGAAGGGGAGGGACATCAACCCCTTCCGAGATGAATTTTTAAAAAAATAATCTACTTCGAAACATTGTTTATGCATAATTTATAAATGAATCGCTATTTTCAGAAAATTTTACCACCTTTAAATTAATAATTGAGTAGAATCTTTATCAGAACCACTAGAGGAGCAATTTTTTCAGGTTAGTGAAATTATTACCTCCCTGAAAAATCTTAGGTTTGAGGATGGGGTTACAAAATATCATAATTATACTTATAAAGACACTATTATAAATAGTATACTAAAAAGGAAATAATGAGAGAGAGAAATGCAGATATTTTCTTGATAGCTATTCCAAAAATTTAATTTACTAATTCAACATTAAAATATATTTAATAGTAGAAACATAGAATAAGATTATTCATTTCCAGTGTGTATGTGACTATGGCTGAGAAATGTTTAATTTGGGAACGAATGAAGTTGAAAGTGATTTGTGTAACGTCGGTAAAAAAGGGATAATTGGTTTAGTGAAGGCAAGTGTGTTAAGGAAAAATGGAAAAGAGGCAGGTTTTCGGACTAAGAAAAATGGCGTTGTTCATAATTCTTGCAGAAGAGAATACGTCAGAAGTGACTCAATAAAGAGGTTTCTGTGAGACACTCTTTCAGATCAACCTTCAACATCACGACATGTCTCGTCTATGCGTTCATAACAAGTGAAATTACATTTTAAAACAAAGTATTTTTTCCGCACAGAAACGTATGACGAAGAGAAGGAGATAAAAAAAACCTTATGCTAAGCATCGAACAGTTTTTTTTTTTCTTGTTCGTACCAGTGTGTTTCACAATTCCATTATCAATCATGGGCAGAAAAGAAAGGATGAGTGGAGAAACGACGTAGTAAGACGTATCTGCAAGGTCACCTGTGGTCTAGTGGTTAGCGTAACAAACTACTAAACCCAAGATCGCGGGTTCGTAGCCCGGCAGGTGGCCCTAGGATTTTTTTAAGGGAGTAAGAAATCCTTAGTTACGCCGTCCTTCGGAAGGGACGTTAAACGGGGGTCCCGAGCCTGTACGATGTCAGGTACTCGTTAAAAATCCCTATCCTAATTAAAAAAAATTTAGAGCTCCCACTGTAGCATCGTCCGATTAGCCATAGTAGCATAAAGTGACGTTAAATGAACAAACATAGATCACATAGACGTATCTGCACTGTTTTTGATATTCACGCAGCAGATGAAATATATCATGAGGATTGTTACAAAAGATTCTTGTTGACCTCCGTACCTTCAAAAAGAAAATCTGGACGGACTCAAGGAATTTCAAATGCAATGGAAGAAATCTTCGATTATATTGAAGGTACTGATAATTGCCAATATTCTATGGACGAGTTGTTGGAACAAGTTATTACTGGAGAACCATCGCATGTGAAGACCATTAAGGAGAGATTGAGGGAAAAATACGGGGACCAAATTTTTTTAGTACAATTACATCAGACAAACTGTCGTCTCCTTTCGTAGTTTTAGTGATAAAACCTTGAGCGACTCGTGGTACACCTCAAGACGTAAAGATGAACAAAGGGAACGTGAGAGAACTGTAAAGTTGCCGAGATTATCTTGGAAGACATTGAATCCATGGCTTATGACAACAGTACCCATTCACCTTCAGCTAGCTTCTGCAGTGAGGCTGAACAATTAATACCTAACTCTCTCAGGGTCTTCATGGACTGCATTGCAGTGACCCTGTTGCACCCGACTCCGTTTTCAAAATGATCTTTTGCCGATGCACGACTGGGTGTGGGGTGCGCTGCGGTTGTCGCATAGCAGGGATTACCTGCTCCGGTGCTTGTGGATGTCTCAGCTCATGTACGAACGGAGACCCCGTCGAAGATAACTTCGATGAAGATGAAAGTTTAGATTTCGACGAAATTTAATGTTCAAGATACATCATTAAACACTAATTACTTAATTTTAAACAATCAACATATTATTTTTAACTACAAACAATAAACATTTAATTTTTAACAAAAAAAACGTTTTTTTTTTATTTTCCTTCTTCCCCCCTCCATATCTTGCTTTATTGCTAGCATTGATGCTAGCAAAAAAGTGTATAGAACCTTTTTATTGAAAATTTTATGTATATTAATTTAATACATGAACATTGTTTCGCTAGAGGCAGTATTGTTCGAGTTATTAACAAAAAACTGAAAAAAGGGAACTTTAGAGACCCTCCCCACCATTAGCTTCACCCCCACCCCTCAGTACTTTTAGTATGTTGTTAAGGACACCTTTCCCTATAAGTGTGCCAAAATTGGCTTCTACATGAATTATTTCAGCCATTTTTCCTTCGTTGCCTGGACTGCTAGCCCGACAAGAATTGTCATTTTTTCGTTTTCCTATTTGTAACGTACGATGCAGTGAAAACATCTTTTTTAAAATTTAAATAACTTTATTTATTATTAAATTAGGTACAACAATTTGTCTATTTATAAATTAAAAAAAAAATTAATCTTCATCAGATCCATCTGACAAATCTTCATGATCTTCGCTACTAACATTGCTGTCTTCTTCATCTATTTCACTTTCCTCATTCGTGATATCTGACTCAGTAATAACATGAAAAAATTAAGTAAATAAAAATAAAACGCGTGGTAAACTGAAAAAATTTTGCTCGCTTATGGACACTAACGTGGGATACCTAATACGCAGTAAGCAATGCTCTGCGCAGCGCGTACCGGTGTGACTTAGTAGCAAAATACAGAAAATAGATTGATTTTTAATTTCACGAATTTCAAATATGTATTCAATTCGAGCACCGCGATAACTTACCACGCAATTTGTAGGACAGTGTGACTGTTAAATTATATACATGTTAACTAAGTAAAAAAAAAAAAAAATCAGCTGGTTAGTGATCATTTTTGATGACCTCGTTATCGATACATGTTGAAAGTAGGGGACTCTTTGATCAAACCAAATATTTTGTAGGACAAATATTTTTTCAAATAATTTAGATAATTATCTTGACACTTAACAAAAAAAAATCCAGTTAGTAATAAATTTTTGAGAATCATCAAATCGACATATTTTATCCTTGCAACCTCTGTTAGCTACCACAATCGAGAATTTTCGCAAAGGAAATTGTTGGGCATCTCATCAAAACGAAGCTACTCACGAAGATTCAGCTTGATAGTAATCAAGTACAAAAATGGACCATGGATCCTAGACTATATGCACGATAAAAAAAAAAGTGTATAATAGTAGAAATATTTATTTATTCCTTTATATCTTTATTATAGAATACTTCAATATATTACAATAAAAATTGTTTATCAATATATGTGAGTTTTGTTTTGTGTCACGAGGCATATATATTATTTCTATAGTTCATCATAAAACATTTATAATAATATAAATTTTTACAATTATTGTGTAAAGTCATTATTCAAAAATATCCATTATAATTGAAAAGTGGAATAATTAAATAAATAAATGTACTAGCTTTCAATTTAATAAAATACGAATTAATTATAAAATTATTTTACAAAAATTATTTTTAGAGATATTATTTTAGGCCTTTAGACTTGGCGGGCTTAGATAATGATTTGGCCAATCAAGTTCGAGTATTATATATAACTCGATTCAAAATTACCGCGAAAACGTTCCCTCCAGCAAGAATATTCAGTTCTATTCGGTCCTTTGGCGCGTTCTGTGTCTTGTATTGAAAATTATCTTTTAAATGTGTAAAAAGTGTTAATAAATAGTTTCATAATGATTAATTTGTGGGTGAATTCAAGGATGGAGAATTCTCCATTATCCACTAAACCATTGCAGTTAAAAAGGTTGAAAAAATTCATTTATTGTTTTTATTCCATCACTTTAAATTTATTTATGTTTATTAGTAAAATATTACTAACATTACTATTTTGTTAATATCAATAACTGATTTATTTCATATATTTACATTTAATATAATAGTTTCTTAACTTTAACTACATTTAATAATTTTTGTACTGTTATATTTAATACAATAGTAGTAATAAGTTTTGGAGTTTCAAAGTTGAAACAAGCAAACAATTTTATACTTTTTATTTTTTAAATATCTTAATACATAAAGACTACAAAATAATGTTAGTAATGTTTTATAGCCGTTTCAGTGATTTTGAAAGCAGAGTTCTTGTTACGTTATATTTATCAAAGTTCAACTCTAGCATAGAGAATTTAAATATATATATATAATAGTTTACATTCATAAGGACATGGTTGACTGTATGGTCGGTGGTGATTTCAATGAATATGTTGATAAAGACTGATATCTCCGATAATTATTTATATTTTGTTACCTTTAAACTGTCTTGGTTGTCAAGATATTGATAAATAATTTCTATTGGTTCTAGTGAGCTTAAAATTTTAAATATTTCGGTTGACACTTGACCTGAATATATGTTCGCAGTATATGAAAAAAATGAAATATTAATGTAACTTACTAATATCAAACAAACACTTCTTTACTAGGGTAAATGACAATAAATAATTTTATTGTTTTTTAATATTTCTACTATCTCTTAGAAGAATCTAAGAAAAAAGATAAAAGAGTGCTGTACAACATTAATTTTGTTCTATATCCCAAAAATTGATTATTTTATCTATTATCATTTGCTTATTTAATTTATGAATTAGTTAAGATAAAAACACTCATAACGATGGAAAAAGTTTATCTTAAAAGCTTAATAATCAAAAATAAGCTGATGATTTATTATGAAAATATGGTCATAAGCGAATAGATAATAGAGGTTATATATTAGGATTTATTTCATTGATATCAAGTTTACAGAACTATTAGATATTAGCTATATGGAATAAAAATAAGATTGATTGTTGTGATTTGATTCGCCATAGGCTTTTAGTAGGACATCATCACTATATTCTATCCTCTAGAACCGCCTATTCAGTTTGAGGAGTGTAGTAGTACATAAATAATGAATAAGTAAAACTGAAATGATCTGTAACTTGTAATGTAAATATTTCTTAATATTATTTTAGATTAATTTTACCGTTTAGTAAATAAATAAATAAAGGAAAAATTGAAAAACAAAAACAAAAAAAAAAAGCTTGTACCGTTACACTCTATAAAGGACCTTAGATTTAATATTTGGTAGGGATTGTTCTGTATCTAGGTCAACAGTTGTACATTTAAGTGATTTGTCCTAGTCATGCTGCCAGATTTTCACCCACTTTTACAGAAGCTGAGTGGGCTCCCATTGGTGAGATGTCGCTAATTCCTCAGGTTCAATTCACAGCTAGTTACAGGATAAATTATTTTTGTCACAGTCAGTCTCAAACCCAAATACTTGTTATTGGCACCACAGTACGCTACACATTGAACTACATCCCTACCTCTTCAGGCTAGTAACTCTGGCATATTTGAATGTTTATAACATTATTATACATGTTAAGAATATATTTAAATGTGTCTACTTAGAACCTACCTCAGGTTGAAGTCATAAGGATTTCTGATGTGTCTTCTTGGTCTTTGTGTGTTCGAGAGTTCTTTACAAATGATAGCATTTCTTTTTATACTTCCATGTGTCGTTGCTGTGGTTGTTGTTGTTTTAATAGATTTTTCTTTTTTCTCATTTGACTTTTTTTGTGAGGTTGTTTTGGACGATACATCTTTCCTTCATACAAAGAAAATTATTGTTAATTTTTTATTTAAGCATTAGATGTCTAGAGTTAGAATATTAATTTTTCAATTAACATCCTGAAGTTGTTTGGTAAGATAAGAATAGAATAATCCTCGGATATCAATGATCATAATATCAATGACCATCATAAAATAAATTTATGTCAATTTCATAGTTTTTTATTTGGTTTAGACCAAATAAAAACCTAAGAAAGCAATACATATGTTTTGATAAATAACATTATAATCAACATCAACAGAGGTTTATATAAAAAATGCGCATAAAGGTTGAACCTTTATGTTTAATTTCAACTTCCTTTCCAGGCCATCAAATACTTCAGTAAATAAATTAAATGATTAGCAATGTTCTTCATTTCAGCTTATCTGTGAATTCAGCATCTGATCTTGCAAACATGAGGGAACTGGAGGTTATTGCGATATCATCTTTAGTCTTGGACTTGTACTCACTCAAGTTAATAGCTTTAACACAAATAATTATATTGTTTATATAAATAATACTTTTCGGTTCTAAAAAGTATTTTTATATAATGATAATTTCAGAATTTTATTTATTACTTTGCGTTTGTTAAAAACAAAAACAAACATATAACTATAGTTAGTATTTTATTGAACCATTTTAATATCTGCAATTTTCTTTAATTAAGTTCTCTCCACATTTAATAATCCAAACAATTTCCATCTTCTTGCCACTTTTTACCCCTTCCCACGGAACTAAAACAGTCAAATTGGTGATTCTTTTAGTTTTATTTGATTTTTCAAACATTTCACCACCCTTTAGAATTCTTTTTCTCACCACGACCCTTGTCTTCTTTGCAAATTTTCCTGTATTTTCTATCAATACAAGAAGTCAATCACTTACTAGTTATTGAAGTTAATAGCATTATCTTCTTTCAGAGAATTAATTTTGGTGTTTTTTTTTCTAGAATTTTTTTTTTCCCTTCATGTATTATAGTTGATTTTCGATTAGGAATTTTGTGATAATTAAATTATAACTTTTCAACTTTGTCTAGTTTTGTTAATAGTTAAATCTTCACCAAATTAATAGTTAATAATTTACCAAAATTATGTATATTGGCCTTCCCACTAATTCGTTTGTTTAAATCATGCTATATTATAAATATTAATATTTATATGAAATTTAAAAAAAATTGATATTCAGTACAAAATTGTGTATAGATATACAAAAAGTACTCACCAAGTCTGAGCCAATGGCTCCACGTACTCATAATCCTCCCCTGTTGGCAAATTTCTTGGTAAATAAACGGTTTTGTAAGTCGTGGATTTGGTTGTACTTGAGCGCGATTTCCTAGTATAGTTGTGGACATATCGGACTTCGATTGTCGGAAGAGTGGGTGGTGTGTATGAATATATGTATTCTTTCCCTTTTGCTTTAATGCCATTCTTTACGTTTGGGGAATCACCAGTATAAATGTTTTCTCCCCAAAGGGAAATGGGCCGAGAAGTGTGCACTGCGTCCGGATTCGGAGTTCTTCTGATACAAAATATAATTCTGTTCATATTCGAATCGAATTTACTATTCGAACTTCCCAAAGTCCTGTAAAAAAATTAAGAAATTTTATAATAAAATAAAATTATAGATGTTCATATTTCAACTGTTCAATACGATGGGTAACCCACTGAGTTCAAAAACAATGTATTCTGGCCTGTCTGTGCCAGGATTTGAATAGGTAAACTAATTCTATGTTTGAATTCACAATACTATATACAATTGTTGATGTCTCACTTTAATTTACTAATCTATATATATCCTCGTTAGGCCATGTTCACAATACAGCGATGTATCGTAAGGGATATATTGCTGCGATTTATTGCTAGGAAACTTCAATAATAGAAGTCGATAAACCGGTGCGACACTATTGATAAAAATTTGGTGGTACACAATATTCACCGATTCAGTTCGAAAAATAAGCTTAAATGAGGAAGACGTTGTAGAGGCGTATTGGTTCAGGTGAGAAGAAAAAGAAAATACTTTATTTTCTGAATGCGGCAATGAAATACGAGTAGCTCCAGAAACACTTATTTCACTAGATCAATTAAAGTAATCACAGAATTATCTCCTCGTCTTCTCGTCATTTTCATGGCTCGAAATATCGATGAAACAAATCGCTGAGTGGCACATCGAGAGATATGTCACTTGCGATATGTTGCTCCATCGCGCGAGTTCCAACCTTTTTATCGCTTCCCATCAGATTTTACTTAACTATCTGCGCTTTTCGCGTATCGTATATCGCCGTTCCTATATTGCCTTAGTATGTACGTGGCCCTAGGGAAACATTACCGTGACAGTTTGATAAAACTAAGCTACATGACGATAGTTACTGTGCTGACAGTATTTGCACAACAGTAGAGTGCTTTGACATTGTTTGTTTACACGCTGCAAGTAGACCTTGTGGTAGTTTATTTCACAAAAACAATAGCTGGTGTAGTACAATTAGCAATTTTATGATAACTTATAGTAAATTTTAATTGTTCTCTTTCCTCCTTTAAACAAGTTTCGTTTATACTACGTAAATTTTGTGAGACATGGGTCTTTTCCAGAAGACCCCCACCAGTTACTTATATTGATGTGGATCAGGAAACAACGATCCTCTTCGCAATTTCATAAAAAAACTATAAGTAAACATGATTTTATCTTTCTTTACATTTTTATTTCTATTAGGTTATAACAGCTCTCAATAAAAAATAACAGCCCTCTGAAGGGTGTGCCGACCCTACTAGTTTGACTTATGGCTATTAGCAGATTAAACAATTTATCAGCTTTATAGATCTTAACCTGGGACCTTCGATTTAGGAACTCAGCGCTCTACACTCTGACCTACCCCACTACATTTATTTCTATGACGCTATTATATCTTTATAGTTGACGGGTGAGCCCCTGGAGGATCTGGAGAACCTACCATAAGGTCGACTTATGGCTGTCAGAAGAATAAATAATTTAGCTGACACAGCCGGACTTTAATCTAGAACTTTCAATGTAGTAGCTTTGTTAAATTTATAAATGCCAAATTAATGCCAAATAATCTATACATATAAAATGCTTTGTCCTGAATGACTGATGGATCAGCGCACAGCCTAAACCGCTGATCGTAAAGACCTGAAACTTGGAGGGTGTGTTCTTTGTATGACGTAGGCATCCGATAAGAAAGGATTTTCCGAAATTCTACACCTAAGGGGTGAAATGGGGTGGCATAGTTTGTATGCTTGCTCATTGTGATATCATTGTAAAATCTACATATTTTCGCCGAACAAAACAAATGAAGTAACATAGTTCACTTCTCATTTCTTGATCCCGCTAAACGGCCTCTCCCTGTTTTGTATTCTATAACGTCAGAGGCCTTGAGCCGGTTTGAGTAAAAACCGCCTTCAGCGGACTCATCCCATTTTAACGCCTTAAAATACCGAAAGGTAACAGAAGGCTTTTGTTTATATAGAAGCATTTGCAGGTATTTATTGTAAATTTGTAAATGAAATCTTGGAGGATGTGAAAAAAAAAAGTTTACATCTCGCTGCTGCCGTACGACAAGTGAAACCTTTATATTATGTAATTCTTTTCAATAAATTCAATAACATTACATACTGATCCTTTACTGACACGAACAACAGTAAACTTCTGTCCGTCCCGTCAATGTGTGTTTCACGGCTGTGCTGATCCGTCTGTGATGAAATTTGATATGGATAATCTCAAGGCTGGGGAAGGACATATGCTAATTTTTATGAACACGCCAATCAGGAGAAGTTTATATAAAACTGTAGTAACCTTTTAAGGTTTTCCCTTTTTTCCCCTTAATGTAATAGGGCTTCAAAAATTATATGGAATCCGTCAGATTTGAAGTTAGACATCTGAATTTCGGATGTACTAGTAACTTATAGTTAAAAAAAAATTAAATGATTTATTTAAAATGATTTGTCACGAAACTTTATATGGCAGACCAAATTCCACGTGAGCTAAGCCGTGGCCAAAAGCTAGTTAAGTATAATGTGATATGAGATGTTTTACAATTACATCGTCCCTCTAAAATATGGCATTTCCACTATTCCTCCCTAAGATTTTGTGGCATCATAAAATCATACCTTTCAAGAAACAACACAGCAACAACCAAGTAGCCGAGACTTAAAGAAACAAACCAAATATGCAAAGAAATGTTAGAAACAACCTTTTTTTATCTCTAGATCTGATCGATGCTAGAAACAAAATATAATTAGTACAGAGGGTTGGAATAAGAAAGTATTAGTTATTATTCGAGAGTAAATCATATTCACTAAGGCAGAATCCCCCGCCTATTTTTCCGTTACGATAATTTCGTGGGAAAACCAAAGTTATAACCAATACTTTAGGCATTGAAATGCAATGATCAATATGGCACATCGTTTTCTTTTTAAGACCGATCAATCTATTTCATTGTTTACTCGAGTTATATCTTAAAAAGTATTATATATCAATAAATCACATGTTGATAATAGCGTGCCCGATAACCATAACATTATTTTCATGAAGAAGTGATAAACATAATTAATAATTTAGCATTTTACTTACACACTGAAAAAAAATATTATAAACTGTACTCACGTTAATAGTGAAATAATGAATAATAGTGAGCCAGAATATCTTAGATTCATTACTTTTTAATTTACAGGATAAAACATTTGTGTAAGGCGCAGGCGTTGATGACCTAAGGGTTCACGCCTTTAAACACCAACAAAAAACCACATTTGAGTAAGCATTTCGGATCAGGTTAGACTTCATCAACTTAGGACTTCTACTTATCATTGCTTAACTACTTCATTACTAATTACAAACCTGATTACCCATGTAATTGCAATAATGCAACGTTATTAACAGATGCTTGGGTTTCGAAACTGGTATAATGATGCTCAATTTCAACCATTAATTGTGGTTTTTGAGTATAACGAGTTGGTAGTTTCTCTATTCGCGTTTAATTACTTGCCATTATATTTCATTCGTAATATTTACTTGTATTAATTAATAGATTTGTGAGGTTCAATAAATAAATAAATAAAAATAAACTTATGGTTTAACAGATTGTGATTGCATTCATTATTGAAGGTGGATATCGATGCCTTAGTTCACAAATGTGCTAAGTGCAAATTTTTCAAAAATGGGTTTTGTTATACAAATAATATTGTAAAATTGTGATCAGGAAGTCATAGATCATATGTTGATATAAAATTAATAGAGAAGCTGCGAAGGTTACAAAAATATATTGTGTGCTTAAACTTGAACTGTATTTCTTGTGTTAAATTATTATCAAATTTGACTCCTGTAATATCTCGTTTTCGGCTCTTAACATATATTTGGACTAAGGTATCGATATTCATTTAATTATCACTGCGTTAAAAGGTTATAACGAATTTTTGACAGAGAGGCTATTCATATTTTTATGTTCAATAAATATCTCAAATAATTTGACAAGTTTTTTTTTTTAATTGCTGCTGAAAATTATTTTGGTATGTTA